>LNGK01000008.1:2073929-2331581 GCA_001510575.1 Knoxdaviesia capensis | reverse complement strand
CCCCCCCCTTCCCCTTCCCCTTTCCCTTTCCCTTTCCCTTCAAGTGAAATTAACTCCGCATCCCAGATTTCCATTTTATCAATCATCATCATAGTTACCATCGTCAACTTTCACTCGACAGACAGACGCGATGAGCAGCTATTCGTGCCCGTTCTGCACGGGGCAGTTTGGCACGTCGGATGCCCGTCGCCAGCACGCCCACGCGGTCAACCACATTATCGAGTGCGACCGGTGCGACGACATCTTCTACGAGTGGCCCAGTTACCGCAGTCATCTGGTGGAGAATCACCACTACTGCGCCCCGTGTGTGAAGTTTTTTAGCACTGAGGATGCCCTTCAGCAGGTACGGACGCCGGGCTTACACCCCCATTCCGATTCCCCGGCAAGCTTTGCCAGAGTTTCACCAAGCTAACGGCAGGTCTGTTTCGTCTACCTCTTTCTCGTTTAGCACCTGACTAGCCGTGTCCATCGGCCCAAGACGGCTGTCTGTCCTTTTTGCAAAAGCGAGTTCACGACGGCCGTCGGCGTTGTTGACCATTTAGAGACAAATGGCTGCCCGAACGCCAGCCTGACACGCGAAAAGCTGTACGAGACGGTGCGCCACCGTGACCCTCGCGGCATCCTGACGCAACCGCAGGTCGTGCGGCCGCACGCCGAGTACACGGCGTCCGAGGCCGCCTTCAACGCCGGTGCAGGTGGCTACGAATGCTACCTGTGCCGGCGCATATTCGCGCAGCTGGCCAGCCTGAACGCCCATTTGAACTCTCCGACGCACAAGCAGAAGCTCTACCGGTGCCCGGGGCCGCTGTGTGCCAAGAAGTTCACCACTCTGACAGCAGTCATTGGCCACCTCGAGAGCGAGGCATGTGGGTACATGCGGTTTACAGATGTGCAGGAGAGCTTCGGCGACATTCTCAACCCGAACCGCACGATCAAGTTTTGAGGGTTGTGGTTTTCCGATAGTCTTGAGTTGGAGGAGATTAGAAGCAAATGGAGGCCTTTTCAAATATGCAGGTTTCTTTCTGAGCGAGTGGTGTGTTTTGCTGTATATGCCCGCCCCCGTAGGCGTGTTGAGTTGGGGCATTTTGTGTGTGTATCCCTGCCTTTGAGCTTTTGTTTTTGGTGCTCCTTTTATGGTTCTGAATATAGCACTTGTGGGATGGGAGTTCGTGTATTCTGGGTCTTTGCTGCATTAGGGCTTGTGTGTGTTGGAGAAGGTCATCTTGGAGGGAGGTCTGGAGGTTGTTCCTGGATTGTGGAGAGATGCATATGCCATGGCATCAAGATTCAAGATTTGCTAAATGCTTTTAGAGTAGGCTTTCCAGGAAGAGTCCAATAGCTAGTTTTTTATGCATTCAATTAAGACTTTTTCCCTAGTCACACTACCACTTTCCATTGTCAATCTTGAAATTTCCCATATAGGGGGAAACTGTGTTATATCATGAAGAAGCTTGAGGAAGCTGTGGCCAAATTAGGGTTGCAACCCTCGATATTAGGGTCCAGGAACAGGCGCCACAACTCTAGCGTCCACCAGCTCCTCGTTCCTGGCGTGCGACATGTGGCTGAGCCGCCACAAATAACAAGTGCAGCGGCCATTCGCATTCCAGAGTCCGATCACGATGGGCGGAAGTCCCCCTCCTCCTTTTTGTAAAGCGAGGATATCTTTCGAGGTGACAAGTTGATGTGGAGAATGTGTGTACTGTACTGTACTGTACAGTATTCTGGCCTTCTTCCTCGCTTCGTCCTACTAGGCCAGGCTGGACCAGTTGAGCGTTCATTGTTCAATAGGAAGGAAACTCGGTACAGCAGTTGGCCTCAGAGACATCCCCCCCCCCGGTCAAAAGCGGCTGAGAATCGCAGAGGGACGAAAGTGGAAGAGGGAGGAAACAGGGCTAAGGAGTGGGCCGACAGGTAGTGGAGTGGTGGTGGAGGGAGATCGATTTCAGTTCATTTCCGCCTTTTGTCAGGGTGTGTGTGTGTGTGTGCGTGTGTGGGCGGCCTCCACGTTGTTGCTTTTGCATGAGGTTGTGGTTGCATGAAGCAAAGTGTGGTGAGTCTGAACACGGGGAGGGAAGGGGGACATTGCAGGTCCACAGAGTGTTACCACGAACCCATTGCTCGGACACGCAGTCGCGTCTGCCATCACAAGCTGCTGTGTTCAGCCCCGGCGTTCAAGAGCAAGACTCTGCTGTATTCGCTTCCCCCGAGTCCCGGCCGGTGACACGTCGTTCTTGAGGTCGTGAACCCTAAGCCGGAGAACAACCGCCGCTGGGGAAAGGCTGGAGTGCAGCTCCGGATCCCAGGAACGCACACAGACCTTTCACGCGAGTGGGGAGTGTGTGTGTACCTGGGAAACAGCTGAAAACCCGGGAGAGAGAGAGAGAGATTGATGGTCCCTGTGGCAGTGTTTCCCACTTAACATCGGCTATTTCTTTTATTCTTTTTTTTTTAATCTTTTTTGGCGCGCTTTGCTCGTTTCTGGGCTGCCCCTTTTCTCTTTCTCTCTTCAGTCTTTTCTTTTTTTCTTTTTTTTTCTCTTTTTTTTTCTCCCTCTTGCTATCTTCTCCATCCATCCCTCCCTCCCTCCCGTCCTTGACCTGCATCTCCCTTATATATATCGTGCGGTGTGTGCCCCTCCGTCCGTCCCATTTCACCATCCATCTGTTCTCCCGTGTCTCTCTCTCCCGTCTCTTTCGCCCCGTTCCCGCTTGACCAGCTGCCCCTATCTTGGTCCGTTTCCAAGACTGACCCTGACCGTACGAGCCCTTTTTTTTTGGTTTTTTTCTTAGGAAAAAAAGAAGAAGATCCATCCGATCTCTGGAATAAGATCGAAAAATCCCACATCTATTTTTGTCTTGGCTTCTTCTTTTTTCTCCAAATCCACTTCCCCAAACATGCTCGCCCCTTCCGACCAGCCGGCCAAGACCGCCCCCATGGCCGCCGTGCCCGCCCCGGACTCCGCCGCCGCCACCGCCGCCCGCCCGGCCTCGCCGATGTCGGCCGCGGCCGTGATCACCCAGCAGCCGGTAAGTCCCGTCTCGTGTTTCGATCGTGCTTTATTGTCTTCCTGTCGTCGTCCCGTGCTCTTGCCGGAGAGAGAGAGAGGCGGAGAGAGCGGAATGGCCGGCCCGGTGCTTTGTCCCGCCTCCATTTTTTTGCTTTCTTTTTTGGTCTTCATCCCACCTGCACTTCTCTCCCTCTCCCCCCCCTCTCGCCACATCCTGAAATCGAAACCACCCGCTCTAACCCTAACCCGTGCCGAAAACAGACCTCCGAGCCCAAGCCCGAGTACTCGTCGCTGCGCGGCGGCGGTTTCTCGCTGGGCTGCGACTGCTGTAGCGGAGCTCTGCGCTTCCACAAGAACTGCTGCTAGATGCCGTGCCGGATCTTCCTTTCTTCTCTCTGCTCTGCTCTTTTTCTCTCGTCGATGGCTTTGCCTGTTGGTTGGATCTTTTCCGGTGTTCGTAGCGATATATATCCCTCTACCTTTCCTTTAATATCAACTTGTTTCTCTCTCCTTTTTTTTCTTGCATCTATTCTCCTGAAGCCCTAGTTCTCTTTGCATACGCGTAACTACCTACCTGGGTGTGTAGGTTGGGACGCAGAGACCTCCGTGACACAGGTCCAGTAACCACCTACAAAACACCGACATTCACACACATAACCCCAGACATTCAACAGACAAGAAAAGCACAGTGTTGTTCCTACTCCTATTATCACTATATCGAAACTCACAAAAAGAAAAGAAGAAAAGAAACAAAACGTAAGAAAGAACCCGGACCTACTCCTCGTCGTCCTCCTCCTCGTCCTCATCCGCCGCGTCAGTAGCCGGCGTGTCCGCCGCCGAGTCGGTCGCCGCCCCGCCCTCGCTCTCCAGCCGCAGATACTCGTCCCACTCGGGGAACAGCTCGGCGTCCTCGCCCGGCACGCCGATCGTCTTCGCCACCCGGCCCTTCTTCGCCTTCTCCAGGCTGTCGCGCCACTCCGCCACCAGCGCCGGCGCCAGGCTCGGCCGGTACGTCTGCGCAAACAGCACCGCCTCGGCCAGCCGCCCCGTGGTCTTCAGCACCCCCGCGCACGCCTCGACGTCGCCCAGCAGCCAGAAGCACGTGAACGCCACGTTGTGCGCCGCCGCGTCCGTCGCCCGCTGCGCCAGGCCCGCCAGCCCGTCGCGGTCGCCCGTCGACGAGAACACCAGCAGCTGCGACCCCAGGTCCTTGGCGTGCGTGAAGCACTCCGTCGCCAGGCCCACGTCCCACGCCGCCAGCGCCGCGTCGCCCACTGTCTTCCACTTGTGCTCGACGTCGGCCGCCTTGGCCAGCTCCAGCGCAATCGCCAGCTGGTTGAGCGACAGCGCCAGGTCGAACTTGTGCTCCGGGTCCGTCGCCAGCTCCAGCGCCAGCTCCTTGTGGCCCTGGCCCTCCAAGAACCGCGCAATCTTGTTCATCTGGTCCTCCGGCACCGACGGCAGCAGCTCGGCCGCCGAGTCCATGTCGCCGCGCAGCACCAGCGTCTGGTACTCCAGCACCGGTAACGACAGCGCAAACGACGTGATCTCGACTTCCTTGTTGGCAAGGTAGATGCGGCCGTCGCGCTGGATGTAGCCGAGGATATACATCGGCTGGTCGAAGTGCGACACCGTGTAGGTCTGGTCGCCCACGAGGTAGTTGAGACGGTTGGTGTTGTTGGTGTAGATGAACACCTCTCCCACCCACTCGCCCGTCCGCACCGTCTCGTTGATGTCTGAGATCACCTCGAACGCCGCCTCCACGCCATCCTCCTCGACGTCGCCGGCCTGGACAGCAGCCACAAAGTTCTCGCGCGAGAACCGCAGTACGTAGCACGTCTCTTCGCAGGCAATGGCCACCAGCTCGCCGCTTTCCGACCAGTACACCGAAATCGGCTCGACTTCAATCCTCCGCACCAGCCCACCGGTCTGCCAGTCGAAGAACGACACGCCGCCCTGGCCCTTGACGCCCAGCAGCGCGCCGCCGCTGAGTCCCTCGGCCTGGAAGCCAACGTCAATGAAGCCGGTCTTCTCCTGGAAGTTCTTGTACACCTTGACCGAGGTGGCCGATTCCCGGATGGCAAAGTCGTTGCTGTTGTCCTTGGCCGCCCACACGAAATCCAGGGCCGAGCCGAACGCCTTGTTTCTCCACGCGAGAGCGGTGTAGATGATGTATTCGCCGTCACCGCAAACGGCAACAAAGCGCCCATTTGGCGAGTGGATCAGCGTCTGGGGGTACACCTCGCAGGTACCGAGCTCCTTGGTCGGCAGCACAATTGGCTCGTTGTCCTTGATGGAGGCATCGCCACCCTTGATCATGGCGCTGACAACCTCGTTGTGTCGCGCCCAGATGAGCTTGCCCGAGCCATCCATCGAGACAGCCGGCTCCTCGCGACCGAGCTTTACAACCACAGCACCCTCATCGTAACCGACAGCGATGCCCTGCTTGCCCTTCTGGTAGGCGACACACCACGCGCGCTCGAGGCCGTAGTTAAGGGCCTGCTCGAAGCGGTAGGTGTTGGCGTGCCATATCCGGATGGAGCCGTCTTCCGATCCCGAGACAATAACGGGAAGCTCGGGGTGGTAGCAGGCAAACGAAACGTTGTTGGTGTGGCCCTCGAGAGTGGCAATCAGCGACTTGTTGGTGTAGTCCCACACCTTGATGGTCTTATCGTCGGAAGTAGTGAGGATATAGGGCTTATCAGAGTGAGGATCTATGGGGCAGATTGACGACGTGTTAGTAGAGAGCAACTCGGGCAGTATATATATAATCGATAGGGGGGGAATGCATACAGTAGTCAACATGGTTGACGCCACGAGACTCGTGGGCCTCGAGGGTGAAGTTGGCATGTGGCGAGCCCAGGTTCCATATCTTGACGCTGCAGAGAGAATAGCAGGGGGGACACGTTAGCGATAGTCACAACGGCAAACACCAAAAAGAAACCTCGTCACCGCGGGGCGCACGCACGTTCGGTCTAGACAGGCTGTGGCAAAAGTATTCGTATCCTTGGGATTGATGGCAATGCTCATGACATAGTGCGAGTGGCCCTCGAACACCTGGACACACTTCCAGCCCTTCTCCCAATCCCACAGCCGCACGGCCATGTCATCGGAGCTGGTGAGGATGAACGGCTGGGTCGGGTGCACGGCGATGGCGCGGATGTAGTCGGGTTGGGCCTCGAACTGCGTGACCTTCTCCGAGGTGTTGTAGTTGTACACGCGGATCTGGAAGTCGTCCGAGCCGCACACAATCCAGTTCTTGCGCGCCACGAAGCGGCCGGCACGCACCGGAAGGTCGGTGAGCTCGAAGGTCTTGACGATCTGGTTGGTCTCGTACGACCAGATGTGCACCTGGCCTGCAGCGGAGCGAAAAAGAAAGTGAGAGTGTCAGTTACATGATCCGGGGACTCCATCCGCTGGTCTCAAACGGGGGTCGGCATAACGGGCGAGGGCACCGGACTGCGGAACATGGGAGGGGGGGATCGTCGTCATTCATACCGGTGTACAGCGTGCACAGAATCCACGGCTCATGGGGATGGAAGTCAATGCCCTTCACCCGATCGCTCCGGGCGAAGAGTTGTCTCTACAAAAACAGCCAGAGAAAAACGTCAGCTCGGTGTCTCTCCTCTCAGTTGTAAGTTGTGGGAGGCTGAGACCCCGCCACCAACTCAAGCCAGATAATCCGGAAACCGGGGGCTCGCTCGTTACCTTCACATCTAAACGCATGGTGAGACTGAATTGGCCCAGGGGCAAGAAAAAGAAGCGGGAAAAGATCAAGATTAAAGAGGATCTCTCGCCAGCTAAGAAGAGCGACGGCCGGGAGTGGTTCGTTTTTGTTAAGAGGTCGGAAGAAGAAAGCTCAATGCACCATACACCGCCGACGTGTTTTCAACTAGACTATGTCGTATAAACTTCGGAGAGAGGGGGGGTGATAAATAAGGAGACGCAGAGAGGGGGGGAACGCAAGCAAGAAGAAACGACCACAAGTCGAAACCTGGCCCAACTCGAGAAACCCGGCAGAAAGTCGGAAAAGTGAAGCTATCGACAAGAAACAGCAAAGTCGAATCGCAGGAAGGCTGTTAAACGTCCAAGAATCAGGAGAAATGCAGAATAGAGAACAGAGGGGCTCTTCACTCGCTCTGTACCAAAGCTTCCACACACAGAAACTGAAGAAGCTATGTGTTCTTCTTGTCGAATCAAAATTCTGTTGCCTGGCGTGGCCGTCACGTGTAGATAGGCTTATCGGGTGGTCCAGATCGGTCCTGGGTTAGGGTTGGTAGGGTTGGGCCGTTGGCCGGCTGAATATCGGCTAGACACTTACTTCAGGGTTGGCTCTAACCCTAATATCTCCAACATCTCACCAACTGCACGTTCCATACAAATCCAGTCTCAAGAGAGCTTCATGGATCTCGTCATCGACGCACTCACACAACACCTGATTGTTCAGCTCACCATCGTAGTCAGATTTATTTAAAGCAAAGCAATTTTTTTTCTATCTACTGAATAAGGAATACTGTTTTTTCTTCTTCCTTTATCCTCCAGTATTCAAACAGAAAAAAGTTGCCCCTCTCATCATCCTTTTTCTTTCCCTTTCCACCAGCCAAAAGAACACTCCTCCCAATCAATCCCACCACCCACCACACTCCCTTTCACATCACCATCTCTCTTTGCATCTCTCTGTGCATCTCTCTGTGCATCTCTCTTTTGGGGAAGGGGGGGGCTTTGCAGGCTCTTTTCTCACTTGGCCTTCGGCGGCCGGCCGCGCTTGGCCTTGGGCTTCTCCTCCAGGCCCTCGGCACTACCCTCGGGCTTGGGCTTGGGCGGTCGGCCCCGCTTCGCCTTCGGTTTAGCGACGCCCTCTCCATCCGCATTGCCAGGAACTGCCTCGCCAGCGCTGCCCGCGGGCGTGCCCTCGGTCTTGGCGGCCGCCGCCTGCTCCTTCGCTTTGCCCTTGCCACGGGTCTTCGGCTTGGCCGCCTGCTCCTTGGCCTTGCCCTTTCCCGAGTCCGCCGACTGATCGCTCGGCTGCACCTCCGGCTCGCCAACGGGCGCTATCGCTCGCTCCATGATTCGGCGCAGCAGCATCCACTGCTTGCGATCCAGCTGGGTGGGCACGGTGCCGCCCGCGCGGTAGACCTGCGCCATGTGGAGGCGCAGGTCCCGGCTGAACTCGGCCATATCATTCCGGTGCGCCTCGTCGACACAGATGGCCCACGGGCGTTGGTCGCCAGTGGTCATTACCGCGTGGCGGTGCTTCGTGGAGATCATCTCGTTGATCTCTGCATTTTGTTCTGCTGTCATAAACGTAAATTCGTTGATCGCGTTCATGAACTCCGGGGCTCGGACGGCCTGCACGATATCGTCGATTCCTTTCGTTTCGCTTCCGCTCGACAGTTCGGAGATCTGTGTGTGTGGGGAGGAGAGATCGTGGTTAGTACACAAGCTGTTTAGAGGTTTCGGTTTAGAGAGATCGGTGTGCTGTGTCTATTGGTATCTAGTTACTCACACGTCTGCAGTCCTTTTCGGACATCTCCCGCCACATCTTGTTGATTTCGGCCTGCCCCATCAACACTTCGGGGCGGCCGCTAATGGCCACGAGCGCGCGCGAGCCCTCCGCCCGAATCGGATCGGCGGGCCAATTTGCCCGGGCATCTCGCGCCGTCACGCGAGCGCGCTTAGCCGGCGCAGTGCTGCCCTCGCCATCCGCGCCAGCACCTCCGGCCTGGGTCGCGCCAGCACCAACAACCTCATCATGGCCGCGCTTGGCACCGTGCTGACCATCCATCAGCTGCTGGGCGTCGGCGATGGCCGCCGCGTCCCCGTCCGCATTCTCCGGGCTGTCAACCGCCGTCCCCTGGTTCGCAGTCGCCTCCGATGCGGGCATTGCGTCCATCCATGCTTCGATACTTGCGTTTGAAACCTCCTCAAGCCCGCGGAACGGGTCATCCATGACGGCTGCGAGAGTTGCGTTGGCAGCATCTAGAGCCGGCTGGGCTCCCGCCGTGTCTTCCGAAAGCCATGGGAAGAGGTGGTCAAGGTTCGGGGGCGGGTCGAGTCCGCCCAGGATCGGAAACCCCCCTTCCGGCTCGGGGAACATGGAGGTGAAATAATCTGGCCAATCGCGGTTCCGCTCAGCTTCCAGCCCTGCATGGTAGTCGGCACTGGCAAGAGTATCCTGGTTGGCAGAAACTTCAGGCAGCCCCATGATGCTCGAGAGCACTTCATTTCGATACTGAAACGGGTCAGCAAGATAATCGTACTCTGCCTTCGAGCCGAAATACGCGTTTCGTAACTCCGTCCGGTTCCAATCAAACTCGGCCGGGGCTCCCGGAGTCCCGTCCTGGGCATTGGTGCCAGTTTCAGGGACAACGACCTCCTGCACTGCAGCCGCGGCCGGAGCCGCAGCCGGGACCTCGAAACTGTCCAGTAGGCGCAGGTCGGCATGATCGTCGATGACGATGACCTCCGAGGCAGCAGTCTCAGCCGCATGCATAGTGCCCGAGTTGAGGAGCTGCGAATCGATCATGCTCACATCGTTCTCGTCCTCGATGGCAATGACCTCTGCACCAGCGGTCTCAGCCGCAATGATAGCACCCAAGTTAAGGAGCTGCGGGTCGATCGGGGTTCCGTCGATCTGGTCATCGTCATCGACGATGACCTCAGCGCCAGCGGTCTTGGCCGGGGGGTTAGTGGGCCAATTGAGCAGCTGCGGATCGATGAGGGTCAGGTCGATCACGTTCTCGGTGTCAGTGGCCTCGGCGGTAGGGGTCTCCTCCGCGGGCATGGTGCTCCAGCTGAGCAGCTGGGGATCGATCAGAGAGTTGAGCTCAATCTCTGCGGCAAGAGCCTCTTCAAACGACTCCGCCATGGTGTCTTCGTCGATCGAGGCGGGGTTCTCAACAGACATGGCGCCGGTGTAGCCCTGCACGCCGTCGTCGTTCATCGTGTCGGTTGAATAGTAACGGGTGTAATACGGGCCGTGGGCATTGCCCGTGCAGGTTGTTGGGTCAGGATACTGGCTGTTCGAGCTGTCCTGGCCTGTGCCAGTATCGTCGATTGCTGGGTCACAAAAATACATTTGTTCAGATTACTGAACGCGAGCCACGATTGAGAACAGTTAGTTTCTGCATGAGACTATTCACGATAATTCACTTCACATGAACCAGGTGGTGTTCAATTGTGTGGTGTGCCGATGGAGCTTACCTTTCCGGTGAACAAAAGCGCAAATGGTTGGGTCTTGTGTGATGGAAAAGGAAGAAAAGAGAAAAAGGAGCAGAAGAAGAAGAGGAAGAGAAGAAGATAGAAACAGCGTCTACGGGAATCAACGTACGAAGAGACGTTAACGCTTTTCCTATCGTTCGTCTTCTTCTTCTATTGTTAGAAGTTGTTACGTATGTGCGTCCTCTCGTGAATGTCTTCGTTCGCACAATCGTTCAATGGCGGTTGCCATGTTGACAAGACTGGAAAGAGCGCGAGAACGTTTTATTTTAGTTTTCAAAACAAGCAGTTGACATTCTTCAATTTAAATCTCGACGTCGTTGGTGTGTTTGGTCGTTGGACGCGGGAATCGTGAATCATCGTCGTTCTCAGGGGCTAGGCTTCGACAGTAAACAACCAGCGTGTACGTAAACAGATCTCCAGCGAGGACGCTGGCAGCTGGCAGCTGGCCCCGGCTGGACACTCATGGTTAAGTGAGTGAGATACGAAAGCACAGTAAATAGAGCACGCGTCCAAGGAAAACAGAAAATTAGAATATGGGTCAGAATTCACACGCTTCCACACAGGTTCTACAGCCGCCGGCCCGTAGTACATATCACCGCGATCACACAAAGAAGCAAGGACAGGCACCGGCTATGAATACCATCTATTCCAGGGACCATGAAAAAACCGTAAGAATATGGATATGAATATGGACCAAACAGCCCAGTCATGAAAGGTTGAAACGACGTAACCCGTGTACCATAAGCATAAAAAAAGACGAAACGGAGCGGGAACACCAGTAGCATGCCAGGAGAAGTTGGAAGACGAAGACATGAAAAGCAGAAAAGACACGTAAGAACAGCAATCGCTCAGAAACCGCCAGATCCATCTCTACGAAGCAAAGAACAGTGGAATAAGAAAATAATGGGACACAAAAGGAAGCAGGCGAAGGAGAAAAAATGAATTGATAAGGGGGAATCAATACCAGAAAAGATCGAGAGTTAAAGGAACGGGGGGCTGAAGGAGGCCAGGGAATGAGGCCGGGAATTGAAAGGAAAAGAGGAGGAGTAAGTGGAGTGAGTAATGGTAATGAAAGACCGGGATATGTTTACGTCCGGTCGAAAAACGGCGCAAAAGCCTCGCGGCCCAGGAACCGATCGCGATCCAGCTCGGCATCGTTAGTATCCTCGTCCATATCCATATCGTCAGAGTCGTACAGCGCCTGCACCGACCGCTTCGACGACGCCACCGCAGCAGCAGGAGTGTTCTGCGCGGCAGTCCCGCCAGAGCCCGTCTGAGACAGCATGTCCGTGCCGCCAGCAGCCGCACCACCGGACGCAGTCAGGGTATCACCGGCACCCAGCCCCGGAGTCCGACCCGCACCACTGCTTGCAGTCGCAGGCGACGCCGTCGCGTTCAGGGCGCCGCCGCCGCCGCCGCCGGTAGAGACGGACTGGCGCGCCTGCAGGATGTCCTGCCACGTCAGCAAGAGCCGCTTGGTCTCCTCGTCGAAGCTGCAGCAGAAGCGTTGTAGAGACACAAACGTCACGGTGGTGCGCATGTCCTTGCCAAAGGTGGCCATGATGTAGGCCGCCACAATGGCCGCCGACCGCTCGTTGCCGGTCTCGCAGGTAACGAGCACGCGGCCCTGCGGACGGGGGGCCGCATCGGACGATCCGGACGCAGTCTGCTGCTGGATGGTGACTTGCGAGGAGGGGCGGGCCGACGATGACGACGACGACGACGTGTGCATAGACACGTCGGTGTCGTCGCTGGGGGGGGCGGCTTGCGAGGCGGCCGCAGTTGTCGACGGGGGCGGCGCTTCAGGCACCGGCGGTCCGAGCTTGGCATTGGCGATGTGGATCTCGCCGCGGTACACGGCGAGCAGGTGCTGGTGGATGCGGGCGATGGTGCCGTCAAACGAGGCAATCAGGTCGGCAGTGGTATCAATGTCCACAAACACAGTCTCAATGCCCAGCTGCTCAGCGGCACGGCCCACGCCCGCGACCACGAAGCGCGTGAAGCGGCGGTCGTGCACGGTGACGGCCATGGTGATGCCCTCGGCACGCATCCACTCGACGTCTTTGACCATGCCGGTCGGGCCCAGGTACAGGTACTCCAGCACGGGCTGGGCACGGCGGCGGTTGTCGTAGCGCCAGCTTATGGCGGTGTTGTCCGAGGCCATGTGCACGACGCGGCCGGTGATGGCGCGCAGGTCGGCCTCGTCAGCCGGGCTCACGCGCGACGCAAAGTCCGGCACCAGCAGGATGCCGTTTTCGTTCTCGTTGGACGGGTACACCGGCACGTGTATGAACGGCGGGCTCGGCGCTCTCCGCGTGTACGGCGCGGCCGGCATGGCTCCGGTGAGACTGACATGGCCAGATGCGGACTCCATGGTGGCTTGAAGAGGGGTGAAATTGGCGGGGAGGAGGTCCGATCTGGCGATGATTCGGGAAAAGAAGGGGGCAAGAAAGAATAGAGACGGGGCAACTGGTGGTAAGGAGCCTTTGAACAAGCTCCCTCACCTACCAGTTGTAGGGGGGAGGGGGAAAAGAGAACACACACACAACACCCGGCCACAAGAAATCCCCCGGAGATAGGTGGAACTACGAAAAAGGCCGGTTGGCGTGTTGGCAATGTGCGAGCGAGTCCTGTTTTTTTTTTCTCAGGCGGTCTCGGCAGGCCGGACTCAGGGCTGCCCAGGGCTGAAATGGCTTCCCGGTCCAGTTGCGGCTGGGGATCGTCGAGTCGTTGTCGGCGGCGAACAGCGAGAGCGGGAACACGGAAACAGGAAAGAGAGAAAACGAAAGAAAAACCCCCAAACCGAGGAGAATAAAATGCCCACTCTCCAGATAGACCAGGATACGAAGAGAGAGAGAAGTTGGCACAAAAAGGAGGGGGGAACTGGGATTTTCGAGGGTGTGCAAGGAGGAAAACCCTAGAGAGGCAAGTCTACCGAGATACACGCGGAGTATGGACACAGTCGCAAATGCTGGTGGAGAGAAGAGGATCAAAAAAAAAAAAAGACCGAAAAAATGAGTGAGAGCTGTGTGACATAAACAGGCATATACTCGGTGTAATATATATCTGGGGGGGGCAAATCGTCTGGCTGGATGTTTCTGGATCGGCAGTATATCGTTCACATCTGCGTGGGTGGATGACTTGGACTCGTCCTTGGTGCAGAGCGGATGGATGCCTGACAGGGACTTGCAGGCCAGAGGCAGCTATGGATTGCAGGTATATATGCTGTATATAGGTATGTATTTGATGTGAGAAGCCACCGTTCTTTGTCTCAAGCTGTGGGAGTGAAGTTGGTGAAAGAAGAAAAAGAAGGTTCGGGATGACAGCTCGGAATATTTGACAGATGGGGTGGCCAAAACTACTGCTTCCCTTCTTCACATCCGATGAGTAAGGCCGTATAGCGCCTTCCTTCCGAGAACCAGCCAGCAGGTGCAGACCCCGAAAACTTCTCCTCCAGCCGGGGCCTTCTACACGTCCCACTAGCGGCGGCGCCACTTCTTCTAGCCGCACACACTATACGCACCGGCCAAGAAGAAACACGCAATCCGAGCCGATGGGACACAGAAGAGAAGTGCACAGAGATCGCCAAACGAACGTTGTTGTGTCCTGCCTATGTATGTATGCACCGTCCCGCCGCATACCTGACAGTGACGGGAAGGATCCTCTTCTTTTCCGGCCTCTCGTTTGCCAGTTGACCGGTCTACATGTACAGACCACATACAGTCTTCCCTTCAGTATATATACACCTCTCTCCGCTCCCTCTTCCCACATGTGTCTGGCTATCATTTTCCCTGGCTCACAAGAGAACACATAACTCCTGGTCCCGAGTTCTCTGTTATATATACCCCGCGTCGTCGGCGAAATTGCGGGCCTAATAAATCCTGGTGTACGAAGGTTAGTGAGTGTGAGTGGGTGGTGGCATGGACACAACCTTCTGGGTTTGTATGTGCACGTGATGATGCTGGGCGCCCTTGTTGTGTTTTTGTGGCGCTGGCCGACCGTGGCTGGTGTTCTCTCCTGGTTGTCACTCTCATGGCAGTTTGGAGTCAGGACACTCACTGATATCTTCACCAACACTTTCTTTCTGCCTTCTTCTTCTTCTCTTTTCTGACTGCACACCACCCCCTTGCCTCGTTTAGGCTATCGAGCTCTCCAACTCCAACCCACAATATGCCTGCCACCACCGGCGCCAACAAATCCTCATTCAACACCCAATGTCCTACGAACCTGGCTACTGTGGCTTCCCGAGACCGATGTCTCTGAATTCCCCCCTCCCCAACAAACGAACAAACAAACAAACAGACAAAACACATCACCTCCGTCCGTTTGTGCTTCATCCGTACTGTCTAACACCCCACCCTCCCCAGGTCCCCGATCCAATGCTGTTGCTCAAGGAGCCTGGAGACTCCGTTGGCTCAGGTCAGACTCCGTCTAAATCGGGAAACTCACCGCCGCCCTTGCTCCGCTCCGATAACCCCACGACTCAAGACTCAGACTCAGACTCGTAGAGTAGAGTTGGTGGTTACATTCTGTATCTCTCGTCGCCGGCCGAGCCTGGAAAGGAACTCCGCCCGCTGTCGGCCACCTGCTCTCTCGTTCTATATGAATGTTCATCAGCCGTCGTAATCTCGTAAACCGGACGTGTCCGGAAGGGGGGAAAAATCAAAATCAAAATCAAAACGAAACGAAACGAAAGAAAAAAACAAGTCTCGGGATCGATTTATACAAACTGGACAGACCACCGTGACGAACCTTCGAGCTCTTCTGGTTCACACGAGATCCCGTGGCCCAAGCTCCGAACCCTAAGATCACACCTGCGTTACACAATCCACCACAACTACAAGTCACGAAACACACACACACACACACACGGAAAGAACACCAAACAGCTCAAGTAAACGAACGACCAAAAGTCATGAAAAGATGCAATTAATACCCAATTTTTTTCCCGATCGCAGTGTGTGCCCCAGTACCCCCCGAAAAAACATCCCAAAATACAAGATAAAAAAAAAGACAAAAACGCCCGCCCAAAGTGCCCAGCTCATGTAGCCCAAAAAAGAGGAACAAGAGGAAAACTCCCAGGAATGGAAAGCTGTCAGAAAGGAAAAACCCCGATGAGTGAAGTGTCCCAAGATATCAGATGGTGCCCAATCCAGGAATATGTAATGCAAACCCCAGAATGCTGTACAAGACGAAGAAGCAAATTGGCAAAAAAAGAACCCCCCCAAAGAAAAACTCCGGCAGACCATCCAATGAATCCCAAGACACCAAACGACATGAACCTATGAGTCCCCCGGAAAACGGGAAACGCACATGTAAGCGCCCGCGAGTATGGGAATTTGGGGAAAACCAATAACGAAAAAGAAGTACAATAGAACATGCTTGGAGAATAAAATCCCAAGGCATGCCCACGTTGCCACTTCCCGTGTACCACAAACAGACTCCCTCTCAGTTTTTGCGGTTTTGTCTGGCCGCGTCATCTCAGAGGCAAGCCAATAACTGCCAACTCGCATTGGGTATCTTTGCAGAGCGAAACAGCAAAACAAACCAAAACCAAAAAGCCACACGCCAGTATTACCATTAACTGGATCGTTGGGTATGACGGACCAGAAGTATATATGATGAAAAAAAAAATATAAAGTAATAAAACATAAAAATAGGGGGATGTGAAGCGTGTACGCTGGAGGGGAGGTTCATCACCCCACATGGCAGATATTGCAGGTGAAGGTATTCTCTAGGTGAAGAGCACTGGCAATAACGCGGAGAAGCTGGCTGCTGGGGCTGGCGAGCTTCTGGAGAAGAGGAGCTAAAAATGTTTCATTTGCTCATTCATGTCAACCAACCTGTGGTCATCCTGGGAACCACTGTAGTGAGACCTTCCGGTTTGTTTGAGTGGTGTCGCCAAAAACGGACAACTGGTTGTAGACGGGGGTTCCTGCACAGTGAACCTGCGCAGCTTGGTGAACAGTGGGCTGTGACAGGCCCATATTGGCAGAGTACGTGAGAATAAAAATAAAAGTAAACCAGCCCTGAGATTTATTCCACTCGAGGAGTGCCCTCTGGCGAGAGCGGCAGCGAGCCCATCGGATGTCCTCTGAAGGGTATTCCACCTTCCACAGGTGTCCGCGGGGCCGTAACCACTCCGGAGCACATGGCGCTGTCCATACCACACTGGGCGCCATATCTGCACAGGGTGGGCGACGGGTTCTGTCTGGCTGCAAGCTGCATATCAACCATGGCGTCGTTGATCAGATCCTCGTCGTAGAGAGGGAGGATTCTGTAGCCCAGCTTCTCCATGATGCACCGCTCAGTGACGTTGAGCTGGCGAGACGACCAGAGGTTGTTTCCCCACCGTGTGCAAGAGTAGTGTGTTGTGCATTGCGGATCCTCGACAAACTTGACAGCAATGACAAGAGCAGCGAGGATGATGATCTCGGGGTTGACCTGGTCGATATGGGAAAGTTGCTCCGCGGGCGGCGTGATGGAGCCCGAAGGGGGGAGTGTGTGTCGCTTAGACCGAGAGGTAGATGACAGGTCAGATTGGCCCAGGTCCAGAGGACAGGTTAGCCGCCACGTCCTGGAGAATTTGCTGTCGAGGGAATCGAGAATGCAAGCGGCCAATGCAATGGTTTCAAGCGGCAAGTTGGCTCGGGTGAGAATAATCTGGACAAGAGGGACGGACGGAGTAACCACGGAGGCTGCTGGGGGAATAAGATTCACGAGATGGGTGGCCGGGCCTGTGGAAAGTATTCATATACGCTGTTAGTATGTGGCTGGATATCTACTATCTACACGGAACATGCAACCTTGGCGTGATAAAAGGTACGGTTATGGACTACGGAAGACAATCGGGACGGCTGTCGGCAGATCAAGCTCGGTGTAGGATAAAGTGTTGAGTTGACGTTCGTGCATGGACACAACACATTGATGCAGTGGTCTCCAGCTGAAGGGAGAAGAAGATTGTAAGGCGGACACGCAGGAAACCAGTGGAGGGGAAATAGAGGGAGAGATCACGAGACTGTGGAGTGGGAAAGTTATCTTACCAAGAAACTTCGGGTTGAACGCTTCACCGTCGACAAGAGAAGCGGCCGGGCATGGTTGCAGCTGGTCTTTCCAGCACGGAGGAGGAGTAGGCAGTGTGGAAAGAGGGCGGTAGGTGAGGTAAGCATCGTCAACATCGAAGTCGGAGATGTCAGCCACGGACCGGCCTTTGGACCGTCGCATGGTGGTGGTGGCCATGGTTTGATATATAGAAGAAGCTGAGTGGTGGGTGGTAAATACTAGGTGGGATTATGGGCTGAATAGTGTGGTGTGTTCAATAAACCAGTGGAAAGGCGGTGGACCAAAGGAAAGGTTGGTAGGTTGGTGGGGTGGTGGGAGATGTCAAGCACGAGCCCAAGGTCGTAAAAAATGCGGGAATCAGTGGTCTTGCGTGCTGATATGGGGAGATGGGTAGAGTTCGCTACCAAGCTTTGCAGCTGTAGTTCGTGATTCGGTGGGCTGGTTTTGGCAGGTTGTATAGCTCGGGGAATCGGTCGGGAGTTCGGGCGCTCGGAGGATCATGAACGGAATAAAACGAAATTATGGTGGGATTTTCTGGGAGACAAGGAGAGAGAGAAAACGAGCATTCCACAGGTCTAGCGGTGAACCATGTCTAGGGGGATTCGGCTGCATTCAACCCGCAGGGCTTGTCTCGGTCTGCGAATATGCGTGTGTTGGCACAGCACCAAGAGAAGAGGAAAGAAAAACGTGTGCTGGTAGGGTTGTGTCGAGATCACGGCTGGAAGATAGTCACACGACCCAAAAATGGTCCTACTTGCATTGGAGTGGAAGAGTGCAGCAAGATGATAAAATGGCGAGACGGCAACAGAGGACAAATTAATGCTAGTTAAGAATCAACTATGATGATAGCCAAGTATAATAGTAATAATAAGAGAAAATATTGAGAACGAGAGATTTCGAAGGCGTTCGGAAAGTGAGGGCCCAGTAAGAGTGTGAAGGTATAGCGTGTAAAGGTGTAGGTGTAGCAGTGAAAATTCGAGAATGTGGGGAGCAAAGAGAGAAGTAATAATAGTGGAAGCAAAGAGGGTTTTGGAGGTGAGAGGAGAGGACTGAAATGGAGAAGAGGGAAAAGAGGGTGAACGTCGAATGTATATATATATGAAGCAATCACCACTTCGATGTATTCAAGAGCAGATGACAGCACCAACACCACTACTAATCAGCAGGAGAGAGAGAAAGATTGGGAAGGAGGAACGGACATCAGAAGAGGTCGGAAAGAGGAAAGAACGAGGGAAGGGAAGGAAAGAGACTAAATAAAAGGCCAACAGGGGAAACCCGAGATATGATGACGCTGATGGGAAGCAGGGAAGCCGGGGTGAGAAGATTTGAGGGGGGACGGAGCAGTTAAATACGAGAGACAGAGAGAGAAGGGGGAAAAAGCGAGAAGATCCAAAAATGTTTGTGTGGTGCAAAGAGCGTCTGCTTGTATGTTTGGCGCTGTATTGAATGGAGCCTTTAGGCGGAGCGCAGGAAGGAAATAAATGGAGAGAGCTGCCGGCGATTAACAGGTACCAGCCAGAATCGACAAAAACTAGCGGTGTTTTATGTTTTTTGTCCGTCTATTTGGGAGAGGGGGCGGCAAAAGCTTAAACTTTGGTGTGCGTTGCGAGGTGTGTGTGCCTATGATTCGACGAAAGGAAGGAGCCCTGGACAAGCGAGAAAGTGAAGGACCCAGCCTGACGACAAGGAAGGAGGGGGGGCAGGCCCGCACCTTCCTCGCTCTCTAGCCTGGATGCCAGGTTGAGTGTCCAGGGCAGTGAGACAGAGAGAGAAAGAGACAGACAAGTGTAACTGCGCCTAAGTCCTACTAACAATAGAGAGTCAGTCAGAACCTTGTGAGAGCTCTGGCTGTGAAGCTCTGTTTAGTTTACTGGAGCGAAGTGTGCTTATGCTCCACCGCGTAGCAGCAAGCTTTGGTGGCCAGAAAAATGGGCAGATTTTTCAACGTGTGTGTGTGTTTGCGTCTATTGGTATACAGCCGCGATATAGTGAAGGGTTGCATGTAGAAATCGGCAGCGCCTCTCTGTAGCTCTTTCCCTTTGGCTGGCTGGCTGTTAGGGAAGGAGGCACGGTTGGCTGTTCTTTCCAGATACAATCCCACACTGACTTAGGTACAGAGAGGTACAGAGGTACAAACTGAACACAGCCTTGCTCTTTTTATCTCCCCTTCCTTGTCTAACAAGGCGTTTTTCCCCTTGGGCACCGAACTAACGGACACTTTTTTTTTTCTCTTTTTTTCTTCGCCTGTTTTCCTTTTCGGGGGTGCCAGCCGGGCGGTGTTTGTTTATTGGCTGGACGGGGATCCGTCCCCGAGCTTGTGCCTTGGTTTTTTTTTTTTTTTTGGTGTGGTGTGGTCAAGTTCCCCTTTATGGCAATTTCGTTCTTTTTTCAGCGCAGTGTGGCTTGGATGGCGTGTGTTCTTCCACGGCGTCTTTTCCTCGTTCCTTTCTTCAGGGCTGTGGTGTTGTGGGAAAATGGGGCGTTTGTGGCTAGCGTGTGTGGAGGGACAGAAGGAAATATGTTGCGCCTCTCTCTCTCCGCCTTTTCTCGCTCTATCAGCAATTCCGGTGACAGGCGAACGATCACATGTCTATCTTGGAAGGAGAGCATCGGATGGATGATGTTGAAGAGAAGCCGCCATATCAATGCCAACTGTTGCGTCCGCACGATTCCATGTTCTGGAAAGCCGGCTTCCGCCCAGAGGAATCGGCAAATCCGTGCGGGCATCGGCATCAGGGCATGACCAGCTCATTTAACTAAGGCCAAAAGTCAAGCCACCCCCTACGCCTTTTTCCTCCTGGCTGTACCGTTTAACATCCTCTTCGTATTTTGTGTATGATGGAACCGCCATACAGGTTCTTGTTTGCTGGAAAGCCCGGGAGGCATGTGGATGGCGAGACACACAAAATGATGAGAGAAACGGGCCCCTGTTGTCACTTTGTGGTCCAGCGAAAAGACTGGCTAGTCTCGCGAGATCTCGTCCAGAACCGGCATAGCCAAAACTCCTCCTAGGAGTGGAATTCAGGGTTCACGGCCAATTCCCCCTTCAGGATGAAGAAGGACAGTAAGTCTCCAATAGTGCAGAATTTAAACTGGACGCTCGGCTGTTTTGGTAGTGGGTTTTTGTTCGCCCGATGGTTGCCCGGGCTGTTAAGCAAAACACTGCGATGCAGGCGACCAGAGCGATATATTGGCGGAGGAGATCAGAACAGAACATCCTCCAGCCTTATTCTCCGAGTTTTAGTGCTGGTGGCCTTGGTCTCTGGTTTCCAGCTCGCCAAGCACAGCCTCGTCGGACCAAGACTCCGCCTGTACGAATATTGGACTGTTTGTATGTATACATTGTAACCACCGGCCAGTATTCCCTCGTTCACGCCTCGTTTGCACCCGCCTTCGGGGACAATACAGTACTTGGTGACTTGTGGAGACCTGTGGGTGGTGGTGGGTGGTTGTTTTGGTTCGTCAAACTCCTGCACCATGCCGTACTGCCGCAGCGCTGGACGTTAGCCGTCCGGGACACACCATGGAATCTCAGCTGAAGGGCCCCCGAACAGTCGAAGTAAAGCTAGACGCCGCGATTGTCCCGCGTCGACTGCATATACTGTACTGTACAGTATGTTGTATGTTACTAGAGCACCATTCCGAGATATCACGCCCTCGTATGTTGTACGATACTTCCCATCAATGACTGAGAGAGTCCGTCTGCTCTGCCCAGTCCTATGCATCTGGCAACATGTAAAGTGAACTTCGACACACCGCCAAATCCGCCGGGAGGCGGAATGCATTGACACTGCACGCACGTCCTGGCCATCAGAAATCCGTGGCAGGACGCACCTCTCCACAATTGTGCTGGCACTCGACAGGCAAACACGACTCGCCGGCTACGAGGAATACGCGCGCAGAAGTCCTCCATTACTACAGTACTGCACATACGTGGGTCACAAAAAGGTGCTGGATCCTCCCTCCTCTCCGAGGCTCTGAGCTTCAGTGTTCTCCGACCTCAATCCTGCAAGGGACGGATACTTCAGAAGCAGGCCACATCACAGGTTCCAGCTTGATTGATCCAGTGCGGTACAGTAGCCTCCCTCCATGCAACATCATCTTCTCGCATCTGGGTCTCCCAAAAGCCCAAGCAGCCAGACCGCCAACGCAGCCAAGAAAAACCCACCCACCCCGGATCTTCCAAGCCCAGAATACGAGGTAATATCAGCGGTTGGACGGGAGAGATAGTGGTCGCGAGCGTGGGATATTGCAGCCCGAGCCCGGTCGATCTGCATCTTCCGGCCGGACTCCAATATTCTTGGGGGGGAGGAAGGGCAGCGGAAAGGGCTTTTGTGCGGTGTGGATTCTGGCGGGCAAGAGGCATATCACTCTTGGAGCACTGAGATATGCAGTTTGTTCGGCGTTTAGGACTGGGAGTGCACCTCTCATCGTCTCCGGATATTGTGCGTCTCCCGCACAATCTGGACGAGCAACCACATGGCGGCATCACCACTGAATCTGACGTGCCGTTGCTCCCGAACGTATCTCCCCCGGGAAGTCTCGCAATCCCGCCTTCCCGTGGTTATTACTGATTGTTTCTTTCCACCGCCTCCTGACCTACGACTTGCCTCTCTCGGCGTCGGATGAATGCAGTCGATCGCCGTTGGTTGGTCAGCGAGCGCCCCAATATATGGGAGACAAATTGCGTCGGCCTTTGTTTTGGTGAGCCTGCACAGAGGTACGGGATCATGAAACTGTGTGTTTGTGTGGGTGCAGGTTGATCAGTTGGTTAGCCCTCGGCATGAAATACCCCGGGGCCACCACCAACCGGGGAGATGTTACAGTGTCTTATCTTTCCTTTGGCTGTTTCTGGTGTGTGCTCCAGCATGAAGATCGGCGTGTTAAAGGTATCTACAGTACACATCTGCAGAGCCGTGTAGGGGGCCTTGTGTTTCTTAGTGCCCAATGGCGCTGGCCTCTCTTTTTTGTGTTGTGGCTATTTCTCTCTCCACAGCCAGTATTTCTGTACTTGGCGATGTTCGACCAAGTCTTTCCTCACTCAACGGTCGGTACTGGGAGCCACGTCGGTTTTGGAGGCATCGCTCCGAGCCATCATTTCCGCCCAATGTTTGACACTTGGAAATGACAGATCGCGGCGTTGAACGACGCCTTGGCAGAACCCGCGTGAACCACGGGTCCGGCATTTCTATGCTTAGAAACACGCCGCGGCTGTAAGGGTTTTTTTTTTTTTTTGGTTTCATTGCCATTCGCCATCGCCAAGTGTTAGCCCAATACGAAAGATCGAAGATGAAATCATGGTTTCTTCCTTTGCCCCTTTTCTTCTGCTCGCATCTCTGCAAGTCATCTGTCGCAATTCCCGCTCTTCCATCGCCGTATCTACCCTAATCAGCCACTCCCGAACACGGACCCTTTTTTCCTCTCTTTTTGTGCTGGTGACAAGCGCCTCGTTCTCGTGTCTGGGAATTTTGGTGGTATGTGCGCGCAGAGTATCCGGAGATTTTCTGCAGCTTCTGCTTCTCGCGTCGTAGCAAATGTCCGTATAACGCCTCCCCTTTTTTTTTTTTTTCCTTTTCTCTGGGTGCCAGACTAGTTTGTCCAAAAATAAATACGATGACGTGCGAGGATAGCTGGCACGTCGAAAACCTGCCATCTTTCGCCACGGTCCACACGTAGGCAGGTACTTCTTACTCAACCTTTCGCCGCCGCCCAAGTACAGCTTCGGCCGGTCCCCGTATTTCAAGCATTGCACTAGTTCCTAGTGAGACAGCCGGTCTCTGGCGCTTCGCGATATCTCCATTCCCCGGTGAGCAGCCGATGGGACGAGGCACACCCAACACTTTTCTCCGGGTCGACGCGTGAAACACACCAAGAAAGCCACTAGTGTCGGAGGTAGTCCGAAGATATGGCAGGATGACAGAGTTGTTCGCATAGCTGGGGAAACCTCACTGATTGTGTTCTGGGTTGCTAGTGTGTGTAGCTCGTGGGCTTTCTCGCTGGGGTTTGACATGTCGTGTACCCTGGAATACCAAACCCTAACCCTACCAACTGAAGATTCACACCGGAATAACAGGGGACGTGAACCACGATGAGATGGTGCCCTACCCTGGGCTGGAGGATTTGATCAGCAATGTCTACGCCAGGGTTTTGCGCAACGACCCCGGTCCGAGCTCAGAGATTAGTCATCCCGGACCCGGAGGCCGACCGCCGATTTAAGTGGGCCACACTTACGGAATCGGGGTCGGATATAAAAATCACTGCACGATCACGAATACGGAGCGGGCTTAGGAACCAGGACAGAATGACAGAGTTGCCGGGATCACAAGACGTGGAAGCCGTCATTTGCCGCGGCTAGAACATAGGCGGAGGTTCTCAGCACGGCTGCAGAATCTGAAACACGATACCGATTTCTCCCGCCCGACGACTCGATGAGGCCCTGCGCCCAGACCACATATGCATCTGGGTGTGATTTTCGAACGCCATCAGACAGGGCACACTCGACCAGACGGAGGCGCATGTTTTCAAACCGAATGCCCAAGGTTCCTGACGCGGGAGGGGCCAGTGGCTAAAGGGATTTTGTTCCGTGACCACCCACTCCACGGCAGATGGGATAGGGCAGACCTTTGTGCACACGCCCCCCCCCTCTCTAATAGCCCAAATAGAGTGTGGCTTTCCAGTCTTATCTTCTTTCTTGTTTGAGTTGCTGGCTCGATTGACAAGGCCCGGGATCTCCTCTCCCAGAACAGCATTGAGACAGACACTGGCGATCAAGCCAGCGAGTATCAAACTGGAGCCAAGGCTGATCTCAACTGACAATCCAAGGTCAAACCAGCACATTATTGTCACGAGGGCATCGCACGACAGAAGCAAGCAGAAGAGTGTACAGAAAAAAGACATGATTCCAGATTTACGAGTCCGTGTCGGTCATTCTCTATGAAAAGAAAAGGGGTTGACAGCTAGAAAAAAACAAAAAAATTACTCCTTTAACCCATAAACGTCAGATTTTCATTCCCTTCCCGATTTTTTGTCCTGTTCGCCCCAATCCCGAAGCCTGTGTCATAACCCAAAAATTCAGCCTGTATCAGAAAACTGGCTCGAAGCGCCCCCTGGTTTTCCACCTGTGGAAGAATCTCGTGAGAGGGCCGTAGAGAGGAAGCAGAGGACGCAAGAGCCAGGAAACCGATAGGACTAGAAAAAGGAAAAGAACAAGAAGCAGACTTGCCAAAATTGAAGCGGGGGGTCGTTAATGAGGAGCAAAAAAAAGAAAAAAAGAGCGGAAATCATCACCATCGCTATACCACCATCCCACTCTCTAATAAAGCCCCACATTGTTAAAAATTGTCCGGACGACCATTTCCGTTTCCAACAACCGTCATCTCATGGCCCGCCAGAAGAAATTAAAGTAAAAAAGTCAAAACACTCCATTATCCGTTAAAAAAGAAAGAAAAGATGGAAAACGGGGGAATTCCAAACTTGGAAGCCAACCCCCGCGAGCAGCTCTAGGCGGCTTCAGCGGAGGCCGGGATCCAAGCCGCCAGTTCAGAAAGACTGAGCGGGCTTCGTTTACTCCTTGAGGATAACGGTGGCTAGAGGGCGAAATAAGCAATGTTAGTGAGCTATTCTGTGGGTAGTGTTGATGATGACGGGGTATGATGAAGTCAGAACTTACACTGCTGGACGATGGTCGCAATCTGGTTGCGGACACCGAAGTCGAGGCCAAGGTTGAAGCCGCCAATGCCGGCGAAGGCGCTGGAGGCCAGACCGAAGTCGAGGACCGAGGGGAACAGGGCACCGTTGAAGTTGACGTTGTTCAGGATACCCTGCGATCCGAGCCAGCTGAGGATGGACAGAGACTGCAGCTGGAGGAGCTCGTTGATGCCGAAGTTGTTGTTGTTCTGGAACAGGAACAGGTTCTGGAAGTTGTCGAAGCCCAGGTTCTGCTGGAGGATCAGCTGCTGGACCAGGAAGGGGTCGAAGAAGTTGAGCTGTCCGAAGTAGGCAATCTGGGTGTTCTGGAAGTTGAGGCCGTTGAAGTCGTTGATCAGGAAGTTGTTGCCGAAGGCGTTTCCGAACTGGCCGAAGCCGCCGAACGAGGCCAGGCTGCGCTCCTTGATGGGAGCAACCTCGACAACGGCAGCGGGAGCGGGGGCAGCAGCGGCAAGGGCGGCGAAAGCGCCAACGATCATGCTAGAGAACTTCATTTTGAATGAGTGTGTGGGGGGAGGGGGATCTTTAAAAGAAAGAAAGGGAATTATAAAAAATATTAAAAAAGAGTGGAAATGGTGATATTATAAAATTACTAAGAAACAAAAATGAGCACAGCTCTTAAATGTTCAACGAAGGATGGGAAGGAGTGAAATGAACAAAGAGCACAGCTAGAAGGAGACGGGACGAGTCAGTTATGAGTGACCAGCACCGATGATGATGATGATGTTGAGATGTGTGGTGAGAGAGAGAGAGAGAGAGAGAGACGAGGTGAAACTGTGTGAAGATGGGATGGTGGAGTGTTGTTGCGGGAGTGTGTGTATCTTACCTCTGAAGAGAATGAAAGAAAAGAATGAAGCGAACAAGGAAATCTGGAGATTTTGCTGTGGGATGGAGAAGAAAGGAAAGCAAGAAGATGATGGGAAAGAGACGAGGGCAAGACCCAACTTATATACAAGTTTTGGGGAGATAGAGAGAGAGGGAGCGAGGACAGGCAAACGGCTAATGCGGAATATAGCACAGACCCCTCTTTTCCCACCGTGGTCTTGCAGTCTGTGAGCACCTTGAGCTTAATGGACGTCTTCGGAGGAAGCAGAGGGACGGGGTCAGACGGAAACCGACCGGGGTGGGACGGAGAGGAGGAGGAGTGAGGGTGAGGGTGGGTGAGTGTGTTCTCTGGGAGCGTGTGAGTGCCGGTCTCTGTGACACTTTCACACACGCACAATCTGGGGCAGCAGGCTCCGTCCCCCTTTGCTCCGACACAGGGCAAAGCGGCTTGAATCGTTGCCGGGTCGTGGAGCATTGGGAAGGGCAGCACATCAGCTTCACACCCATGGCCATGCCAAGAAACAAACTCTCACAACAAGGTTATAAGTTGAAGCATGGGGTTGAGAAGAACCCGAGCAGGGGTGGGGAAGGGTGGGGAGTGTAACGACTAGCCAGGGGAGGAGTCAGAGAGAGAGAGAGAGAGAGAGCCAGCAGGAAACGGAGGCATGGGTTGACGACAGGGACGACGAGGAAGAACACTCACTCACTCAAGCTCTCTCTCAATGCTGCGTGAGAACGGAAGTGGCTCAGGATCACTGATCCATGTGCCAGAGATCATTCACGCTTGTCACCGGAAAGGGGGCACCCCCGAAACACTTTTGGGACCCTGCCAGGGGGTGGTGATAGACGACGATATATTGTCCCGTACTATACTGTACGCTTTTTCTTTCTGGGTTGCGGCGTTTGTGCACGGCTTCAAAAAAAAAAGAGACAAAAAACAAAAGTCCGAGTGATACTCGTATATCCCACCATACTAAGAACCCATCACCCGCCACCGAGGCAACAGAGAAGAAGAGAAATAGAGCACGGAGTATGGCCAAGTTCCCCCAAAGCTACCCAGAGTGTAGGAGGCGTCTACGTCCGATAAAGTTTGGATGTAAGCCACCACCAGCACGACAACAAAGGACAGTGAGACAGCGACGCATCCACTTTTCCGACCAAGGAACCACATGGAAAGCCAGACAGCCGGAACACCACGGAATGTTTGAACAGAGAAAGTGTCAGAACATCAGCAAAGTGCGTCAGTTTTCTTTCATAGCGGCTTTTTTTCTTTTTAAACTCCCAGATCCGCCCTCCGTCACGGCGATCGTCTGGTACACGAGCAGCACCCTAAAAATAAGATCCAGACAGCGAGCGGGAGAGAGAGAGACGGGGAGAGGAAGGAGAGTGCGCGAGAGAGAGAGAGATACAAGATGTTCCGCTATGCAGGAGGGAAATAGTAGGAAATAAGCCCGAGTAAAAATAGATAGACTCCCGACTCGTTTTACAAAAAGAACAGCGCAAAAGAAGAGGGCGGATCGGTGTCCTTTGGTCTGTGTTCGTTTCTCGATCCTCGCTTCGTGCTCCCAGATGGCTTATTCCCATCTCGATCGGAGGTGGGTGAGCAGTTGGAATCTGGTTCCTTCGGCTTCGTCTTCCCTTGGCCGTGAACTGCCGGAGCACACGATGGATGTGGCCTGGACTGGATGTCGTTGGAGAACTGCTGGCAGGCTGCCTCTCCCCGCCTCCTCTGCGCCTCTGTCTGCCTCTCGTGCTGTCTGCCTGTCCTTCCTCTCTGCCCTCCTGGTCGCAGCCGGAATTCCCGGCACGCTCTGCCAAGCCCGGTGTCTTGTTCTGACAGTACACTAGTGTGCATCGTGTTTTCTCTTCTTTTTCTTCAAGCCTGGCCTGGCTGTCTGTCTGGGGTGGTGTTTCCTCTTTTGCCTTCCTCCGCCCCAATACGGGCCACGGTATCCGTCCAGTCCGGCCGACGGCGACCAGGGGACCACCACCAAAAAAAGCGCAGGTCACTCTGAACAAGAGTGAGTTACGACGGTGTGCCTGTTTACCACCAGGGCCGTACTGTACAGTAGAGTACAAAATAACTGAATGGGCTGTTTGCTAGACATAGATTTTGGGTGACAAAACGTTGCATCTGTTTTCTTTTCTCCCCTTCCCCCCACCCCCCCAGCCCCGAACGCTCTCTGTGACTTGTCTCGCTTCTCCTGCCAAGCCACGGCTGGTGAGGTCTGCGGGTTCATGATTTTCCCCTGGCGAAAAGAAAAAAGAGAACGAAAACAAGCGCTCGAGCTTCTTTGTATGTGCTGGCCTACTGAATGCTACAGTAGCCAGATTGCTGAACTACAATCTCATTCTAACAAACTCTGGTTGAGCCTGATCGACAAGACGTTTTGTGGCCTGAGTAGGCTTGACGACGCACAGGACAAGCGGCGAGGAACGTCCTGCTGCTGCGGTTGCCGTGTCGTCGTCCCCCTCCATGAGGAACTCCGCGACACACACCCGAGTGCGAACAGGCGATGAAGATCCTCGGTCTGTTTCGAAGGACTCTGCCGAACACTGGACGTGATGCAGTTTGAACGGAGTCTAAAAAAAGGTGACGTGACATTGCCATGCAAATTTCCACCACCGACTCACTTCGCCGTCTTGTATGCAGGTGGGTTGCTGTTCACAGATACAGTTACAGCACATGCAATAGTCGACCATGCAAACGTTGGGCGACCCCATCCTACGAGCGAAGGAGCCGGGCCACACCACCCAAAGTTGAATCAAATCGCCGCATTTCCACAGATTCATCCAGCACAGAGCCCGTTCTAGCTCGGGGAGAAAAGGAAAAAAAAAAAAAAGTGCCGTAGTGTCATGGAAGCATGAAGAACACTGGACCCGGAGGATTCCAGCGTGCTTGGCGTTTATCAACATGCCACGTTCGCCCCCCCTCAAGCCCCCTCAAGCCTCTTTTCCGTTGTCCATCCCTCCCTCCCCCTTCCTGCCCCTACAGCACCCGCACCAAGACTCAATCTGAGATCGTTAGCACGGTTTTAGGTTTTTTTTATACTTTTCAGCCACCCTTTGTCATGGCTGCAGTAGCGCAGGAAACGTTAAACTCAGCACAGCCATCGCCGTGCCTGCCAAGGGGCGTTTGTGGTGGTGTCTACGGTAGAGAGCAAGCCAAGAGAATCCAAAGAGGCTTAATGCCCGAGATAGCTTCATCTCGTTCATATAGTGTTACAGGGCCATCCCCAGTTACCGCTAAGCCAAAACAGCTCATCAACGTCAAACGCTGCCGGTTGAGTTTCTCTGGACGACTGTTGATGGCGGACCTTGACCATCGCCAGCAGACGAGTCTGGGCACACAAAGGTGCTGGGCGCAATTTTACTTGCAATATAGCATATGCAGCGGGAGAGAAGGGTGCATCTTTCCATCCTGGAGCACTCGTAAGTCGGCTCCAGCTACTATAAACTCATACTCGGCCCTCGGTCACGTCTCCTGGCCACCGTAACGTTGACGGCCAGTGCTAAGTTATAGGGCAGGGATTGCAGGGGCCCTCTTTTGACACCAAATTTGCCTCCCTCCTCCCCCCCTCGCCGCCCCTGGTGACTGTTGATATTGGAGTGAAATTTGAACACCGGTCCCCTACTGGACCTGCCCATTGCCTCTCGCCTTGCGTTCAAAGCGTTCGGCGTTCGTTTAATGAGCTCTGCTATGCCATTGCCGTTCTGGCCCGTGATGCGAGCAAGTTGTATTTGCTCAACCGGCTGGCGAGCAAGTCTGGTTCACGCGAGAAGTGCCTCAGTTCGCCGACGTTGTGTGTGTGTGTGTGTGTGTGTGTGTGTGTGTGATCGATTAGGAACCATCACATTCTTACGTGCTCGCTGCTCCGCATATCGTGACCAGATACCTCATCTCTCTCTTTTTCTCTGCACACACTCAAGCTCTCTCTCTCTCTCTCTTCACAAGCAGTAAATAACACACTGTAACCTCCTCGTCTCGACTATGTTTGGAAAGGTTTGGGGGTTGACAGGGGCCCCTGCGAACCATTGATAGTGCGGTACCCGTTCGTTTGCTGAGAACCCCGTAGCCACTTTCTGTATCTCCGTAATTTTGAGACCCGGAAACCTGCCGACGTCAAAATGCAGCGCCATACCTAATCCGGCTAGACCATTTACCTTGCCTCCTATTGGCCGGCGCGCCGATGTTTGGTTTCGACGCTAGACTAGATGTGGCTTGACGCTAGAATCCAGGAACCAGCCGGGGGGTTCCATCAAGGTTCCGCCAGGTTGAACCCTGGCTTACACGATGTTCAGCCGGGTATTAGCCGAGGATTTCTGATCTCCCCTAACCCTAAGTGTCGATTCAGAGACGTCCGCTTCCCAGCATCACCAAACATGCATGCAATCACTGGCATTTCACGACGACATCCATTGAAGTCAGGAAGCCCATGAAGAGACATCTCCGCATGATACAATCCGCCTTTCTGATCCTGTCACGTCATTCCGCGAGCGAAAAGCGCCTCCAAAAAAAATCCAAAGGTCACCGCGAGAAAACTTCTTTCGCAACTGACGCGCAAATCCTTGCTCCCTGCTCCGTGATCGCCTTGACTCTGTGTCGCAGACCTCCAAGCTGAAGCAGCCTCCGTGTTCAGGGCATTGATATAACCTTCAGGCATATACTGTACACCCTCGTGTCCTCACCAGTCACGAGCACAAAATGCACCACCACACGTCTTTGCTGAAAGATGCCAGCGGGCTTGCCGATTATGTCGGACGACAGAGTCTTGCCACCAACTCCCCAGCCCTCTCCGGAACTTGCTCGATTCCGAACCTCACAAGAAGCACTCCAGGCTCCTGCACAAAGAGACACACACTCAAAAATCATCCCAACATCTAACGACGTGTACTGTACCAACCACACTCTGCGTCATCGTCGTTTGCCACCTCGTGTGATGGGCCGGCTTTCCCTGTCCTCCCCTCTTACGCCCGACCTTTTCGACGCCCAACTTGCGCCACTCTGCGCGATAGTTGACTGCCGTGGAGGGATGAAGCCCTCTGCCCAACTATGACACCAACTCACCGAATATAGTTTAGGTTTGAGCCGGGATTCAACAAACCCTCTTCAGTCTCTCTCTTGGGAATTTGGTGGCTTGGTGGTAACCTGCTGGAGGGGGAGGAGTTCCGTCTCTGGCACACCCACCTCTCTCAAATGTCCACAGGATCAAGCTTCATGCCCTGAGTGTGTCTGGTGCCTTGTGACATCTTCTGCGTCTGCTGTCTCGCGTCCAGACCGCCTGGTATGCAATCTGGCTGTGGCCATGCCGCGAACTTGCCCACCCAACAAACCGCTGCCGGGCTCCTGTTATGACCGACTGGCTTCTGGTATACACTTGGGATCCTGAGATGCCCCCCAAAACCCTTGTGAAAGAGCCACAAGCAACCCAGTTCGAACTGTGATGCCTCTCTGGGATGTCGACGTGCCATTGCTCAAAGCGTCGCATTTGCTGTTCCATTCATAGACCCCAGTCCGCCAACTCAATACCTCGTGCTTAATCGGCGGTATTATGTGGCGGTCTAAGTGCCCCGTCCGTGATTTCCAGTTCCTCGTTCTCCCGGCCAACAGAACGGTCTCTCCCCCTTGAGCGAGATTTTCAACAGGAGCCATATTACCTCGCGAGCCGGCTGTGACCATGGCCGTGATCTTCCTGTCCAAGAAACAAAACGAATAACGAACATGACCAATAGCTGGGGACCTTGCCGGCCCTAAAACCGAACGGATTTCTGTCATCAATCATCCGCAGTTTGGCATAAGGCACACGCTTGCTCCGTGGAGTGCAGGAGTTTTTAATCTCCCAGCTTCTGCACTTACGCAACAGCGAAGTTGGTTGCTTGGGCTGTTTCTCTCCCATGTTGAAACGGACATCATTGATTGCCATTGCCCCCCGGGGGCCAGAGAAAAAAGAAAAGACAAAAAAACGTGTGTGTTTTTCCAAAACTTCCTCCTCCTGGGGCATGCTACACGGACCTCTTTCTTTCCAGGTGCCATAATCCCAGCACCTTTGCAAATTCTCCCCTCTTTTTTATTTTCTTCTTCTCGTTGGCTGTGACGCTGGAATCTGTGCGCAGCTGGGGGGTACAGAGATAAAGTTTTGAAATGTTTCCCCAGTCGCCCTTGAGACGGTTCCCTCGAGATCACGGAGACACCACCGCCTTTCTTTCTTTTTTTCTTTCCCCCCACCTCTTGCTTGGGGCTTTTCTGCCTCCTGTTTCTAACCCCCAGCCGTCTTGTGTCTCTTTTCCCAGGTGGCGGAGCACAATTTAGACTTTGCAATTAAGCTTGGCTGTGCCAATCTCGCACACACATGCACACAGCGAACGAGCGAGACGGTGGTACTCGGCCCATACATGGGATGGAAAATCCCAGTGGCCGGCCCACGACTCTGTTCCGGATATTGTGTGCTCGTGTGGGAGATTTGGGTGCCGGTGTGTAGCAGAAGAAGACCAATGCTACACTTCTCAGGAGTCCATCCGAGCACATCGGACGGATCCTGCTCGTGTTCCCTGCGTTGGGAGTTGCGAGGTTTTTTTTCGGTCTTGATCCTGCTTCCTTGTTTGGCGGCGTTCTCCCAGTTTTGGGGGGTCGTTCATCTGTCTCTGCCCACCCTGGGGCTGGGCTTGGTTACGTCCGTCCCAAGACGGGAGGGAGCAGAAGGAACGAGGGCAAATTGGTGATCAGAGAAAGGAGATAGGAGATTGAACCATCTGCTTCTTGTCAAAGTCTAGGCCCTTTGCCGCTGATGCTACGCGCACTGGCCTCGCTCTGTGCGGTCTCCTTCTTCCAGACTCGCTCCGAGGCTGGACGGGAAGTGGTCTTCCATGGTCCATCGCGAGCACGTTCGGTGTTGTGTGACTTGTGGCGCTATCTTCAGAAGAACTTCTAGGCCAGCCCAGAAAGAATTGTGCCTGACAGGCTGACCATTCCCGTCGAGGCTGCGGTCTAGAGCAGACTCTTCAATGTGTGTATGTACAGTATGTGTTGCCAACCGTGTTGAAGAAGACGGCTGCACCTACCATCTCCTTCACACCACAATTTCTCCGTGCATCAACTCTCCCCCCTATCCAATTTTGGCCGGTACCCCCCAAGGTGTCCGCGTATGCATCGCGGGTATGGACCGTTTAGCCGAGACCGGAGGCTTTTCACTCCCGACGGCGATCTCGATGCTGCGGTATGTCAGAGAAATCTTCCGCACTCCTGCAGCCGTTCTAGATGCAGTCAGACCACCGCACATTTAGCCTCGCTTTTATCCCGTGTGATCGAGGCCCGTTGCATTGGTCTTGGGGAGACTTTTAGTGTTGCTATCCTATGTCTATCCCGAACATGCTAATTTTTTCAAAATCAGACGAAAGATTGTCCAGTATGCCTATCATAATCATGCAGAATTTTGGCGGCCTTTCCGGGTCTTGGTTCGGAGGCTGTGGGCAAATCTTGACAAATGCAGGTGTCGTCGGATGTCTCCTAAGATGATCTATTCTGGGTACTCATGTTGACAGAGAGAGTGGGGTGTGTGTGAATTATCAAAGTTCTTTTTGGTGTTCGGTGAGAATGAGCATTTCTCGGGCTTTCGATACCAAGCTTGTCTCTAGAGATGAGGAATTACTAACACCAGTCTCCGTATATATGCTTCCGTTGTTCTATGAGAGTGAGCGAGCACCTGTCGTGCTCGGAAAAGCAGCTACGACTTCAGAGATACAGAACCACCAACGGCCCCTCTCTCTCCGTACTTTCTGCGGTCGACGGGAATGAGCAACTATCGTGCTGTTAAGTGCGGCCATGTCTCCAACAGTTCGAAACCACCAAGAACATACTGTCTGCTCCTGCAAACAAGGGCCCTACTGGTAACTTGGCCGGCGTTCTCTACAACTCCAGCACTCATCTTGACCAAGTTCACCAAGCTAGAGATTGACAAGGAGATGCTATTCACGAAGCTAAGGCGCTCTTCTCTGAGCGAACTCAAGTGTAGGTGAACACTTGGAGCGATGGGGACGGGGAGTCAAAGAAAGAAAAAATGTCCAAATTGGAAGTAGTATTCCAACTACCAAAAAACCTGAAAGCTAAAAAGATATTTGCCCGGGTATCCCATATCGTAAATAAGAAAATTATTTTTGTTCCTTTACTATTCCTTTTGCTGACACCCCAGTTTCGCCTGGAAGAGTCAACATGTTATCCTGCCCGTCCGCATGGCTCCGCTCAACACCGTTACTCTTGGGGTGAGAGCATTTACTTGGACTCCTCCGCATCCTCACGCTTGAAGAAGCCACCTAGAGAAGAGAGGGAACGTTAGAAGACTGCTTGCCAAAGAAGTATCCGTGGTTAGGAAGCCAACAACTTACCGTTCTTGAAGCCGCCGAAGCCGCCGCCGAAGCCGCCTCCAATGTTGTTGAAGCCACCTCCGAAGCCGCCGCCGAAGCCGGCGTTGAAGGGGAGGTTGTTGAGTCCGAAGCCGCCGAAGCCGAGGTTGTTGAGGAACCCGCCGTTGACCAGGTTGAAGATCTGGTTCTGGTTGAGAGCACCGAACTGCTGGAGCTGCTGGAGCTGCTGCAGGGCGATGAACAGCTCGAGCTGCTGGTTGAAGCCGACGCCGAGCAGCTGGTTGTTGTTGAACACGTTGTTGCCGAAGCCGAGGCTGCTCATGAAGCCGTTGATGCCGCCGACCAGGTTCAGCGAGTCGATGCCCGAGCTGGACAGCGCCAGGATGTCCGCCAGGCCCATGTTGGACATGCCGAGGTTGGCGAAGCTGGCCGGGTCAATGCCCAGGCTGGCAAAGTCGATGTTCTGGCCCGACGCCTGGGCCGCGGCCAGAGCAGCGTCCAGCGACGCCTGGTCGACGCCGTTCAGCACCTGCGCGCCAACCTCCTGGCGCGGGATGTTGATGGCGTTGCGGGGCATGATGCTGATGGCAGAGACGGCCGTGGCGGCAGCGAGGATGAGAGTGGAGGTCTTCATTTTGAATGTGTGTGTGGGGGGGGGTTTTTGAGGTATTAGAGTAGAAGGAAAGATTAAAGAATGTGGATGATTGATTAAAAATATTAATGATAGTATGAATTGAAAAAAGAGTCCAGCTGTGTGTGTATATACGAAGCAAATGTTAGTTCAACTGTTGTCACGATGATGAGATATCACCAGATGGGATGATGGGACGCCACCGGGGCTTCACGTACCTCACTGCTACCAGAACAGGAAAGAATTGAAAGATGGTTAATAAAAGAAGGGTGGATGGTGGACTCGAAGATGAGATGGAGAGGAAAGGAAAGGAAAACAGAGAAGATCGGTTGAGATTGGGGAGTAGCTGTTGACTTATATAGAGGATCTGTGATCGTAAGCCGACCGGCAGGTCTCGGCCTCGTTGACTCGTATATCTGCTTCGGCTTCTTCCCTATGGCAACAGAATAACTATCATCACATCGCCGTATGGAATTCCCCTTGACAGGCCAAACACGGATGCAAACATCCATGAAACGCACATACATTGGACCCGGCGTGTAAACGTTCCCGGAATAAGGCCTGGATGTTCCAAGTTGCAGGGCCCTCGTTGCACATCACAGCCATCACTCCGGCTATCGACTCGAGGGGGCACAGGAGAGACGGCCAGGGGAGCATGGTATTGCGAGCAGAGCTTGGAGATACATAGTGTCGGCATCTGGGATAACATCTCTGTGCTCTCTTCTTGGCTATATCCAGCACCTGCATGTGTGTGACGGAGGGACAGACGCCTTTCCGTCGTCTACATACGGTACCCTCAAAGACTGGATGCCGACAAAGGCTGGCTCTGGTCGGCCAGATGCCACTGCATCGTCGATCATGATGGCTAATATCAGCTTCTCTGGCCCTTCCTTCACGCTTCTGGAGACTCCGGCACCGCGGTAGGTAAAGTAACAGATCCAGCCATCTGGGGTGCCGTGACCCGTGAATCCCCCGTTGAAAGGGCTCTTCTGATACTGTACCTGGCCGCATTGTGATTGCAATATATCAAGACACCAGGCCCGGATTTGCCAGAGCGCAACCCACGATAGCTTCACTTGGCTCGGCCTACACGGCACACAACCTGGCAGTACGCCGAACAACCAAGGAACAGACACAAACAACAAAGACCCTCCGGGCTGGCCTCCGTCCGTGCAATGGCCGAAGAACCTCGTCGAGGAGCTTCGGGCTCTCAAGCCTCCATGTTTTGGGACTGCCTGCAGAAAATGGAGTCCTGTCTCGACTTTTTTTTCCTTTTGTTTTTGTGTTTTATTTTTTGGGCGCCCTGTCAAACTGCCATGATTAACTCTAAAACTCAAACTGTGAAGTCTATTACAGACAGGCTCTTTTAGCTTCTAAAACAAACAAAGCGCGGATGGGGAGAGCCGGTTTTTAATTTTTTAACTTTTTTTTAGGCGGAGGACAGGCCCTGGCCATGCTGGTTTTCGGCGGGCATAGCAGGGCTCTCTCATATTGTGTGTAATGAATGCTACGGTGCCGTGAATATTATCAAGAGCAGGTGCTTTTTTGGCCGTCCGGGAGCGGAGAGGCTGGAAGAAAGGCCAAAGTAGCAGCAGAAAACAGGAGAAGAAAAGACAGAGACCGACAGATTCGCGAGTCAAGAGAGAGGCGCTCGGCGGTGCGAATAGCTGCATGTAATCGTACCATCGCGAAGTTTTGGGTCTCATCGGAGAATAAAAATAAAGTCTTGGATTTTCCCGTTCCCACCCCTGACTTTAGAAACATAAAAGAAAGAGAAAATAAAAATAAAATAAAACTCTGCAGAAATTCGCCGCCTGGGCTGGGCTGTGTGCGTAGGCCAGCCAATACTGAGACGGAGATCAGGGGTTGCGACACCGCATCTGGGAGTCCCGGAAACAGACAGCAGCAGCGCCTTCTTATGCATAAAATACATGTGTGGACACAGAGTAACTGGCAACGAGTACTGCCACCACCTTAATCCTGTTAACCATCGTACTGACAGCATGAGCATCAGGCTGAAAGAGACGCGCTGCACAGAAAACCCGGAATGGCCTTCGTCCCGGCCACGGAGGTGGCGTGTCGATAGAGTTTGGGATATCAGGCGGCCTGGAAGAAAGGACCCGTTGGCTGATCTCCGTGGCAGCCAGACACCTGTTTACAGCCCGTGGGCCATGCATTTCTTCACGGTGAGAACCCCTCAATTTTGATATACACCAGCTCTAATTTCACTGGCGGTGTTTAGGGAGAGAGAGTCACTCAGGGATATGCTCGGCTCGTGGGTTCGGAGAGGTTGGGCTGTGAGTTTATTCACTGACATCGTCGTCTATATTGAATTTGTTGGAGACATATATGGACTGGATACATCTTGCTTCTTGACGTTCTCATGGCCGAGATCAAGTACGTATGGTTGGTATACAGAAAAAGGAAATTCTAAACAAATATGTACAGGACAAACAGATTTACATGTCTTCCGGTTCATACACCAGCCGTTGCAAAAGAGGGAATGGAATGAAGCGTAAATAACTGCCACAACTAACAACGCTCTGGCCATATATGACTGCCAGGTGGAAACGGTATCGTGAGGCGAGATTCCGGCAGACGAGCGTTTGTCAGTGCTCCTCTGGTGGCGCCGGGAGGGGAAAAGAGGATTTTCGGTTGTTTCGACAGATTCACACACACACACACACACACACAGGCCATCCTGCTACGCACCGCCCAGATGATCGGCGTAACGGGGAGGCTAGATTGCTCATGCGCTAGAGGAGCGAGAGGGTGGCCTGGCAGATTCCCATGGCGAGTTGGACGGGATCGAAGGAGGAGCGAAGCTATGTACAGGGACGGGGAGATAGCCGTCCATCGAGTGAGGAAGAGTAGATTCATTGCCTGTGCGGGCGAACATGGATCGAGAGAGACGGAGTGGTGGGTGGCGATCGGCACGGTTGCAGGTCACAGAGGAATCATTCCCTGCTTGGCCATGACGGAGCGCGAGGTGTCAGATGAATCGTTCACCCGATTCGCATATCGGGCATGTTGAAGAAGCAAAATAAAAAGAAGAAAAAAAGAGGGGAGGGACGGAGGGCAGGCTACCCAGAACGCAGACCCAAAGATAAAACAGCGCGATCCCTAGGGAAACTCCGCCAATCCGCGCTCACGAGTCGCCCGGGCCCGTCCTCGCCGCGGGCTCCGGAGGACTGGGTCTGCGGAACCCTAGCATATCCCCCAAGATACCGCCGGGCCGTGGAACCGGACACTCCCGTTTTGACGCTCCCGACACACTGCTCTCTCCGTCGGCCGCATCGGGAAACTGCACCATGCCGTTCCGCGTCTCCAGCGGCCTCCGCCGCCGCCGCCGCCCGGGCTCCTCGCTGTCTGTGTCTGGTAATCTGCCGTCCGCCATCACCACTCGTGCCGGCGCGGGACACGGCAGCACGTGAGGGAGTCCCACCACCAGGAAGCTCGCGGCCACGGTGGTCGCGAATAGCGATGAGGTCATGCGCGACCTCGGGTGCAGGTGGGGAGGCATGGCTGGAGGGGAGAGATCGGGAGGAGAGATGTGCTGTGTTCGAGTTTGGAGAGGGTGGCCTCGGGGAGAATAAGACGCGCTCGGCGATTTCGAATTGGGCGTGTCAGAGATTCTCGGGGTCTTGTTCGAAGTCAATCGGACCTGATCGCAGCGTGGAACAAAACATACGAGACAGAGTTAGCAGGCTGCACAAACACAACAAACGCGCACCAATCGGCATCAATTGGCCTCAGAACGAGCACTGAATTCACACCTATAACACCTGCATCGCCGCCAATTGGAAAAGCCGCACAACCATAAGCCGAATTCACAGAAGACGAGGGCACAAAGTTCGTGGTGGGAATCCGAAAGTATCGTGGTCTGATCAAATTTGGTGGTCTTTGCGGCTTTTCACGAAAGCGTAGGAGGGAAAAAGGCCCATTTTGCTGCTTTAAGAAATTAAAGCGGATACCTTCTATGTGACCTGGAATGCTTCAGCCAATCATCTTCCAGCAGAATCTCAATGGGTGGACTGTGGCTGTGCTTGCTAATCAGCCACATCTTGGTGTTTATGATTTTCGTTGGTGAGCGCCACACTTGCTCACAATCTTGCTTCTTGAAGGGTTCTGAAATCTAATTGCAACTTCAACAATACGTAGTTATTTTTATTCTCTTCATTTCAGCACCCACACAAAGCACTGTCTTGTTGTTCGTGTTCCTATTTCAAATAGCACCAGTTCCATTTCTTTGTCTTGCCAACTCCAGTCCCCCTTCCATCGATTCTAACCCATAGAAGTTTCCTGCTGTCGTGTGCAGCACTCAGCATCCGCCCACCATGTGCGACCTCGATGTGTATGTTTTCCCGTTCAGTTCTTGCTGGCCGTGGCTGTCCATCACATGCTATGCTATCCAGCTGCGCGTGGCTTCTGCGTCTTAATCGGCGCTGTCATGGCCACCCCCCGCTTGTCTCCCTCCCGGTCTGATATACTAACGCCAGTGTCCTGCGTCATTCCAGCGCGATCGAGCAACTCCGGTCGTGTCGACCGATCCCCGAGAGCCATGTCCGCGAAATCTGCCACATGGCGCGCGAGCTTCTAATAGAGGAAGGAAACGTTGTCACCGTGACAGCACCAGTAACAGTGCGTTGACGCCAATGTTGTTGATAGCGGGAATGCGCGCGCGCGAGTGTGTGTGTATATCTTGGTGGGGTTGTGTACTGACATTGCGATCCCGGAACAGATATGTGGAGATATTCACGGACAGTTCCACGACCTGATGGAACTCTTCAAAGTTGGCGGCGATGTGCCAGATACCAACTATCTGTTCATGGGTATGCGCTCTCCAACTATCGATCGACGTTTCCTGAAGTGCGGTAGGGCCGATGGGCAGTTGTGGCTAACCTTGTTTGCTCGTTGAATTCTTGCAGGCGATTTCGTCGACCGCGGCTTCTACTCCCTCGAATCCTTCCTGCTTCTCCTCTGCCTTAAAGTCCGATACCCCGACCGTATGACCCTTATTCGCGGAAACCACGAGTCCCGGCAAATCACCACTGTTTACGGCTTCTACGACGAGTGCCTCCGGAAGTATGGCAGTGCTAATGTCTGGCGGTACTGCTGTGACGTGTTTGACTACCTGTCGCTCGGCGCCATCGTTCTTGGCGCATCCAATAGCATCACTCCCGGTGATAACGAAACTGAAATTGAAGTCTACTCCGAGACCGGCGCCACGGTAAGCAGCCCCTCCTCCATCTTCATATCCTGGCGCTGTGGTTCTAACTCCCATGATCTCCTCCAAACAGAGCACCCACCACCGCAAATCCCCCGACGGAAGACCCGAAACAACCACCCGGACAGGCCCCCCGGGCTCCGGCGCATCCGGTTCGAGCAACGGCACCGTGGGAAACCCCGCGGGCGCAATACTCTGCGTGCACGGCGGCCTCAGCCCGCTGATCGACACAGTCGACAAGATCCGGCTCCTCGACCGGAAACAGGAGGTGCCACACGAGGGAGCCATGTGCGATCTGCTCTGGTCCGACCCCGACGACATCGACGGCTGGGGCCTGTCCCCGCGCGGCGCCGGCTTCCTTTTTGGCGCAGACATTGTGCGCCAGTTCAACCACCGCAACGACCTGTCCCTGATTGCGCGCGCCCACCAGCTGGTGATGGAGGGCTTCAAGGAGATGTTCGACGCCTCGATCGTCACAGTGTGGTCGGCCCCCAACTACTGCTACCGATGTGGTAACGTTGCGGCCATTCTCGAGCTGCCCGAGGACGAGTCCGGCCTGGGTGTGTTCTCGCGCAGCAACGGCGACGTGGGCCGCAGCAACGGCGTCGTCACCACCGATACCTCGCTTGAAGACAAGCCGCGCCTGCCTGGGCCGGCTCGTCGGTACCGCGTATTCCAGGCGGCACCCCAGGATTCGCGGGGCATGCCGGCCAAGAAACCAGTGGCTGAATACTTCCTCTGAAGTCCTTTCACCTCTTTTTTTTTTCTCTTTTCTTTTTTCCTCCTCTTCTAGGGTTGCACGGCGTTTAAACTTTCACTGGTGTGCTTGGCCTATATCTTTTTTAACGGTTTCTCTTTTCTCACTCGTCGCCAATGACGAATTCAAATCATATGGAGTTTTGATCTGTTTTCGGGGTTCTGGAATTCAAGTCCTCGGTCATCTGGGCGGGGGATATGTTAGGCACGCTTGCTTTAGCTTTTTATACCATAACGAACCACTTGGCATGTGCTTGTGCGATGCTCTATTTGGTGCGGTGATGGGGGCCCGGACTGCTGTTATCTGCTCACTTTTTGTGGGCGATTGTCCTTTTCCTTCCTTACTGACTGATGCAACAGATCTCTTCAACTACATAATGTGGCAGTCGGAGAACTTTGGGTTCGACGCTTGTCACGGGCGACCGAACTTAGGTGAGACGAATCAAGAGCACATGGATTATCCTAATAACCAGACCACAGACAAGGAGACGAAAACACGAATATCCAAAGTTGAACAGAATAAGATCCCGCGAGAAACAACAGCGAATTCCAAGACACGAATAACGAAGAGAAAAAAAACGTTTCGAATGCGGGGACGAACTGGAACGAAAACAAAACGATGCAAGACCCATCCCAGCCCTGTTGAAAAGAAGAAACGAACGAAAAGAAAATCCCCCGATCTCTCAAACCGAATAGTACAACTGGCCCCCGGGAGTTCTAACCGCATGTGGCTCCTGTGTAGCTGCCCGGTTGAAGTACGCAATATCCTCTGCGCTCATTTGGAGACGCTCATTAATGTATCCATCGCGCATGGGACGTGCCGATCCGCCGCTTCGCTGCAGGTCGGCTTCTGCTCGGGCCAGGATTGCCGGCCGCGCTGGCTGAAACCCTCTAGCCGGGGCCGTCGGGGCAGTAGCAGCAGCAGCAGCCACGGTGGGGGTGGTGGTGGTGGTGGTGGTGGTGGCCGCAGTCTCGGCTGGGGGAGGCTGCGCGGCAGCTCTGGCAGCCGGGGTGGCGAGGGCGGCAACGCTGTCATCGGCCGGGGCAGTGGTGGTTGGCCCTGATGATTCAACCAGCACAACAGGCGCCACCTCCCCAGGCTTCCGGTACTTAGCGCCCACCTCGAGCATTCGTCGCACGCCCTCTGCATTCTTCAGTTGACCGGCACTCAAATAATTCACGGTCTGCGTGGCCGGTGTGGCGGCTGCCTTACCGGAGGCCTTAGCCCCGGCCTTACCTGGGGCCTTACCGGGTGCTTTGACGGTTGCTTTGGCGGTCCCCGGAGCCGGGGCACTCTTGGCCTTGGCGCTATCTTCAAGCATGCGGCGGCGGAGGTCCTCTCTGGTGACCGGTCGGACCAGGACGCCGGCAGCAACGTCGGCCTTGGCACGAGCCTGCACGGGCGCTTCGGCGGGGGCGCTTTTCTGCGCCGTGCCACCCATAATGACATCTCCCTCCGTCTCCAAGGCATTTTGCGTCCAGTTGGGACGGTTGTTCTCTTTCTCCCACGCGTGAGAGTAGGGAAACGGCAGAACGTTGACGAAGCGCCACTTAGCGGCCATGGCCATGGGGCGCACGGTGGCCAGCGGCGTCCACAGGGCTTTGCCGCCGCGCTGGTTCTTGCACTCCCAGTACGCCTTCCCGTAGGGATTGTTGAAGAAGGCGCACATGTTGTAGCGCGACCGCACCGCGACGATGTACCGGTTGTTCTCGATCTTCCACGTTGCGTACAGGGCGAGGTCGGCCTTGTTCTGCGTCTCGCGGGCGCGTTTCACCTTGGCGGCCGGCGGTTCGGTGTAGCGCAGGTGCAGGCGGCGGGTTTCGGGGATTTTGAACACGACGGCCTCGTACACGATCTTCAGGGTCTCGGCGGTCTCGCGGAACAGCGTGTCGGCGGCGGGGCTGGCGAGCTTCTGCACGATCAGCACGCGCTGCACGTTGCCCCACAGGCTGTCGAGGTCGCGGAAGGCCTCCTCGAGGGTTTTGAAGGCCAGCGCGATGGCGGGCAGCTTGGCGTCGGCGAGCAGGCTGTCGAGCGGCGCGGACGAGTCGTCGTACTTGCCGTTGTAGATGTCGGCGGCGCCCGTCCCCGGCACGGAGACGCGGCCGGTGGCCACCTCGGTGTCGACCAGCTTCAGCACCTCGTCCAGCTTGTCGAGCGCGCGCGTCATCAGCGTGCGGCACACCTTGATTACCGTGTCGGCGCGCATCTTGCTGCCGTAGAAGGGGTGGCTGCGCAGCAGCTGGCGGTAGCGGAGGGGAGCGGAGAGAGGCATGGTTGCGTGGTCTGCCTCTTTCTCTTTGGGGGGCGATGTGTTTCGGGTGAGAGTTGCGGAGGTGCAGGTTTGGAGTGAGGTGAAGAAGATACTGCTGAGATTGCTAGAGAAGAACAGAAGACAGGGTTCACAGAAGAACACACAAGGCCACCAGAACAGATGTCTTGGGAGAGAACAGAGAACTGGGTAGTAAAGCGCAGAAGATGATGGATTGAAGAGAGAGAATCACCAGTCCCAAGTAATCCCAATGGATCTGGTATTTGACCTTCTCCATATTGATCAGACATTGGTGCTCAGGTCTCTGGTCTTTGTCCCCTCCAGCAATGTGTCCGGCTCATTGTTCTCGCCAGGACATCATTACCCGCTATCGGCCTTTGTCCTCCGGGGGGCATCTGCAGGATTAAAAAGGGATGCACTCAATCAGTTTGCTTCTTGCTCTTTCACCACTAGGGAGCATATATCTTTCATATAGTGTATAATACCTACATAGCTTCACAAGGGGTAAGTTTGCATTATGGTGTGGTAGTTTCTTTGTTCATTGATGGAGGGGGGAGCTTCACAGCTTTATTTAAAGCTATGCCTAATTTGGATAGGCAGATCACGCAAGGAAGCAGACAGTTTAAAACAAAGAACAGCAAGAAGGGAATAGAAGAAAAAATGACAGGGTCGATGTATGAGGCTATTTTTATTCCTCTCCTCTCTCTCACAGGTTGCGACATGTCTATTCCTTGACCACACCCTAACCCTAAGATTGAACATTATCATCAGATGCACGTGACCGCCTGCCTCACTCTCTTTCCTGGTTTCTGAACCTCCGTCACGGGAACACCCGATTGCGGCAGTGACGAAAGAAGGGTGACCCAGGCGCGGGGATATCTCGGATGGAAGGAGAGAGGGGACCCTGGTCTGAACCATCATCTTCTTTTTTTTATTTTTTATTTTTTTACCGCGACTAAAATCTAGGAACCGAAAACCCTGGACCGAAGCAGGAGTGTATATTTAGTTTTGGCCGGGTCTATTCTCAAGGCGGCGGGTTTTTTTTTCGCCTGTGCATGTGATGCCATTTTTAATGCGCTTCACGATCGATTTTCTTCCTTGGGTCTACCTTGATTTTAGATTTTCTTCAGACTTTTGATTTGTGACTGTCTCTCCTCATGATGGCGATTTGCTGATCGTTTTTACGAGCCTGGTTTTGCCTCTATTTATACTCGCCCTGAGACCTGACGTGCTTCCCCTCTGGTTTTTCCACGGCCATCGTCATGCGTCTACATCACCAGCAGCTTTTGCGCAGAGTCTGATTTTCATCCCATATATATTCCGCCTCTTCCTATTTATTTTTTGATCGTGTTTCTTTGCCGAGTTATAGAGCGAATCTTGCTGTTTTCACCTTATATAGACCATTTCATACGACTGCTGTGCTCGCCTATTATGCCTCAGTCTATATACGAACCATCATTTGCCGACGACGACGTATCAGGAGAAAAGCAATAGACTAAAATTCACACTGAGGGGACTGAAAGACACGAGAGATTCTCTGATCTCATACAAAGAGTGCCAAAACAGCTCTTCGTCTGCTCTCTTCTTTGTTCTCTCTGCCATTTATCACCAACACACATCCAACCCACTCCGCTCACACGCTCTTACAATGCTCTCAAGCCGGCGTCTCCCCCTTTCGGCTGTCTTCGGCTACGTGCTGGGAATCCGGGGGTGTGTCACCGCCGCCACGGGGCCAGCAGCCACAATGCGGGCGTCTGTGGCTGCGTCGGCTTCTCGATTCCAGCACTCACATCCGGCCACGGCTGCTATTGTCGGCGCGCGCAAATGCGAACACTCCCTATTACTCCAGACCGAGCCGCCGTCGCCGTCGTTGTCGCCTGCTCCGGGTCGGGGTTCGCGTCGGGCTGAAAGACTGGCGCAGCGTGGCGTGCGCCCGTGCAGAAATATGCCGCTGCATGCGCCTAATCGGGCATTTGCACGCGGCCTCGCGACCGTGTCGGCTGTGGCTACGCCGGAAGCGACCTCGCCGGTATTCAGCGAATTGGGTAAGACATTTTATGTTGCCTGCTTCTTCTCGGGAACTTGATCTGGACCACAGTAACTAATTCTGACAATCTAGACCCACCTAAGGGTGGTCCAATTGCCGAGTATGACCGAAGGGTTCGCCAGGGCAAACTGCGTAATGACGAACACCAAAGAGGTGAGACTCACAACCACACAAACCTGCTGTAATTGGGCTTGAAAATACTCATTGGCCGCCTCTTCTGTTAATTGTTAGGGATCATCGAGAACCTGCAACATCTGTATGACGAGCTTGTCGACTACCATGCGCCCCCGGTCATCCACCCTGGCAACGAATCGATTAAGCCGGCTAAGGCTAGCTTCTTCAGCTCGATCTTCGGCGGCGGAAAATCGGCGGCGTCCACCACCATCGGCGGAATCCCGAAGAACCTCCCGCACGGCTTGTATCTGTATGGCGATGTCGGAAGCGGCAAGACCATGCTGATGGATCTTTTCTACGACACCCTACCGCCGAGCGTGCGCACGAAGACCCGCATCCATTTCCACAACTTCATGCAGGATGTGCACAAGCGGTTGCACAAGATGAAGATGGAGCACGGCAGCGATGTCGATGTGGTGCCGTTCGTCGCCGCCGATATCGCCGAGCAGGGAAACGTGCTGTGCTTTGACGAGTTCCAGTGCACTGATGTGGCCGATGCCATGATTCTGCGCCGGTACGCATAGTGAACTCTTTCGCACTTACAGGGCTTTTTTTCTTTTCTTTTCTGGATGTTTCTTTTTTTTGTTTCTTTCGCGTGGCTGTCTTGCCAAGAATACTGACAAAGTTCCCCTTGCAGCCTTCTGGAAGCCCTCATGTCGCACGGCGTCGTTCTCGTAACCACCTCCAACCGACACCCCGACGAGCTGTACAAGAACGGCATCCAGCGCGAATCGTTCATCCCGGCGATCCAGCTGCTCAAGACCAACCTGCACGTGATCAACCTCGACTCGCCGACCGACTACCGCAAGATCCCGCGGCCGCCGTCGGGCGTGTACCACACGGCGCTGGATGCGCACGCGCAGACGCACGCCGAGATGTGGTTCCGCTTCCTCGGCGACCCGAACAACCCGGAGCCGCACGCCGAGGAGCAGACGGTGTGGGGCCGCAAGATCCTGGTGCCGCGCGTCAGCGGGCGGTGTGCGTGGTTCACGTTCGACGAGCTGATCGGCCGGCCGACGTCGGCAGCCGACTACCTGGAGCTGATGCGCAGCTACGACTCGTTCATCGTCACCGACGTGCCGGGGATGACCTTCCGCCAGCGCGATCTGGCGCGGCGCTTCATCACCTTCATCGACGCCGTGTACGAGCGCCACGCCAAGCTGGTGCTGACCACGGAGAAGCCGCTTACGGAGCTGTTTGTCTCGCGCGAGGAGATGATGGAGTCGTTCAAGGCCCGGAAGGCCGCCGCCGCCGCTGCGGGCACCACACCTGCGCCTGCATTGCGCGACGGCAAGCCGGACCCGATTGCGGATGCGGCAGCACAGGCGGGGCAGGACGGCGACGCTGCGGTGGCCCAGCTGCTCGAGGACCTCGACCACAACATCGACCAGATCAAGGGGTCGAGCCTGTTCTCGGGCGAAGAGGAGGCCTTTGCGTTTGCGCGCGCGCTGTCGCGGCTGAGCCACATGGGCAGCCGCGAGTGGGTTGAGCGGGGCATGGGCCTGGAGTCGCGCGGCGGCAAGAAAGAGCGCGATGACTGGGTCAAGGTGCGCAGCCGACAGATGGAGGACAGCATGTGACTCCTGCCGCGGAGGTTTGGGGCGAGAGCTTTGGAGCAGCGTCTCCTGTGAAAAAAGGAAGAAAAAAACAATCGACACCACGTCCCGGACACATAAATGTTTGGCCTGTGGTGCTTTGGTCCTGTCTGAAGGATAAACGGAACTGATGGAGGATATTCGACGATACCGGCCTGTCTCTTTTCCTTCTTTTCTCTCTTTTCTTTTTTTTTCTTTTTTTCTTGTGTGTTTCTGTCCGTACTAGATTTGAGCCCACTTTTTTGTTTGGTTTGTGTGTTCAAGTTTGCTCTTCGCGCGGCTACGGCCGGCCAGCGGATCGAGTCGGGAATCATTGGGATTGTCTTTTTTTATTTGCTCTTTTTGTGCTTCCGGTTTTCGGTACCCGCGCCGGGCCCGGGATCCGGTGCAAACATCTTTGACTTTGGAATATCTGCAAATTTACAAGCGGATGAACTGAAATCCACCACTGGCCTTTTTTGCTTTGTTGCACTTGGTACCAAAGATTCATAGACACATTGCGCGCTGATGATATCACGGCTAAACTAGGGTTGACGATGCACAACGATCGCCCCACTTTGGCAGCGATAACCCTAATCGTCCCGGCAATTGGCGGTCCAAATCTGGCAGGTCAAAACGGCGTGACGAAACATGACTCCCCTCATGCCCCTCGAGTGGACTTTCTATTAATATATCGACAATTGGCCAGCAAATGGCGTAGACCAGATCACGTGTACGACCACAAGTTGTTCGTCCGTCTTACAAAGACGCTCTTTCCGCTTGTACGGAGTAGGATGTGACTGAGGACCATCGTGCATCGCATCGGAAATGGGAAGAAACCAAACAATCTCAACTTCGTTGTGGAGTGGACGACTGATATGAGACAAAATCAGGTCCAATGTAAAGGAGAGCTTTTACGAGGTGCACAGTGGAACTTTGGAGAAGCCCCCACTGTACCTACCACTGTAAGTCTCCGCTAAAACACACCCAAAAGGCCCTGAAGATGCCACCCCCAACAGACCAATCATACATGCGGGCAGGCACCAGCTACAGGGGAGCGGCAGGCGGCAGCTTTGTACCTTTGCTACCATTGGCTCACTGTTCAGGTACAAAGTGCCAGCATACATAACTCCACTGAAGCTTTCCCCATCAGTCGTCGTCAGCTGTCAGAACCACTCTAAAGTCCGACAAGAGCCAGGCATGTCACTGTGTGGCTGGTGTCAGGGCCAAAAGTGACTTTGCACAGCTGGTTCCTCCAGGATCGTTGGCCGGTTTCCTCGTTTCGGTTTACCTTCATCTTCTGGTTCTTCCTCCCTCCTCGCCCTTCTTCTTTTCTTCCTCAATTTCCCATCTTCTTAATCTTCATCTCTTATAAATATCTCATCTCATCCCTACATCATCATCCTCCTACCTATTTTCCATCCTGCGATCCTCATCTCTACACTCTTTATTTCCCCATCATTCACTCCTAAAACCATCTTCCCGCCACCATGAAGTTCTCCAAGGCTGCTGTGCTGGCCGCAGCTCTTCCCGCCGTCTCCGCCCGCTTCTTCGAGGCGTCTGAGGCCAACAACAACAATGTGGTTCTGAACCCCCAGGAGGTCGAGGCTGAGAAGTTCTTGATTGAGCTTGAGCCTGGTGTCACTCGCTGGGTTACTGAGGACGAGAAGTGGGAGATCCGTCGCGTGAGTGCACTTTCTGAGCTAGCTAAATCACATGGGTCCTGAAGAAGGATTAATAAGTCATTGATGACCTCCGATTCTAACCTTCATCTCCGTTTCCAAAACCATAGAATGGTCAACGTTTCATGGACATTACCGAGACTCCCAACCTCGGCGCCATCTCTGCCGCCTCCGTCAAGGCCGCTGCCGTCTTCCCCAAGACCTGTGTCTACAAGGACGACGTCCACCCCCTGCTCAAGAAGCTCGACAAGGCCGACATTGAAGCCAACCTTGAGAAGCTGACCAGCTTCCACACCCGGTACTTCCGCTCTGACTACGGCCGCCAGTCGTCCGAGTGGCTGCTCTCCCGCATCACCGAGATCATCGAGGACGCCGGTGCTGCGTCGACCGTCAGTGCTAAGCCGTTCGCCCACTCGTGGCCCCAGAGCTCGATCATTGCCTCGATCCCCGGCAAGACCAACTCGACCATCGTCATTGGTGCTCACCAGGACTCGATCAACCTGTGGCTGCCCAGTGTTCTGGCTGCCCCCGGTGCCGATGACGATGGCAGTGGCACCGTGACCATTCTCGAGGTTTTCCGCGCCCTCCTGAACGATAAGGACGTTGTTGCCGGCGAGTCTGAGAACACCATCGAGTTCCACTGGTACAGCGCCGAGGAGGGCGGTCTCCTTGGTAGCCAGGCCATCTTCCAGGCCTACGAGAAGGCTGGCCGTGACATCAAGGCCATGCTGCAGCAGGACATGACTGGCTTTGTCCAGCGCACCCTGGATGCTGGCAAGCCCGAGGCCGTCGGTGTCATCACCGACTACGTTGACGCTGGCCTGACCAACTTCATCAAGACTGTGATCACCGAGTACTGCGCCATCCCCTTTGTCGAGACTAAGTGCGGATACGCCTGCTCTGACCACGCCTCTGCCTCCAAGGCCGGATACCCGTCGGCATTTGTCATCGAGTCCGAGTTTTCCGAGAGCGACAACCACATCCACTCTACTGAGGACTTGATCAAGTACCTGTCGTTCGACCACATGCTCCAGCACGCCCGCATGACTCTTGGCTTTGTCTACGAGCTGTCGCACACCGATTTCGCCGCTCTTGAGGCTGCGGAGGGCGTGGCTGCTCCCGCTCCCTTCGATGACGATGTTGTGGATGAGCTGTAGAATGGCTCTGTCTAAACATGTTACTGATTGATGCGGATCCCCGTTTGACCTTGTCATTTTCGACATGTGTTCACGTGGGAGTGGACTTCTTGGCCGAGATGATAGTTTACAGAAACTTCAACCGTCTGCTGGGCACTGTGTGTTATGACTTCTACTTGTTCCTGTTTTGTTTTTGGCGTATCCGGTATGATTTCTTGCTTTTGTTTGGCTCTGGGCTTCTGTGGGGCCCACTATGTGGAAAGGAGTTCTTCAAGAGCTTTCTAGGATGAGGGATATCAGTTTGAATGAGAGAGGACCGGTGTATTCATTTTACACTTCAGATATTATATTAAATATAGCCAATCAAATTATTCCTTAACTCATCTGTTCCTTTTTCCCCCCCCTAAACCGGTGAACTGAAATGGCTTGCTAAGACTGAACAGATGACATGAAATGAATCTTACATAGGTGGGCGCCTCTTAGGGGCTGAGGCGATCCAACGACCACTCTCCGGTGGCCTCGTCTAATTCGTACACAAACCGGTCATGCAGGCGATTCTCGCGGCCCTGCCAAAACTCGACTCTATACGGGATGATGCGCAGACCGCCCCAGAACTCGGGGATGGGGATGTGCTCCTGGCCAGCAAAGCGCTCGCCGGCCTCGCGGACCCATTCCTCCAGCTGGGCACGGCCGTCGTCAGCCGGGCCGGCCTCAGCATCTGCCTCCGGCCCTGGGGCGGCGGCGGGCTTCAGCACGGCGCTCTGGCGACTGGCCCACGCGCCCACGCGGCTCCCGCGCACGCGGGTATCGAAGTACACCTGGCCCTCGGCCTGCGGGAGGCGCTCGGCACGGCCCTCGACGCGCACCTGGCGCTGCTGGGGCTCCCACCAGAACACGAGGCTGGCGTGCGGGTTGGTGGCCAGGTCGGCGGCCTTGCGCGAGGTGCCGAAGTTGGAGTATATGATGAAGGCCGGCTCGGGAGCAGCGGCGGCGGCGGCGGCGGCAGTGATGGTGGGGGCGGCGGCGGTGAGCTCTTTGAGGTAGACCACGCGCGAGGAGATGCGGCCGGAGGGGAGCGCCGCGGTCGAGAGCACACAGGTCTCGGGGTGCGACACGGCGTGCGACTTCTGGGCGGCGGTGAACCACGCGTGGAACTGGGTGATGGGCGACGAGGGGTCGAGGTCGCGGCGGTGCAGGCTGGAGAGGGTGAACTGGTCGGCTTGGCCGGTGGGTTCGGAGCCGGCGGGGGCGACTGTTTGCGAAGGAATGGTGTTGTTAGTGAGACTGGGACTCGAGTCAGAGAGCAAGTTGGGCGACGGAGCGCGGGACTTACAGATGAGCTTCCCGGCACCGGAAGCGGAGTGTAGCGCCATTGTTGAGCGTGTATTCAAAGGAAGAGGAAGTCTAGAGCAAGTCGCAGAAGACCGAGCAAGTCGGGGGAATATTGTGCGTGGAAGAGTGGACATCAAGTCCATCCGGAGTGAACGAATACAAGCAAACAGAAAAGAGACGGGAGAAGGAAACCGAAAAGAGAGGAGGAACAGGCGAGCTTTTATCGATACGAAAGAAAACTTAGCTTACGACCAGTGGAATGCTCGTCAGCCATAGAAAACAAAAAGAGCTCAATTAACTGGAACAACGGAAGAAAAAAGCAAGAGTGATCCTGGCGGGTGGTGTCACTTCATCACCAGATTTTGTCGTATGCTAACGAGGAAAAAAACGAGAGAAAATGGCCCTGATGGCCGCCTGGATCGGAGCGAGTGGGGTGGCGGGGTTAGTAAGGGTTGTAACCCTAGGTGTTGGCTAACACGGCCATGAAGAGGTGATTCGAGGGGACGGCGGACAGAGCAGAAAGCTACGTCGATATTCCTGCAATGAATCTTCTACCGCAAGTTTGCATGTGCTCTCGAATGAATGGAATACCTTTTGGGAGGCAGTTTCTTCCATGCGCGCGCGCGATGCCCATCGTGATGCCGGCCCGGAGGCAAATGACACGGGCGGGTGGCCTTGATGATATCACCGGACTATCGCGCTCGGGAGCTTAAAAACCGGGGGCCATCATCACGGCCAACAACGGGTGGTTGCATTGGTGGTTTTTTCCGTTTTGTACTCGATCTGTCTGAGCGACTCCGTGAAGAATGCTCTGCTGGCGGGCTTGGTTCCTCTCGCCGGAGATCTAGATCAAGACCGGTGATCTCGAAAAGTCTTGCCTCCCCTTGCGAGCCGATAATCCCGCGTTCCCATGACGCCCCCATCTGTCGAGAACGTTTTAAACCAGGGTGGCTGTCCATGTGGCGGGAACATATCCTGGAAGATACAAAAGCCCCAGATACCTGCGCAATATGACATCCGTGGACTCCGGGCTGCATGAACGTCTTTTGGACGCATTTTCGAGTGTGGCTTGTTCCTTCCCCATGTGATGGATTTCCCAGTGGTCCCTTGAGCCTTCCTCACCTGCAAAAAAAAGAAAAAAGAAAAGAAAAACCCCCACTAGAAGTCAGCTTTGGGAAGTTGCAGTGTGGATGGCACCTTCCTGCAAGGGGATACAGTTGATAAGTCCCCCTTTTGCCTGACTTTGAACTCAGCCCACGCACGTGTTTTCATGTCATGAAGTTGGATTCTCGTGACTTCATGTAAATATTCTGGGTTGTTTATCACCACCATGTATATCTGGATATTTATTGTGTGCTATTTTTGCTCCTATTGATTTTGAACTCTTTATTTTCTCGTGGGGTTTCTTTTTTTCTGTTTCCTTTCTTCTTTTCTTCTTTCACCATGCACCTCAGGTTCGTTCATTTCGATTCTTCAACCAACTTCGACCCCAACTAGAACGAAGCCAAAGACTTCTATTACAGTACGTCCTCTTATTCCCTCCCGATAGAGGCAACCGGTATTGACTTGATGTTAACCCAACTTCCTCATCTAGCTATTTCTAAGATGCGCATCATTAACTTCGTCCCTGGAAAGCCGGTGGCCGGCCTGGTGCTGCTGGCCCTCGTTTCCGCGCCTCAGCTCGTCAGCGGATCTTGGTTTGCCCGTAGTTGCACCGGCTTGTCGCTCATGACGACCGAGAGTGGTTCCGGCGACATGGTGCAGCGGGCCGTGAGCTTCACCGCGAACTGCCGCGCTGACGACGGCAGATACCATATGGCAAGCATCGATCTGGGAAAGATTCTGTCCAATCGCGACGGCAAGCTGGCGTGGGATCAGACGTAAGTTATAGTATTCCCTGTTTCCCGCTCTTGTGCTTTGGGGGAAAAGGTACGGTGCTAACTTCGGCTGTCTCCCTCAACTGTAGCGGCTTGTTCAACGCTTCGTGTGGAGGATGCTACCTCCGTACTCACAGCTCTCGTGACCCGTTCACTATTGTGCACTGCGACTGCGAGCGGATTGGTGATAAAAGAAGCCCGGCGTGGTTCCCCTCGCTGACCGAGATCGATCTCAGTACGTACATTACACATACTTTGACATCCCCTTGCATCCATGCTTTTGTTCACGACACGGGAGGTTTTCTAACCCGACCTCCAACACCTTTAGATAAGAAGATCAGCAACATCAACGGCAAGCTGGTGGCCGACAAGCTTCCGAAATGGGAGCCGATGATTTCGACCATTACGCCGACGCAAACCCAGACCCCCCAGGCGCCTCTGGCCTAAATCTGGAGCGGAAGAGGCGAGACCAGACTTTGGGCCAGGTCGTTTTTTTGCATGATAAAATGGAGTTTGGAGCTTTCTTTTTTTTCGGCAAGATACTAGGGGCGTTTTGTTTTTTACTTCCGGCGTTCTCAGGAGTCTGTTAGGGCACAGTTTGATGCCATTAGCTGAATATGATATTTTCGTCGCGTTTCGAAGAACCCGGATTCTGAATAGGTGCGGTGATGAACTAGGGGCATTATTCAGGAAGATACTGTTTATTTGAAGAATCCAACTCTGTGACAAATCATTGAAAGCACATGGTGAAGCTGAGAACAGCATCCTCATATAAGGGTTTAACCCCAACACGATACCTTGGTTTTCATAGCTCTTTTTCCCAGCTAAAAGCTTCACATCTCCAATCCAATCCTTCTTTCCCTCTACAAACGCAAACCGCAGAACACTTCAGAACCCTTCCGCTGTTTGTGAAGACATCTCAACGGAAATCTTGCAGTGCTCATGGGACAATCTTCCAGCCAGTCACGCTTTTTGTAGCAAAACTGCTTGCCCACATGGACGATTATCTCGAAGACGACGAGCTGTTGTCAGCTCTGGCAGCGGTCGAAGGCCAACCGCAACGAAATGCGCAGCCGGCAGCGAAGCCGAAAGTGCAACAGCCTGTACCTCAGCGACTGAAGCGGCCGGCAGACTCAGGATCAACGGCATCGGCTGGGCCTGGATCAGGAGCGTCGTCCGATGCGGCGACTGCGGGGCCTGAAGCTCCGGCCGGCCAGGCAGCAGCCAAGGTGGTGCAGCCGACACCGCAGGCCATGCCTGGCCGGGGCTCCGGATCGGCCATTCTGGTGTCGCAGCGCCAGCGGGGAAACCCGCTGTTGTCGCTCATTCGGTCGTATCCGTGGGAGTACGCGGAGACTCCGGCCGATTACATTGTCGGCCTGACCACGTGCGCGCTGTTCCTCAGGTGTGTGAATGGCGGACGAGAGAACGGACTGTAGACAATACCACCCACCCGATACATGTACTGACCTGAATCCCCCTCCTCCTCCGAGTAGTCTCAAGTACCACCGCCTGCACCCGGAATACATCTACACGCGCATCCGCCAGCTGCAGCAGAAATTCAGCCTGCGCATCCTGCTCACGCTGGTCGACATCCCGAACCACGAAGACTCGCTGCGCGAGCTCAGCAAGACCGCGCTGCTCAACAACATGACGCTGATCCTGTGCTGGTCGGCCGCCGAGGCCGCGCGCTACCTGGAGCTGTACAAGTCGTACGAGCACGCCGGCTTCGCCGCGATCAAGGGCACGCAGGGCGCGTCGTACGTCGAGCGGCTGGTCGATTTCGTCACGGTGCCGCGCGGCATCAACAAGACCGATGCCGTGTCGTTGGTGAGTGCGTTTGGCAGCCTGCGCTCCGCGATCAACGCCGAGCCGGAGCAGATTGAGGCGCTGGGCGGCTGGGGTGATGTCAAGGTCAAGCGGTGGACGGAGGCGCTGGATGAGCCGTTTCGTTCGAAGCGGGCCAAGGCCGCTACGGCGGAGGGAGCCCCTGCTGCTACTGCCGTGTCTGGTACGCAGCCACGGGTCACACCCTCGGCCCCTGTGTCTAGCTCGGCGCCGCGCCGGCCGACTGGACTCTCTCCGCCCCGACGACCAGCCCCCGCCTCCAGTACGACGAGCGCAGGCGGTGCCACAGCCCAGAAGAGTGCACAGTTCCACATCTACGATGGCGATGATGACGATGACGATGACGACGAAGCTGCCCTCCAGGCCGCACTTGCCGAGTCAGCAGCGATGGCCCGACAACCTACCACAGCACCACCACCATCTTCAGCGGCCAAGGCCGGCCCATCCGGCTCATTTGCCCAGCCTGCGACACCTGCACCCAAACCATCGGCCTCAGCAGAACCCCCCTCTCGCAACAATGACGAAGCGCTGAGTGATGGTGTGGCGGCAGCATTGGCGAGATTGCGGCAGTTGCAAGGAGGCTAGAAGCCGCTGATAAATCCTCGGACGGTGGTATTTGCCTTTCCGTCTCTTCTCAAGCCCGTCACATCTTTTTGTTCTTCCATCTGTCCACAGCATGCGGGGTTCTGCTGCACCGCTGCACCGCTGCACGGGCCAAGTGTCTTGCTCTAATTCGCCTACCGGAGAATCTCCTATGCTCGTGTACGCCGACGCTGCGGCGCAACCCCGAAGAAATATAAGAAAACGCCCGGACATCCACGAACCGGTACCGATCCACAGCAGCTCGACGCGTTACACTCCGGAACATGCTGTGCTTCTGTTGGTCAGACGTCCATCCCCTGTTATACGGTTCCCCTAGACATTGCAGTCTGGCAGAAGCTCCCAGTTTCCGTCCGGTCTATTATTCCCGCGCACGTTTTTATATTAATGTGTAAGACGTGCCGTGGATATTGGGGGGCCCACCAAATGATATCCGTCTGATTTCATACGTGTTGGCCGGGTTTTATCCCCTCAACCCGGAAACGAGAGAACTGGGCAATATAAACGCCCATCCTACCATTGTTTGCCTGCTTCTGTTCGATTCTGCCCCGCCTTGGGCCCTTTCCTTGAAGCCTCAAATGTGTCTTTCCCCCCTCAGTTTCTCTTTCCCGGTTGCACTGAACAAACTTAATCGGTATCTCTTGAGATTGGCCCCTTCCATGGCTCCCCTACATTCACTGGCGAGAACGTGGCGTCCGGAGTGACACGGGGAAGCTGCTGTCCCTTGCTGTCGAAGCTACAATATGCAAGTGCTATGCGAGCTATCGTGCAGTCTGAGATCGGACTTATCATATTGGAGGTGTGAAGGGATGTCGAGGGAGAGAGACTTAGAGGCAGGTGTGTTCATCCCCTAATATGAATTCTATATTACAGACTCACACTTCTCGTCTCAGCGGGTGATTTCTTTTTCTGTTTCTATCCTTATCACACTGTACATTCCTTTCCTCTACACATTTACTTTCTGGACCGTCTTTATGGCGTCTATTCCAAGTATCGAAATTTGATATATCATTGTTAGCCGACAGCTTTCGTGTTGTCTCCCGTTCCTTGATCTGTGATAGCTCGGAGCTTGGACGCGAAAAGAAACACGATTTTGTCACCATTCGTTGTTCCATATCCCCTTTTGTCTATCTTTGATTCTTACTGTCATCGGCCTTGAGCCATTAGTTCATGCTGCGTATATAACACACACCTGGCGGACTACTTTGTGCATCTCTTATATATCCCTACAGATACTTTCCCGGATACCATTCCTTTGCTTTCGCTTCTTCCTACGACCATGAAATTCTCAGTTCTTGGACTGTTGTCGATAGCTGCGACCACACTCTTCCAGACTACTAACGCACAAGGCCCCCCGAAGTATCAGCTACCCAGAAACGATACCGTTCAATGGCTTCGCACGGCTGCCATCAAAGAAGCCTTCCGGAGATCGTGGAAAGGGTACCGAACATATGCATGGGGCCACGACACCCTCATGCCGTTTAGCCAGTCCTGGGTTGATGACCGGTATGCCATTCGTTTTGCTCGTTTGCTCAAGTTCACGATGTTATAGTAGAGAAGCTGATGTTTGAACCATCACGGTTCACTTTCGCGCCTACAGAAACGGCTGGGGAGCGAGCGCTATCGATGCTCTAAGTACAGCGATTATCATGGAAGAAACCGAAATCGTCAATGATATTCTCGCACATATCCGAACAGTCGATTTTGGCAAAACGAACACCACCGTGTCTGTTTTCGAGACCACCATTCGATACCTTGGAGGACTCATATCAGGTGAGTTCTGACTCCCCCACTTGGGGGGTGTGTACACAGGATTGAAATGGGAGGACACCAACTAACCTAACTATCGTTTTCTGGAATAGCCTACGATCTTCTCAATGGCCCTTACTACCACCTTAATTCCGACCCGGAAACTCTTCCCAACCTCTTGAAGCAGGCTGTCTCGCTCGCGGACAACCTGAAAGTTGCGTTCAACACCACCACCGGCATTCCCGATAACGAGCTCGTCTTTGATCCTGTTCCTCGCCCAGTTGGAAATGCTGAAAACTATCTGGCAACCATCGGCACACTGGTGCTCGAGTGGCAACGGTTGAGCGACCTCACCGAAAACCCCGAATACGGCCTTCTGGCCCAGAAAGCCGAGACATATCTGATGAACCCCCAACCAAAATCCAGCGAGCCCTTTCCGGGACTTGTGGGCACGAGAATCTTCATCGAGAACGGAACATTTGCCGATGACCAGGGCGGCTGGGGCGGAGGCACCGACAGTTTCTACGAATATCTTCTCAAGATGTTCGTGTACGACAGACATTCATTCCCCCACTATCTCGAGCGCTGGGTTCTTGCTGCGGACTCCAGCATGAAATATCTTGCGTCACACCCGTCCACACGGCCAGAAGCTACTTTTCTGGCATCATTTTCGGGCAAGAAACTGCATTACGCCTCTGGACACTGTAAGTTTAGGAGTGTATGAATATAAGTGGCAGCATATGAACCTTTGATCATCCTAGAGTCTAACCATCCCTCCCCTCCGTCTTGGGGGCTCCCAGTGGCTTGCTTCAATGGAGGAAACTTTATCCTTGGCGGAATTACTCTTTCCGAGCCCAAGTATGTGAACTTTGGGATCAATCTCACCGAGAGCTGCTACATGACATACGCCGAGACCTCGACCGGCATCGGGCCGGAGATCTTCCAGTGGCGTGATGTTGATCCGACCCGGGACTCGATCCCATCGGCGCCGCCAGACAATCAACAGGAGTTCTACACCAAAGCGGGATTCTGGATTTCGTCGGGGCAATACGTGCTCCGGCCTGAGATGATCGAAAGTCTTTACTACGCTTTCAGGGCGACGAAGGATCAAAAGTACCGGGATTGGGCATGGGATGCCTTTGTCAACATCAACCGGACCTGTTCTCTGGGAAGTGGCTTTGGGTCGCTCGTTGATGTGAACCCCGGACCACAGGATGGGTTGGGGTACTTCGATTTGCAAGAGAGTTTCTGGTTTGCCGAAGTCATGAAATACTCGTTTCTGCTCCAGACGAACGACCTGAATATCCCGGTGCAGACACGCAGAGCGACACCAAGCGCCTTTGTGTTCAACACTGAGGCACACCCAATCAGGACGAGGGAGTTATTTCCGAGGACGATGAAGACGAAGCAGCGTGAATGAATACATTGTTAGTGATTCACAGAAAATGGCGTGGAAAGACAGAAAAGCAACAGGCGTGATGGGTCTGTGGAACCGGAATAGTCATTAGGCATAGCATTGATCATGAAATACACTCTTATGGATATGGTTATGAGCAAAACCAAGAGCGAAGCCGCACCAGCTCGACTGAGCTGGTGATGAGCTTGAGTTTATTAAGACAGGAGACAGAAGTGAGCAACTAACTGGATACTAATACTAGGACATTTCTTTTTCATTGGGAGCTTTCAAGGGTCCCGTGATATCTTCATTTCAAACATATCTTCATTCCGTTTACAGTCTGGCAAAGACAAAGCAGACGACATCGACACGCTTCAGAACATGTCGTCGATGCTGTTCTTTTTAGGCCCCGCCCTCACGCTTGGCGTACTCCTCCTCAATGGCCTCCTCATACCGCCGATCGGCTTCAAGCTGCTCAGCGGTCTTGGGGGTGGGCTGCGAGCCAGACGGGGAAGCGGAGGACTGGCCGGACTGGGCAGTGGATGTGGTCGCGGCGGAGGACTTCTTGGAGTCGGACTCCGGGTGGGGGGGTTGGGTGCCGATCGGGAGGCCCATTTTGCTTGCGGTGTCTTGTGTGTGTGTGTGTGTGTGTGTGTAGGGGTGGGGCTTGGTGCTAGAAAAAATGAAGTGAGAAAGATACTCAAAGAGTAGACTTGTGGGAGGTGTGATATGGAGGATGAAGGTGAAGGTGAAAGTCAAGGTTGAAGGTTGCAGTTTGGAGTCAAGCTTGTGGCTTTTTATATGTGGCGCAATTATTCGGATGCCTCACGGGTGGCGAAATCGACGCGTGGGACAGATGGGGCGAAAAGTCCGTATACAGTATCGCCAACGACGGCGACGACGCGGGCACGTGAAGACTGATCATGTGAGCAGGCTCCAAGTAACTTTAACATCCTACGGGGTAGACTCCGTAAGATATGAGCGTGAGTGTCAGTCCAAAGGCAAAGCGAAGTCTTCATTCATCGCCAATGCTAGAGTACAAAAATCCAAAGAATCAGAGGGACGCAAACTTGCGAGTGGCCGTCCCAATGCCGTGTTTGCACACAGGAAAGGGGAGAGGAGCAAGGACCCAAGAGGACAAACGCAAACCGGAGAACATGCATGAGGCGTTTGCTCTGATGAGAACGGGAAGAAGAAAACCCAGGGGGAAGACGATATGAATGAGAAAGCCGAAGCAGAATTGAGAGAGAAAAGACCCGAAGGACGAAGAGTCTTCAGGTCTGGAATTACATGACTATGAGAAAGGAGAAAACCACCGCATACCACCCCTTAGAAAACAGAAAAGCCATATTCCGAACCCTTTCCAGAAACACCGGCATGAAAAAAAAAAGAAGCAGGGGTATCATCATCATCGGACATGAAGTATCGAAAGTAGTGAGAGGGCGGAAGAGGAGAAGGGAGGCGTTAGGGTTGGAGGGGAGGAACAGAGAGGGAAAATCAGAGAAGGAGTGGGAGGACTGGATGGAGAGGAGGGGATGGGAGCGGAGAGCGGAGAGTGGAGAGGAAGAGGGGCGGTGTCAGAGGAGGAAAGACAAGCAAGTCAAAGAGGATAGGACGGGGAAGACATCTACATGTCGACCGCCCGCGTGTCCTCCTGCATCTCATCGCTCCCCAACTCCTTCTCCAGCTCATCGGTGACAAAGCTCTCATAGTCATCCAGGTTCTTCTGCACATGGATCTTGAACTTGATGACATCGTTGAGAATGCGGTCGATCTCGGTGTGCAGCTCCTCGCGCAGCGCGTTGGCCCGCACCGTCAGCTGCTCGAACTCGATGTTCACCGTCATCTCGCGCTGCTCCATCAGCTGCACCGACTCCGACAGCCCCGCGCGCAGCTTGGCCAGCTCCTTCTCCATCTTCTCGATCTGCGCGTCCGACCCCAGCTTCTGCGCCGTCGTCACCTCCTTCGTCTTCTCGTACTCCTCCTCCGCCGCCCGCACCCGGTGCTCCAGCGCCTCCACCTCGCCGCGCTTGTCCTCGATCGCCTCCTTGATCCCGTCCAGCAGCTCGTGGTCCTTCATCATCCGCTCCATCGCCGCCGTGCGCCGCTCCGACACGTCCTTGCGCAGCGCCACCAGGCTGCTCTTGACCGAGCCCCGCAGGTCCAGGTTGAGCACCTGCGCCGGCTGGTACCCCGAGGCGGCGTCCGCCAGCAGCCGGTCGCCGCCGGTGCCCTGCGTGGACGCGCCGTACCCGCCGCCAATGTCGCCAATCTTCGACATGGTGAAGTCGGGTGCATCGTTGACGGTGACGCGCAGCTCGAACTGCCGGCCGTGCGCATTGACAGCCGACGCAGGGATCAGCCCGATCTGGTACGACAGTGTGTTGAACCGCTCAACCAGCCGCTCGAGCTCGTCCAGCCGCCGGCCGGCCTCGAACTCCTTCTCGTTGGTCTTCTTCTTGACCTCCTCCAGCCGATGCGACGCGGCCTCGATGCCGCGCTGCAGCCGTTCACGCTCGGCGGTCATGCGGTCAATATCCTGCATGCTGATGCCCTGGTCGTCAACGATCTTCTGCAGCGAGCGGCGCTCGTCCTCGGCCTCCTTGATCTCGCCCGACAGCTTGTCCAGCTCCTCCTGCAGCACCGCCGACCGCGCCTCGTACTTCTCCGCCCGCTGCACCGCCAGCACGTTGTACTCCTCGAACTTGATCTTGTCCTCCTCCATGATCTTGAAGTGGTCGTCCAGCATGGCCGGGTCGGGCGTCTGGCGCTCCAGCTCTTCGATTTCCTTCAGGAGGCGCACGTTCTCGGCTTCGAGCATCTCGAGTTCGGTGGTGTAGCGCGCGTTCGACTGTTCAAACGCCTTCGCCATGGCTTCGACGTGCGGCGCCAGGAGCTTCTCGGCGTCATCGTCGGCCACGTCTTCGTCCATGGCCAGCCAGTCGCGGTAGGATCTGCTCAGAAAATCAAAGATAATGTGGTCGCCGGTGACATCGACACCGGCCTCGAGGCACACGTCGTCGTAGCGGTTGCTGGCGTACAGGTCCAGCATCTGCGCCAGCTGCATCATCCAGTGCAGCAGGCCGAGAAACGTGCTCCAGTTTTGGCCACCGACCGCGGCGATCTGGCTCTTGGTGATGCTCTTCTCAAACGGATACCGCAGTTGCTTCAGGATCGGGGGCACTTCCTGGTCGATATTTTTTTGGAACTTGTGGCTGGGGTCGATGCGGTGGTAGAGCCACTGGAACATGTAGTTGAAGTCTTTCTGAGTGGGAGACTTGACGATGTTTTGGGAGAGCGGGTGCTTCATCTCCTGCTCGAAGTTGAACTGCACCATGTAGTCGATGAGTTCCTGACCGATCTTGGCCTGGAATGAACGATCTTTGAGCGGTCGCGGGTCGCGCGGCACTCCTGCGGCCTGCGGAATGGCCTGGAAGAAGCTCTGGTGCGGAGCGTGGCCAGCCATCGAGTTATGCGATCGGTAGATGCTGCTTCGGCGCTCGGGTTCGCCCGCTCCGGACGATGAAGAAGCCATGGGGGTCGCAAAGGCGCGCGCGCTGGCAGTCGAGGATGGGATAGAGGATGAGGGACCGGTGTAGATTGAGGTGCGTCGGACTGATGAGAGGCCGGCATCGGCCATGTTCATTCCGGAAGATGGGCGCTGGAAGACAGGTTGGCTGGGTCGTTGGGGCATAGCCAGCGACTGGCGCGATCCTGAAATAGAGCGAACATGGCCCGAGGCCAGAGGAGGTCCAGCAGTGCTGGAGCGTTTCATGGTGGAAGATGGTTGGGGAAGCGCAGAGTTGACGTTGTTGATACCGCCTAGAGTCTAAAGAGGGGTGCAGAGGAGGGGACATTAGTCTTTGTTGGGTTTGTTTAGGGCGTTGGCTCTGAGAAGTATAAGGCTAGGTTTCTGTGATGAACAAAGAATAGTCTCCAACTTTAGGATAGCAGTATTATCGTTGACTTACCTCCCTCTGCCTGCGGACACTCCACAAGCCAGTGTCCTGTGACATCTAGAACAAAGAAGAATAGGCGGGTGTGAGCAATACGAATACTGCGGCTATGGAAGGACGAAGGAATTGGGAGGGGAATAAGATGACAGGAAGAAAAAGTAATAGCGAATCCAAAACCCAACGATAAATAACCAAAAATACTAGGAGGGGGGAAAAACACAAAATCCGCGATGTGGTGGGACATGAAGATCAGAAACACAGTATCGATATCATCTCCAAAATTGTTTTGCGCGTTGCCCCGAAGCCAATGTAAACAATCCCAGATGGCCGTCCCTGATTGGCCGGAAATGCGCCTGGCGGTGATGGAAGCGCAGCCAAAGTGTACAGCCAATGAGCGTCAAGAGCGCGCTTATGTCAGTAAATCCGGTATTTAATTATTTTCCTTTTCTTTTGGCTGGCTTTTTCCCCGGACCGAGGCAGGAGCACATAAAGGTGTAGAGCAGCTGAAAAAGAGAGATTTCGTCCATACACTTCACTTCTTCAACTTCACACACCAAGTTCGCTCATTTCCGAATGTGAAAGATACCCCATTTTGATATCTGCTCACTTTTGCTTTCTTTTTCAAATCGCCATTGTGACTGTTTCATTCTTGAATAGTCTGACATGGCAATTCGCGAGGATCTCGTAGCCTCTGCGGTAAGTCTTTGATGTCATATGCCGAGTTTCCATCTTTTGATTGATAGTCCAGAAGCTGATATATTATATGCAAACTTCGTGATGTCTAGGCCCAGTGTACGTGACAATACTTCCTGACTCATTCGCATCCTGCAATATCCAACACCGAGATGGCAACACTCTCATAATTCCCGGTTCCTCTTCATGCCGTTTTCATGCGCCTAACTCTTCTCTCCCACAACCACCAGTCCTCCAGGAACCCAGCGTTGCCTCGTCGTCGATCGAAAGCCGAATCGCCTTCCTCCGAAACAAGAACCTCACCCAAGAAGAAATCGATGCCGCGCTTGCCCGTGTAGGCGCCGTGCCGCCGCCTCCGCCTCCCGGCCCCACCGTGGTGCCGGTCCAATACACCCCGACTCCCTCCCAACCTGCCGCCGCCCCCGTGTACGGCCAACAACCCTACTACCAGCAGTACCCGCCGCACCCATATGGCTACCAAGCCCAGCCGCCGCCGGTTCCGCAACGAGACTGGCGGGATTGGTTCATCATGGCGACGGTCGTCAGCGGCTTGAGCTACGGCGTGTACACCCTCGGCAAGGTATGTTTGTGGTGACTGTTTTAATGTCCATGAAGATCAGGTCTCAGTTCCTAACGATGCGCCGTCTGCAATGCTTTGTGTGTTTAGCGATATGTCTACCCCCTGATTGCACCGCCCACCCCCGAGCGCCTCGAGCAAGACAAGAAGTCGATCGAAGACCAGTTCGAGAAGGCGTTTGCGCTGGTCGACCAGCTCGCACGTGACACCGAGGCGCTTAAGGCCGCCGAGCAGGAACGCACGCAGCGCCTCGACACGGTGCTTGCCGAGCTTGAGACCACCATCACCGACCTGAAGTCGTCTAGCCGGCGGCGTGAGGGCGATGCGGCGCGCGTGCGCGACGAAGTGCGCGCCCTACAGGACTCGGTTCCCCGCGCTATGGACGCGCAGAAGACCAGCACCGACGCGCGGCTTAAGGACATCAACGCCGAGCTGGTCAGTCTGAAGACCCTGCTCACCCGCATGACGGCGCCGTCGGCGTCGCCGGCACCCGCAGCCGCCGCCACCATCTCCGCCCCGACACCGGTGTCTGCGGCTCCCGCCCCCACCAACGGCCTCTTCTCGACAAGCGCCAACGGCAGCAGCGCTTCCGTGGCTTCGGCTACCCCGGCACCCGAGTCGTCCGCTGCTGGACGCTCGTCGCCGCTGGGTAACTTCCCCGCTAAGGCGTCGATCCCCGCCTGGCAGCTGGCCATGTCGTCCAAGTCGGCCACCAACGGCACCGAGGCCGGATCTGCGTCGAGCTCCAGCAAGTAATCTTAGAAATAGTTAACTACCGGAGTTTTCTTCCTGCTCTTATGTGTTGTTTCAGACTGTGTACTATATTTCGGTTGGGTTCGGATATCCTAGGGGATCATGTCTGCTTGTGATTTCCCTTCTTGTTTTCTGTCCTTGTCCTTTTTTTCTCTCTCTTCGGTGGTTACTTGTCTTGGTCTAGTCACTCATCCACATCGCGATCTCTCGTAACCAGTGCGTCTCCAATTCAATAATAATGATCTTGATGAATTACAGATCCTCGATAGTTTTCTTGGTTCGTTTGTCGCACCTGCAGTGAGGTGAGTTGTTAGGGTTGATGTGTAGGGTTTGGCTTAGGGTCCAATGGCGTAAAGTGGTTTTCTTGGTGGTCGAAAAAAGTCCAAAGCTTCAGCAAGCTCCACCACATTTCTTCATCAATATCTGGCTCCGGCAGCGCTCTGCTTTGACTGTTCTGGACGCTACGCCCATTTATGGCTATATCCTTATTTGTATTTTTGACTTGTATTCTTCGTTCATCTCTCTCTCGTTTCCACCAATCCCACGACATCCTCCGTGCGATGTCCTCCGACCTGTTTTCGGCCGACCACATCTCCTTCGTTTGTCGATAGTCATAGCCCACGACACACACTTACCCACAAACACGATAAAGCGTATTGCTAGCGTGCAACACGCACCGGCAACAATGGCAATGGAGCGGCACTACCGCGCAGTGTCGCAGATCGCCGGCGTGGTGAAGCAATTCTTCGACCGCCGCGAGCCGTTCCGCATCTTCCACGGCTCGACGAACAGCACACGCCCGCAGAAGCGCGACCACGTGGTCGACATCAGCGCGCTGAACAACGTGCTCGCCGTCGACGGCGCCAAGCGCACCGCCCTGGTCGAGCCCAACGTGCCGATGGACCGGCTGGTCGAGGCGACGCTGCGCGAGGGCCTGGTCCCGCCGGTGGTCATGGAGTTCCCGGGCATTACCGCCGGCGGCGGGTTCGCGGGCACGGCGGGCGAGAGCAGCTCGTTCAAGCACGGCTTCTTCAACGAGACGGTCGACGCCGTCGAGATGGTGCTGGCGGACGGCGAGGTGTTGCGGGCGACGCCCGACGGCGACAAGGCCGATCTGTTCCGCGCGGCCGCGGGCGCCGTCGGCTCGCTCGGCATCACCACGATGCTGGAGCTGCGGCTCACCGAGGCGCGCAAGTACGTCGAGACAACGTATCTGCGGGCGAACAGCGTGGCGGAGGCCGTGGCGCTGGTGCGCGCCGAGGCGGCGAACGACGCGAACGACTACGTCGACGGCATCCTGTTCTCCGAGACCCACGGCGTGGTGATCACCGGCCGGCTGACCGACGAGAAGCCGGCCGACCGCAAGCCGCAGACGTTCAGCGGCGCCTGGGACCCCTGGTTCTACCTGCACGTGGCCGACCAGACCCGCGGCGTCCCGTCCGCCGCCGCCGCCCCGCTCCCCTCGACTACTACCGCCTTCGCTGAGTCATCTCCACCGCCGCCGCCGCCGCCCCCGGTCGACTACATCCCGCTCGCCGAGTACCTGTTCCGCTACGACCGCGGCGGCTTCTGGGTCGGCGCATCCGCCTTCGACTACTTCAGCTTCACCCCGTTCAACCGCCTGACGCGCTGGTTCCTCGACGACTTCCTGCACACGCGCATGCTGTACCGCGCGCTGCACGGCAGCGGCGAGAGCGCGCGCTTCGTGGTGCAGGACCTGGCGCTGCCGTACGCCAACGCCGAGGCCTTTGTGCGCTACACCGCCGAGACCTTCAAGATCTGGCCGCTGTGGCTGTGTCCGCTGCGCCGCACCCCGCCGCCGACCTTCCACCCGCACACCACCGTCCCCGCCCCCGCCGTCGCTCCCGCTGCTGCCGGTGCGAACGGCGCCGCACCGCCCACCACTCCGAACCCAGACCTGGCTGCCGCTGACGCCGCCGGCCAGATGCTCAACATCGGCCTGTGGGGCTGGGGCCCGGCCGACCGCCCCGCCTTCGTCGCCCTCAACCGCGACCTCGAGGCCAAGCTGCGCGCCCTCGGCGGCATGAAGTGGCTGTACGCCCACACCTACTACCCCGAGGACGAGTTCTGGTCGCTGTACGGCGGCCGCGCCTGGTACGACGCCCTGCGCGAGAAGTACCGCGCCACCTCGCTGCCCTCCGTGTTCGACAAGGTCCGTGTGCGCGACCCGCCCAAGCCCACCTGGCGCTCGGCGCTCAAGGCCCGCTGGCCCGTCGGCGGCCTGGTCGGCTTGGCTCGCAGCATCAAGAGCAAGGACTACATGCTGCATCGAAACGCCGAGTGGAAGTCCAAGCCGGAGAAATAATCCCCTATCTGATCCGTCGCCCTGATCTATCCTCTACTGTCAACATGTACCACTTTGTCTCTTTTCCATATCCAAAACCCATGTCGGCCCGGCCGGACGAATATTCCCCTGGGCCTATATATGCCCATAGTGTACGATTATTCAGACAGCTAAAATAGACCATTCGTTTCGAAATTTCGATTGTACCGTCTTGTCTTTTCGAAATTCACAACACTCGCTCCCGCAATAATACATACACACACGCAGATGCATGACATCATCAGTATATTTTCAACTTGGCTTTGGATACTTATATAGCAAAGTTACCAGCAAACGAACAGTTGAAACGTTCAAGAGCAATGCAACATGACCCAACCCCGAAAATGAGATTCCCATAGAACCCAGGTCCGAAGAAAAGCAAAACGCAGGGTATTAGAAACACATAAAGGTATGAAGTAAATGTATGCGAACCAGATGCAGATGATGGCTGCAGCAAAACAGAAGGAGAAAATGATATCTACTATCCACCCGTGTGAAGGCAGATAAGAAAAGAATAAAAAACAACGCAGTCCCAGAGGTATATATATCCTCGCCATCCGATTACCGCAAAATGGGGCGCTCGACAAGGAAATCCCCAAATCCGCCAATGTGTGGTTATATGCTCATTTTCTAACGTCTATAATTAGGTCTTGATCAACGTTTATATGCGTGTGGTGCGTACATGAGTACGTGGGCAGTATTCTTTCGAATTTACTGCTGCACCAGGTAGGTTCTCCGGTACATGTCGTCGACCTTGTCGAGGTAGTAGGTGCCGGGGGCAATGGTCGAAGCATCACCAGCGGGGGAAAAGTCCTTCTGGAGATGAGCCTTCTTGCGGAGATCGCACATCTGTGGGGAGAACAAAAGCGGTTATTAGCAAGAAAGTATATACTGGCAGCCACGAAAGCACCAGAAAGAGAATGACAAAAACTTACGGAATCGTACGTCTCAGGGGTGACGACCCGGCGGCTGGTGAGGCGGTTCTTGAGATCCAGGGTATCGGCAATCTTCGACACGTTGCCGTTCACGCGGAAGGAGAAGAAGCTAGCAGCCAGACCGGAGCCGTAGCTGAACACACCGATGCGCTTGCCATCGAGAGTGGCGGGATCGACGTGGCCAATCAAGCTAGCAACACCTCCCCAGACACTGCCGCAGTACATGTTACCGCAGAGAGTGGCAACCTGGATGGCGGGGTTCACGCGGTCCTGGAAGCGCTTCTTGGTCAGACCCATGAAGGTCTTCTCAACGGCCTTGTCGGACAAAGACTTCTCGTAGTCAATGTCGCGCAGCTCGGGGGCAACCTCGGCAAAGGCTGGGGAAGCCGAATCGGCAAGGTAGTCGTGGTACAACAGACGAGCGTACGACTTCTGCACCAGCTTGCAGGTGGGGGCGTGGAAAGCAAGGTAGTCGAAACGATCCAGGTTGGGCTTGATGGCGTCGGCGCTGATTCCTTGCTGCTTAGCCTCGCGCTTGCAGTACTCGCGGTAAGCGGAATCCAGGGCCTTGGTGTAGCAGTTGATGGAGAAGTAGCCGTCGACGTAGGGGTACTCGCTGGTCAGGTCGGGCTTGTAGAAATCGTAGGCGTGCTGCATGTACGAGCCGCGCAGGCCGGGCTCTGCAACAATCGGGGCATCGGGGCCGATGAGCATGGCCACGGCACCCGCACCACCGGTCGGGCGGGCGTTACCCTTGGCGTACAGCGCAATGTCTCCGGCAACAACAATGGCGTCGCGGCCATCCCAGCCCGACGATTCGACCCAGTTGACGGCGTTGAAGAAGGCGTTGGTTCCGCCATAGCAGGCGTTGATGGTGTCGACACCCTCGATGTTGGTGTTGTCGCCAAACAGCTGCATCAGCACCGACTTGACCGACTTGGACTTGTCGAGAAGGGTCTCGGTTCCGACCTCAAGGCGGCCAATCGAGTTGACATCGATGTTGTTCTTCTTCAGGAGGTTGGACACGACGGTAAGGGCGAAGGAGTAGATGTCTGCGTATACCGAAGATATGGGGTTAGAAAGGGTTTAATTCTCGTCGGCCGAGCTTAGTTACGCTCCAATGACACTTTTCTTGCCGAAGAGAGAAAAGAAAGGGAAAAAAACAGCGTACCTTCGCGGTCGTCGCAAAAACTCATGCGTGTTTGACCCAGACCAATGGTGTACTTTCCGGTGCCCACACCGTCAAAGACCTCGAGCTCGCTCTGCTCGACATACTATTTTGGAGGACAACGAATTAGGTCAGTCAGCCATTATTTTTTTTCTTTTGGTGAAAGCAAACAAGCCATTCCATGGTGATAATTCCTCCAATGCGGGCTCTTCGCGCGTCTTGGCCAGTGAAGCGTTGGGCTGCGGCAAGCCAGCACCTATAACATGGGAATATAACGCGATCCAGCGATGTCGGCGGGGTAAACTGTCGCCCCTCCAAAGATTTGTGCCCCCCTTTTCGAAGAAAACAACCAGGGCATGCTCAAACATCCAGGGCATGGCCAATACAACCCACACTCCTTTCCAAAAACAAGCAAAAAATCATCCCACGTTGGACTAGAGTCGTCCGAAGCTTTTTAAGCTCGGAAACGCCAACGAATTTCAGTGCCCGACGACATTTCGGCACACTAGACAGGAAAAAAAAAAAAAACTTTCAAGAGGCTATTTGCACGTGTGCAAAGACAACCGGCCACCAACATCAACTGAAGACCCGGGTCTCCATAGATCCAAGACAGGGAACTGCAGACAGGCCCGAAGCTTCGATTTTGAACCCTCAGCGAAATTGAGGGGGCGTTTCCCATAGTTAAGAACAGCCTGGCAGCACCAGCCGGCCCGCGAGAACCAATGAACAACACATCACACAGCTGGAACATAACAGCACACAACTCACCTGACTGGGGAAGTAGATCTCAATGGCCTTGATGCCAATGTTCTGGGGACGAGCGGCCATTTTGGGTGGTGAAGGATGAAGGTGCACGCTCTGGAGCGGAGGAAGGGAGGTCAAGACAAGGAAAAGACACCAAAGAGAGAGTGTCAGGTGAGAGAATCGGCGGGATGTGGAGAGTTGTCGGAAGCTTGGAGATCGAGGAGGAAGACGGAAGACGGAACAAGACTGAAGATATCACGAGAACCAGAAGATGGAGAGAGGAGAGAGGAAGAGAGAAGAAGAGGAAGAGGAGAGAGAGGAAAGGAGAAGAAAAAGAAGAAGAGGCCCTAGCCCAGGGGCGGGAGTCGTTAAAGAAATATTATGCACCGAACGGGGCCCGACTAAGGCAAGGCAGGGAAGGAAAGAGAGACTCAAAGGTGGGTGGCGGCTACCTTAGTTGATATCTAAGATTAAAGATTGTGTAGGGTAGGTGGGTGGGAGCGCTGGCGGAAGGTACCACCATACGATTACCACCATCGCTCCTGCCGATTTGCAACGCTGGAGTAGCATTTGCGTGCAATTTGGCTGGGAGAGGGACACCTGCCCTCCTTCCCCCTTCACTCTTCATGTGCTTGCATCGTTCCTTCCCTGTTCCTGATCGTCTACGACACGTACATTCTCCGTGGTACACAGGCGGCGAAGTACATGCACGCAGCTACAACAGCAGAGTTAGTGCTTCATTCCCCTATTTCTTCCAAATTGTTGGTGTTATAAGTCCCTTTCCAGCCACTATAATCGGATCCGTACTCGTACTCGAATGTTTAGGTAACAGTGTTGCTGGGCGAGAAATGTTGGGTGGGGTACAAGTGAAAGTCTGGGTGTAAGTTCACCTGGAACGTGCAAGTCCAGGGCCAAACTTGGTGTTCCCAGTTCCCACCACTGATTTTCTCGAGCGGTGCGCTAGTGCGGCATGCGTTATCACTTTAGCGCACGCAATTTTCTTTTCTTATCGGCAACCAGGTACAGGCACATGTTGTCCTTTATCCAGCCTTTCGTCTCCTGTCTTTTCCCCTCCTCCCCACGACATTAGATGCCAGGAATACGGCAGCCCAGTGCTGTCGATGTCTTCCGTTTACCCGCAGATCATCAGTCTCTGTCTGACACTATGTGAATGCCTGTTCACATCTGGGAGTGAGTTTTCTCATAAGTCTTCGCCGTCCTAAAAGCTAACTTGGTACGTGGTGATGCAACCCTTTATCTGTGTCCATCCCCCTTTTCACCGCTTGTTTCGTTTCCTTAGATTGTTCTTTTTATAGTTCCCATTCTTTGTGGTATTAGAGGGGGGCCAGAATCCTCTAAAGCTTATACTTATACCAAGTCTCCATAAATTACCCGGCCTTGAATGTTGGGCTTTTCTTTTTTTTTATAGTTGGGAGGATGTGTAAGTTAAAGACACGGAAAAATAAAATAAAATAAAACATGTTTGCTATGCGTTACTCCGAGACCCTCACGGAGCAAGAAAATACGGCGGTCTTGACCGAGGCATATTCCCGAACATCAGTTCTTTGTTTTGAAGCCCGTTTGTCTCTGGTCTCTGGAGCATTCGTCATTTCTCGTCTCCGGGAGGGATGAATGCGCAGACGAACACGAACCCGAACCTGCATCCCGATTACAGGCGCTTTTTCGGCACTCTGGTTCAACAAGACCGGGGCAGAGGGGGCTGGGACTTGCGAGATCAAGGCAATATTCATCACAGCCGAAATTAGATGGCGAACGGCATCAGCGACTTCGGACCGGTCTTTTTTTGGCAGTGGACCGCTGGGTGTTATCTATCACCGAGTACCATTTATACGCATACAGTAGGTTCGCTTCCTGCGATGATCGGCACAACCAGTAACAGCTCCTTCCCCAGGAATATCTCTGCAACAGTGCTTCTGGTCTGTAGCTTTCTGTCGTTTTCTATCAGTCGTGCGTTTACTGGGCAAGCGCCTTGCTCCATCGCGGCTTCTCCATCATGCACTGGGGCCCTTCCCCATCTGGGGATGTCTCGCGTGCACCGTGAACCTGCCAGATGTGTTAGTGAGGCCAGTTAGTGGTGTCTCACATCAGAAGAGGCACCATGTTCTTCACATACTCTCGGTGTTCAGAATCTTGCTCGGCCGCCGTTGTATTGATGCTCCGCAACTGTCAAAGTGGAAGGGACGACCCAACAGCTCCACAGCAAGAACAGAGCTCGCGACTGTCTGTCCATATATATGAATGTTTCAGAACGTTCAGAGCAGGCGCAATCCACTATCTCCTTCCGATTGCTTCAGATTTCGTCATCGGCTTCACTTACAAAATTGGCAAGAGCTTCCAGATGAGCTCACCCACGGTCCTATAAGCCCGTCGTGCCTGCCTTCTTGGTTTCTGGGATCGAACCATTCCTCGAACTCAAAACATGCGCACCGCACGTGTTTGTCCTTCATCGCACCTTCTCTCTCTTGAATTCGCGGATGTGTGCTGAACTTAACCCAACAAAACCACAAGATATAATGTCTCCCCCCCCCACTTTCTTCCTCTCTCTGTAATTTCTTCACCGCTCTTTATCCACTTCCAAATCAAGTCAACCAGTATATGCGTGAACTCTTTTCTCCTCTTCAAGTCTTCAAGTTTCCAAGCACCACCGAACTTTCTTCGCCGCCTTATCTGCATGGTGATGATCCTCACTACAACCTTCTAATCACACGCTGACTTCCTCTTCCCCCGGCTTGATTATGCACAACTTGATTCACTTTCAACCTCTACGCTCACCGATGTTTACCCCATGTACTTGCAGATTGCCTTGTTTGCAGTGCTAGCCAGCCAGCAACTTCACAGTCACCAACAGAAGGATAGTACATGCATGACAACGGCCGCTTGGTGTAGTAGACCTGCTGCTCCCCGCTTGGCTGCATCGACCCGCGCTGTGGCCAACAACAGTCCTTTCGGGATTGAACGCTAAATCTCGGATGCATGCACCAAGTTGGTTGCAGGGCATTCGGGTGAATGCTTCGGCTCGGCATTGAATCACCTCACTTCGTGAAAAAGAATTAGCGAGACGGAACTCCTGCTTCGCCGCTGCTCCGTGTCTAACGATCAGGGTTGCTATCACGGATCACCGCCATCGGACCCAGAACAAGGAGCCGTCGGCGTCTGTAGACCTTGAACCCTAACAATTTTGTCACCGCAAGCTTCACCAATACACGATATAGTAACTGAAATGCCCATTTTGTCATTGTTATGTTCAAAGATATGTACGCATTTCTCTTCATCAGGCCATTTCAGGCGCTCGGTCATCGTCTATGTGGTCGGTTATCATCAAAAGGAAACAGAAAAAAAAAAAAAAAGAAACAATTCATCAGAAAAAAAACTCCATGCAACCATTTAACCCTGAAAAATGCGCCCTGGACGAAAAGTACACAATGAGACAGCCGCTTTTGAACGTCCTGGTTGATCACTCACGCTTTGCTGAATATTAAGTAAGAAAACAGAAAGCCAAATATTCCCAACTTATGCTACCGGCTCCTCATCGGCCGGAGTGACCACAATCTTGGCCCCCGGTGCCACGGACTTCTCCAACGCTCGGGTCGCCGCCTCCCCTGGCTCAGCCGGGGTGCGGGGCTCTACCGAGCTCTCGCCGGACCCATCCGACTTGTTGTCAACGTCCAGGCCAGCGTTGCTCGTGCTGTCATCGTCGGAAACCGACTCAGCCTTGCCCCCAATCTTGACTGTCTTGTCCGATGCGCTGGCCGAGGTCGGAGCATCGGCCGAGTCCTTGGAGTCGTCTTCAGTGGCGGCAGCCTCAGAATCCTCCTTCTTCTTGGCCTCCTCCTCCTCCTCCTGCTTCTTCTTCTCGGCCTTCAGCTTCTTGCGCTCCTCGCGACGAAGGCGGCGCTCCTCTTCGAGCACCCGCTGGCGCTCAGCCTTGGCCATCTTCAGGCGCTTCGCGGCCTGGGTCTCGGCGATCCACCCGTCCAATCCGGCCAAGGCGGCCACAGGGTCCCGCTTGTGGTGGAGCAGGAAGCCCTGGATCTCGGCGGGGCTGAACTGGGCCTCGGGCATGCGGGTAGCGAATTCCGCAGCCTGCTTCTTAACCAGTTCGTCGGCGGTCTTCCGTTCAGCCTCCTTCTGGCGGCGCTGGGCAGCCAGGGCATCAGCCTCGGCAGCCTTGCGCTCCTCGGGGGTATCCTCAGGGTTGACGGCCAGAGTGACAACCTGCGGGTCATTGGGGTTGGCCTCCAGCTCGAGAAGCCGCTGCTTGGCGGACTTGACGGTGGTGTCAACCAGGTCAGCCTCCAGGGCGGAATAAATGGCACGAAAAATGGCAGCCGACATGTCGTGATCGGCGAGACCAAAGCGCAGAGTCATGTCGATACGGCCGGGGCGGATCAGCGCCTTGTCCAGCTGTTCGATATGGTTGGTGGTCATGATGAGCAGACGTCCCTCCTGCGAGGCAACACCATCGATAATGTTCAGGAGGCCAGAGAGCGATAGGCCGTTGCGCTGCTCCTTCTCGCGCCGACGGCGGCGACGAGAGCGGCGGTCACCGGGCTCGGAGGCTTCGGATGCAGACTCGGACTCGGCGTCGGACTCAGAATCAGATCCAGAGTCGGAGCCCGAATCGGAATCGGAATCTGAGTTATCATCTCCCTCCTCCTCCTCCTCGCTGTCGGTCTTCCTCGCCTTCGACTTCTTCTTCTTCTTCTTGGGCTTCTCCTCGTCATCCTCGCCGTCTTCGTTCTCGTCGCGAGTGTGGGTCAAACCGGCGTGGTCGATATCCTCGAGGAGCACAAGGCAGCGGTGCGGGAGAGCGGCGAACAGCGCGGCAAGGTTCTCCTCGCTAGCGGAGACCGAGCTCAAGCTGATGATGTAGATGCGCATCTTGAAGTGGCCGGCGAGGGCCAAGCTAAACGAACTCTTACCGGTACCCGGGGGGCCATGCAGCAGGTAGCCACGGCGGTAGGGGATACCACGGTTGATATACCAGCGGCGGGTGGTGGGGTCCAGGTAGTCGTTAATGTCGGCCAGCAGGTCGTTCTTGATCTTCTCGTTCAGGATGACGGTGGAGAGCGGGCGGGTGGCGCGGACAATGCTGCGCTGCCACTCGGGGTCGCTGCCGTCGGAGCGCGAGTTGGCGCGGTAGATGATGGTCTTCTGGTGGTGCTTTTGGGCGTGGCTGATGCGGGCCTCGAGCAGCAGGCGCTTGAGGATGTCGGCGTGGCGGCCGAAGCACGAGATGGAGATCTCCTCGCGGTCGCTGACGTAGACGGAGTTCTGGTCCTTGTTCTGCGAGCGGTTGAACTGCAGCAGGTGGCCGGCGTACCAGAAGCTGTGGGAGCCGAACGACGGAGTGTACTTCATGGTCTTCTTGAGGTAGGCGGGCGAGTTCTCCTCGGTCTCCTCGTCGTCGGAGTCGTAGCTGTAGTACCAGTAGCGCGAGCGGGTGCTGGTGTTGACGACGAAGCGGCGGGAGCGCTGGGCGAAGGGCTGGGTGGCGATCCAGGCGATGACGGCCTGGTAGATCTCGTCTTCGTTGCGGATCTCGACGATGCTCATGAAGTGGTCCTCGACGGTCGACCACAGCCAGCCGCTGAGGTAGTTCCACAGGAAGGTGCCGGCGCTGAACAGCAGCACGAGCGGGATGTACAGGTTGAGGTCGATGCCAAGATAGCGGTGCACGTTGTCGGCGAAGAACGAGAAGCCGGGCACGAAGATGTCGAGCAGCTGCATCTGCGGGTAGCGCGTGCTGGTGGTGTTTGTGGAGTAGGACGAGTCGGCGGTGTCGTTGCCGCCCATCTGGGCGAGCTGCGACAACGGCCAAGGTAGTTGGTCCATTGTGAAGAGGGGGGTTGGGGAGTGGTGGACTCGAAGATGGGAGGGAATGGTGGATGATGCGGGATTGAGGGGGAGGAGAAAGGCCCAGCAATTCCTATTTCACCGTCGTTCGTTGATGGGAGAGGCGGTGATGTGTATAAGGTGGTTGGATTAGGGTTGGTTGGGGTTATGGCGTCAACCGGTGGTTGGGCAAACAAAGGAAGGTGGTGAGAAAGGGAGAAAAGATAGAGAGCGATGAGAAAAAGACCAGAGGAGGAAAAGGCAGACGAAATCAGATCTGCTTGGCTCGACTGTGGCCCTTTTGTAAGGTGGATGCGTCGGATGATGATGAGGATGAAGAAGAGAAGAAGAAGCAGGCAGAACGAAAAGCAAGAAGCGGTGGGAAGGATCGCGGATTATATATCTTCATCAGCCCGTCAGCGACCGACCAACGCCCTCCTCGCACATCTACAGTCATCGGGGGCAGGCTCTTCGGCATGCGCATGCAGGTTGAAAAAGCAATGGCAGCGACAGGTTGGTGGGGGATGGACCAGACAAGGCGTTCAGGCAGCCATGTCACACTTACTCTCTGTTCCCGCGTTGGATGTGTGTGTCCCCGGCCTATAGTCCGGGACCCAGACAAACATGACTCTACGGGGAGGGAGCACGCAGGGAGGGAGGGGAGACCCATGTGTGGATGGTGGGCAGTGTGAAAGCGCAGTTCCGCAGGGGTTTTGTTTTGTTCCTTTTTTTTGGCCGTTTTCCTCCTCCCGTCCCGTTCTGTAATCCAGGTGAACAAACGCATACAGGGATTGTGATGATTGCCGTCCAGACGGCGGCTGTGCGTGTGGTGGCCTAATTGTATTTTTTTCAGTGCTGCCGATTGCTATGCGAATGCACAGTCTGTGTGGATCTGCATCCAAGATCTCGGAGGATGGGGGCCGGGAGGGAGACGATTGTGCTTGGAGATACGTCGTGATGGTTATTGTTGGATGTTGGACCGCCAGTGGCGGTGAGGGTGAGTGAGGCTGTCGCTATCGACAGCTCTGGTTTCTTCCCAGTAGTACCACATAGAAGAAGCAGAGAGCATCTCTTGATCAGTGGCGTGTGTATCACAGGCAGTCTCGCTCTCTGCCCGCTCTAATCGCACGCATCCAGTTGCTTGTATGCCCAGAAGTCAGCCCTAGCGGGGGATCCGGCCTGGAAACAAGCTTGGGATTTCCATTGAGGAGAGCGAGACGATCTGTGGTTTGACTCATACCGTACAGGCCCGCACCAAGTTAAGGCGGCAAAAGTTCTCTGCGACACGAGCACTCCACTGTTTGATCTAGATGCAAGCATTCCCGAAAGCACAGCATGTAGTGTCGGCCTTCATGCTATGGGCTGGTCTTGCCTGACTCAGGGACGTAAACATGTATCACCGAACCAGAAGAACCAAGATAGACGCTAAACAGTCACTCGGTCAGGGGAACACTCTAGCTGAAGCTGAAGCGAGGGCCAATTTCAGCGAGAACAGGCAGGCCCTGGCGAGAGAAGAAGAAAGAAAAAAGACCCAGGCCCTCCCATATGGGGGTGTTCAGCCTTACTAGAACCAGCCGGGGACGAGTCAATCGGAGAAAGGCAGAAATACGGGGGGCAGACAACACACGAAGATTCTCAGCTGAATGTGAGTGAGAGTATACTGTACAGTACAGTACATACAATACACTTGCAAAGGCGCCAACCGCCAAGCAGTGCAAAGCTCGATTTGCGGGACAGATGCCTGGACTAGCCACGCGCCAAACGAGTGCCGCCCGTGAAACCGGGGGAGGGGTTTAGGGATGATTCATAGCCTATGTGGGTTTGTGTTTCTTTTCACGGAGATTAAATCATCAAGGGCCAGGCTTTTCCCAAGGCTAGCAAAGAAAAACTAAAGTATTTATTCCGATCTGACATCACCAGATACGGAGAGAGATATACGAGTCCGGGAGTGTTGATGGAGAGAGAGGAAGATGAGGGGAGAAGAGCAGAAGGAGGGACAGGGAGAGGGAGAGTGCAAAATTACCTTGCCGGAAAACTGGATACCGGCCATCAATGCCCTCCTTATGACATACATGCCAACACGACATACACCATATGTTAACCTCAGAGGTCGGCAAACCCGAAATAAGACTGCATGGCACTACGGGTCTATGGATAGAGTTGAGGGCGGTATCTACTGTATAGAGAGGCCTCTGAGGCGGCGTGCAGGATGACTGCATTAGCCTTGCAACCACATGCCGCTTGTTTATGGCTGGAGGGCCTCAAGGGTCTTTTGAAGGTCACAGATAAGGCCATCTGTCAATGCCAGAGGAAGGCAGCTATATAATGAAGAAAGCGTGTTTTTTAAGGATGTCTACCTAGGGTGGATGGCCAATTACCAGCCAATAAGCACCACACGATCAATATGTTACCGAAGACAGAGCAGGCAGATGTTGCTTCTTCTAGCAGGGTTCAGGAGGGAGGCTGGCATGATTCCTTTGGTTGTAGAGTGGAGGGTATCAAGGCAGCAAGCACAGCACTCCATCAGGGGTGTGTCTGAGCCCGGCTAGCCAATATCAGCAGCGGGGGGCAGTGAGAAAATACAGCTGCGTAGAGGTAGGTGCTGGATTACTGAGACGGCGAGTCCTACACACATAGACGTCAGAAAGAAAGCCGGTCTAGAGGGAGCCGCGTGGAAGACCCGAGAATGACGGCGACGGTGATCGTGAACGAGGAAGATCTACACAATACGAGGACTTCCGAGCGTGGATAAAGTCAGAGCACAGCGTGGCGGCCAGCGGCTAGGACACCTGGACACGTTAAAATGACCCAATTGCGTGGCTCTAGCATGCTTCAGAGGAAAGTTCACATGTCTCAGCTAGAAGAACGGAGACACCAGCCCTAACCCTAATTCTTCATCGCATCACGAAGCCATCCTCACAATGCACCATCTTTCTCCTTTCACTGAACGCCACCATATCAAAGACACCCACCAGATAGCTGTATGTGTACCCTACTACTCTCCCACTCTCTCACTTGCTATACTCCCGTTGTTACACTTGATATCTTGTCGTTGGCGCTCTGCCGACATTCATAACGCCAAAAGTTCAGACACTCTGCCACAGTTTCTTTCACCACTTGCAGCTTCATCTCCTCGTTCTTCAAGGCCCTTTGCCCTAATTTGTTTTCTCCCACTAATTTGTTTTCTCCCACAATGTATTTATCAAAATATTCCTCCTTGTCCGCACCATCGCAAAACTTCCTCCTTTCAACTCTTCCTCTTTGTGATTATTCTTCCGGCAAGACATACTCACTTGTTTTATCATGGCTTCTGCTAACTCTCCCGATCCTCCCGGACCCCCCATTCAGGGTGGCTCTGGAGTCCATGTCCTACCTTCTGAAGTTGTCTTCCTGGTGTTCAACCAGTGTGAATCGCTTGACCAGATGCTGCAGCTGGCCAGCACCTGCCGCTTCCTCAATGACCAGTGGAAGGCCCACCACGGACGCATTGTTGCGAAGCGTGGTCCTCGCCTGATCACGCTGTTCGAGGAGGGAATCGCCGCGGTAAGTATCTAATTTGTCTGCATCATCGTCATCATCAGTCTGGTGCATAGCTCTAACAGTGCCAACTTCTCGCTCTCACTAGGTCCGCGCGCAGAAGATTGCATCTGATGCCGTGCTCCGGGGCGGCCTCCCTCCGGCCGTGTTCCCGTACGACGCCCTGTCAGTTCAGAACAACCCTGTCACCCCCAGCGAGGTCCACACCCTCAAGAAACTCATTGTCCTGGCCCGCTACGTCCAAGACACGACGCCTATCCCCAAGGCTTCGCAAGTCGTGGAATTCGAGCACCGCCCCCTCACGACGAGCGCGTGCTTCGAGGGCACCCAGGCCATCTACCGCTGCCTGGTCATGGGAGCCGCTCTGGCTGGCATGCACATGGGCCCCATGTGGAACACGCTGCACGAGAGCGGCATCATCAACACGCTGGGCTTCAGCAAGGCGATCGCCAGATACATGCAGAAATTCCAGGACAACCTGGTGTCCGCGGGAGCCTCCGCCAGCGGCTCCACGCTGCCCGAGTGGTTCCCGTCGCTGGCCGTGCCGGAGTGGCAGGCCTTCTTCGCCAATGCCAGCGCCCACGCCCCGATCAACGGCTACTCTGAGCGGCGCGCCGCCATGCAGGCCTTTGCCGACTGGCTGAAGGACGATCTGGACGAGAGCGACCCGGTGTTCACCGTGTTCGCCTACGGTCCGATGAACTTCCTGCTGGCCGAGGTCATGGAGCAGCCCGGCGTGATGGCGATCATGCACATGATCTACATGCTGCGCGCCATGACATCCGCCCTGGGCTGCCGGTGCGACGGCAAGGTGTGCGAGCGCTACACGGCCATGGTGACGCCCGGCCCGCGCGTGTCCGACGAGCGGAGCATCAGCTCGCCGTTCGTCCTGACGCTGCCCGATGTGTACATGCCGATGGAGTTCGCCATCAAGACCGGCGGCGAGGAGGGCCCGGGCCTGCACTTCCACGTCACCCCGCTGCTGACAGCCGCCACCGGCCCCACTGCGCCTCCCAACGACGGCACGCCGGCGGCCATGTTCGGCGGCTTCAGCGTCCGGACCATTATGCAGTGGGTGCTCAATTGCCTCCGTGAGACCTACGGCCCAGCCGGCCACGGCGTGCACCATATGAATGTGTTCGATACCATCCTGGCGGACGAATACAGCATTGTCGCCAGCGATGTGGTGCTGCATTACGCCGACAACCACTTTCCCGAGATCGACTGGCTTCGGCCGTGGATCCGGTGGGGCGGCAACAGCGAGCACCACTAAACGGGTCCGGACGGGGGGAAGAGACGCGGGAACTGCGAATCGGTAGCTGAGCGGTGAAGGCGGAGGGAAGATTGGGTGTGGAGGAATGCGATAGGGGTCAGTTTTTCTTTTTTATTACTCTATCGCTGGGGGGAGCAAACGGGGCGTACTTTGGGTGTTATTCTTCTTCTCTTTTAGCTTTTCGGCTCGGAATGGGCGCAGATCCTTTTCTCGCGGGTCTTGGTCCACGGTTGGTTGGGCCTTTTTAATTGAGTTTTCTTATTCAGTAGTTTCTCTCAGTCTCCTCTCTATTGTGCATGTATCGGGCTCTAGAATTTCTGGGCCGCGTTTTCACCATCCTCTTTTCTTCTTTTTTGCTACAGTCTTCCTCCTGAATTTCCTCGCGCCCGAGCCGGATGGCCCCGGCGTGTTCCAGTTCTTGGTGCGGGACCACCAGCCAGCGGCCGGATCAGATGCTGGGTAGATAGATATACAAGCCCGCTCTCTCTCTCTCTCTCTCTCTCTCTCTCTCTCTCTCTCTCTCTCTCGTGTTTGTGGAGAGGGAACTGAGCCAACAAAAGCTGGGCGCTGGGGATATGCTCCCAGGTGCCCAGTCTCGATGGGTCTTTACCGGGGACGAAGTGCCGCTCTGGGCGTCATAGCTGCTGGATTTCTGGGGATCTGGGGCGGCTCGGGCCCCATTGTCAGGGAAGAAGGCTTTTGTCAAGGTTTACTCGAAGGCGCATCATGGGCTGTTATTCTGTGTTCTAGAACCTTTTGTTCCGGGTTGTGTTTTGAACATGCCGATTTCGCTTCTCTAGCTGTTCAAATTCTGCTTAATGCTCATATGGTTCATGTTTCTGGAGTTCAAAGGCTCGTGACCCGAGCTGAGCTTGTGCGTTGTGGCTGTGATGTTTGGGTGATTAACCCTAGACCCTAAACTTCCGAAGCTTGCATATATGCACTTCTGAGCACTGCGAGCGCGATGATGGAAAACTTGGAGATGAGGACTCTTGAATTTGAATTAATGAAAAAGAAAACATAACAGTGCTTGCGAAGTGTTAAAGCCGTAGCCGTATTCTTGAACCCAAAATCCCGTTTAAACCAACGCCGTGCCCATAACCGTTCCTAATTAAAACTCGGACCAAACATTCAGAGTTTGAATAGCCAAAAAGTGCCGTATATCTGGTTGTTCCTGATCAATCGCAGGATTTATCCACTGGATAAGGGAATCATATCTTCCGGATATGACCCAAGAAAAGAAAAGCAAATGTCGGAAGTCTCCCCCAAGAAGGAGGGAGAAATCATCCGAAAAGAAACGCGAAAAGTGAGCCCAGCCAAACTCCCATAACCCAGATTCCCATACTCGAAACATTCAGAGCTTGATAGCTGCTCAAGTTAAAGTGAAGTTAAAGAAACAAAAGAAACTTCGGCTCAAAGACCGCAGAACCGTCTACCGGAAGCCACCGGGAAGAGGGGGGCTGCGCGGCGGTCCCGGGGGTCCTGGCCGGACACCGGGGCGGAAAGCACCCGCGGGCATCATACCGGGAGGCATCTGCCGGGGAGGACCACCGGGCTGGCCGCCCTGCACCACCATCGGCGGCATGCCACCGGGCCTCATCACCGGCACAGTGCGGATAACAGGCGGCTGGGCGCCGGTGGGCTGGCGAGCGGCCGACCCGGGAATATAGTTGGCCTGGCTCTGGGCCGGCGGCGAGCGCGGGATGGTGGAGTAGTTGACGTTGCCCCACTGGGCGCGGCTGACCATCACGGGCGGCACCTTTCCCGGGGCGGGCGCAACAGGGGCGGCCTGCATCCGGATGCCCGGGGGCATGCCGGTGGGCGTGGCTCGCGCGGTGAACGGCGGCCCGCCGCCAGGACGCGGGCCAACGCCAGGGGGGCCGGGGGGCGCAGGGCCCGGGCTGTCGGATTCGTCCTCGTCGGAGTCAGACTCAGACCCAGACGTGGTCATGTTGCCGGTCGGCGGCATGGGCGGGCCAGTGCGCGGCACAGCCATGGGGTTCACGCCCGCCATACCCGGGGGCATCGGGCGAGCCCCCATAGCCGCCGCCGCCGCAGGGTAGCCGCCAGGCCGCGGGGCGGGGGGCCGGCCAGCAGCGGCGGGCCGGGGAGGAGCAGGGGCAGCGCGGGCGGAGCGCTGCGGGTCGTTGTGGTACTGCGGGCCCGACTCGCGGCTGCTGCGCGGGCGGGACGACGACGAGCCGGAGCTGGAGCGGCGGCGGGAGGCGGGATCGCCGCCGGCAAACCACGTCATCAGGCGGATCTGGCCCGACGACGGCCGGCGGCTGCGGGAGAGGTGGTATGTGGAGCCGGAGCCGGACGACGACGACGACGACGATTGCGCCGCATTGTAGGGCGGGGGGATGGGACGAGACATGGTTTTGGTGTCGTCTGCGAACAGTTCCCCCCGACGGTGTGAGAAGGAGGCTGGGGAGGATAAGTCGAGAGAGAGAGTTCGGCGCGGCTGGGCAGTTCGGGATCGGGAGCAGGGATCTTCGAAGTGAGGGGGAGTGGTGAGTTGCCGGCGAAAAGAGGCCGGGAGCGAGATTGCTATCTGGAGATTGAACCAAACAAGATGCCGCCAGGGAGGGACGAAGATAACAAATAAGATAAGGATGGAAGGATGTTTGCTTTAGCTGGTATGAGGAGTTGTCTCTCAATTTATCTTGAACGAAGAGCGAGGGCGAAAACAGGACGCTCTTTGGTGATCTCCAAACGGGGGGGGACGACCACGAACTAAATAGAAAAGAAGAAGAAGAAGAAGAGAAGGAAGAAATAAAAGGCGTGCACGTTTACGAAGATGACAGAGTCTGTTCCTTTTGGAAAAGCGATTATTCTATTATTTTATTTCTTATTTTCCTCCTCCAATTGTAACTTTGGTATCTGGGCGGCCTGCATGCAACCTCAACCTCAACCTCTCTCTCTCTCGCTCTCGCTCTATTCAGCTTGGTGTATTTTGGGCGACAGGTCAGGTCAGCCCAGGGCTGGCAGATCCCGGGTTTAGACTCGTTTGGGGGGCGTGTGAGTGTGTGTACAGTTTTCTGTATATTCATGTGTATTTTTTGCCTTCTTTTTCTTTTTTCCGATGCTGGAGGACGCGAAGAAGAATCAACACGACGCCGTACAACCGTCGCTGCTGGCCTGTGTTGTTACACTCCCCCTCCCGCCTGCGGTTCGCTGGCAATCGCATCATCATCTGAAGTCGATCCAAGGTGTGCGTGTGTGTGTATGCGAGTGAGTGCGTTTGTGTGTGTGAGCCGTGTTTTTGTCCTTCAGTGTCTCCTCGGTGAGCTGTTCTTCGGCACCTCTTGCACCCAAGACATGCACAACGTCACTGGGGCTTCCAATCTCCCTATCAAGTGTTTCTATGTGTATATAGCCGCACTTATCTCTGGTGTCCTTTCGCCTGCATGTTCGTGGTCCACTTCAACGCTGGCCTGGCCAATCGTGCTGGTGGGGAGGGACGGCAACGGTCCTCGCAGGATAAACATACTGGACATGCGATTAGAGAGAACGAGGAGGAATTTACAAATTTCCCGCGTATTGTTTGGCCCGTTCGCTTGCCAGTCCTCCCATCATGTTTCTTGCCTGCTGCTGCTCTCCACTCCCTCCTTCTCCTCCGCCAACCAAAACGGACACAGCTGCTTCTCCCCGTTGCCCTGCTGCTTCTTACGTGGGCGGCTTGGGGGTGTGGCTGCATATGCACTGCCCTCACCTGTTGGATGCGACGTACGTCTGTCTCAGAGCGGCCTAGTGGGAGGAGGACAGGCGAAATGAACGAAAGGAAACAGGAGAAAGAACCAACACCGAGGGACGCTTTTGGCCGGCCCGCCCGTGACTTCTTCTGGGTGGTCTGGGTCTGGGTCTGGGTCGTTTCGCCTTACTTTTGTCGTTCGTGAAGTTGCAAACAAGGCACACACAGCTCTGTTCATATACACAGAGGCACACCACACTTCCTGATGTCGCACGGATGTGTGTCGATTCTTGGATTGGCGATTCCTCTTCACTAACGAACGCTGCGGTTGTGTCCCCCGTTTCTCTGCATTCATCCGCGCTGGGGCTGAGAATTTGAAGATTCTGAACGGGAAAATGTATTTTCTCGGGAAAAACGTGAAAGGACCTACTCCACACACACTCTCTCCTCTGGTTACCCGGCAGCGGAATTTCGAAACTTGATATCTGGGAGTCGTGAAAAGGGACAACAGAGATAAGAAACTTTCTCCTGCCACGTATCACAGGTATGACGGAATCAGGTGTGTGTGTGTGTGTGTGTCAAAATGAGGCTTCACTGGCAAGCAGGGCTTTGCCAACCCTACCCGAACCCTAACACCGGGCCTCTATCACTGGTTGGGCAAACAGGGGCATGTTGGACCCAAGTTCAACTTTTACCCTACAGGAAGCGGATCCTCGCCGCTGCAGCCCCGATCAGATGTCAGAAGACTGCTTGTCGGTTCCCATACACGGTGTGCTGCATGGAGACTGGTCCCGAGGCATAACATGCAGTAGCTGGATGGGTCCCCAGGAAGACAAACGCCAGTTCTTATTTTCCTTTTCAAGCAAACGCGAAAAATAAGATAACATAATAATAAAATAAAATCAGAATCTGCAAACGAGGCCGTCCATTGTGTGATCGTCCTTCACCGTAGACCGTGTTTGCCGGCCGTCGTCATCCACCCAGGCTGGCTGGACAACGGGGATGTGTGAGAATTGAGGCTGTGACGGAGGGCCGGTCCTGAGCTGGCAGAGATTGGGAATTCATCGGCGTGACCTTCACCTCCCTCTGGTCCGTCCTATCCAGAATTTGTATTTTGGCCCCAAAACCGCAACCCAACGGTGTGTGTGGATGGAGGCCAGCCAAGAAGCCTCGTTTGCGAGACGGGGCCATTGGCTGCTGCGGCGTGCAAAAACACAGTGTTGGGTTGCATTGTGGAAAATGGCCCGGCCTGTACGAACTTCCACGTGGTGGCCAGTGTGCCCTTCGACTCCGTGCGCCTTAGGACTCGTGATGCTGGCGGGCTACAAGTCTGTGTTCCGCCTAATGGTTTTGGCTCATGGCACGCCGGCCACGGGCTCTTGTTCTACGTATACAGCCGGAGGCTCCTGAAAGCAGTCCCGTGAGAGAAAGGCGATACGTAGCTGGCGGAGAGGGTAGACTTGGGAGGTATCAGGGCTTTCCTATATATGTGTCTAGTCTCAGGCACCCTTCGCGCACCTCTACTGCCGAGACGACGACCACGACAGGAAATCTACCCTGATCACGTATATTTGGCTCGTGAGTGTGCAATCCTGAAACCCCTTCGTGATAACGACGCTGTCTTCTGCCAACCTGGCTCGGTATGAACCACTTGGATACACAGCGAACATATCACGTCTTCAGAATGACAGCGACAATGGCCAACGCGAAGAAATGAACGAGATGGTGAGACTGACACCCAGGACACAATAACTAATCTAATCACGCCCCGGAAATCCGCTTTATTTGAAGAAAGCCACCATATCTATCCGCATCAGCCGGAGACGGCCACCGTTCGGCAAAATCCACTTTGGCTGTTTCCATTGGCTGCGGCCGTTCTCAGGCTACACTGATATATTGCTTTTTTTCAGAGCGAGGCAATCAAAACGTCTATATACGTCGTCCCGTGAGTGAATCAACCGGGAGTGGCTCCATGAACGAGGCATAGTACAGAGAGAGGGATACCGTACAACAGAAGAGGGAGTGCCATTGCTAATGCAAGACTGACTGTCCATCACGCAGTAACAAAAGCATCTTGAGCAAAGACTTTCTGGCTTCTACACGAACAAGTTCGTACCGGTTTATATATACGGCACTTGCAATACAGAGTTCAAGCACTCTCCAGCTTGCTGCCACCTAGCCACTCCCGATATATCTGCAGATCTCCACCCCGACCGTGCCTCCAGATTATCGGACAGATCGGACTTGGCCCTATCTAATCCAGGATAAAAGCAGCCCCATGCTCGAAGATTTGCCTCCCTGTTCACGGTAACTGCTCGCTCACCATTCCAGTTGGTTGCAGCGAGTAGATTTCCATCCATATTTCCAGCTCTGTGCCCTCCCCAATTAAAATCCTGGCTATATCTGATCTATATATATTCCCCAAAACAGATGAAAATGAGAACGGCATGACTGAAAGTTGCGAGCAGGCTGAAATCTAACGAGCAGACCATCAAACCTGGCAGGGAACACAGAGTTCAGATAAACTTGAAGCGGGAGTATATGGTGGCGCTCTCTACGTACGTTACCGTGCTGCTGTTTCTGACTCAACGAGACACATGAACAGCGCGATGAACTCGTCGATTGCCGACTGCTGCGACTGGAGACACCACTTATCCGTCTGTTCACACTCTATCGCATACATGTGAGGATTATGGCCGCCCCCAACTCTCACCGTGTTTTCCGGTGCCAGGTGAGACAGATTCCAAGGACCACCATGGCGGGGAACGACGAAACGAGGACTAACGCGAATATATTTTCCAGTCTATGTTTTCCAGCGGGACTTGGATGAAATTAATTGGGCATTGGGCTCAAGTCAGATTACACAGAGCACACCAAACCTCACACACAATCCACGCAAGGAAGAAAGCCGAACCGAGAGCACTGCCACCGACTTTGTGTTCCCATGAGCCCAAGAGAGTCCCCCCATCCCCCTCAAAAAGCCAATGTCTCATAAGATTCTCACTGTTCACAAGAGAGCCGAAGCCCGTGGTTGGCGATGGACGAAATGGTTGGTGTAAGTGTGTAAGTGGTTCATTCATTTGGAGTGTGTGTGGCCTATATAAGCATAAATAGCCCGTGTAAGTGGACTTTATACAGACTCCGTGGTACTTCGCTGTGCCAGTCAATGCATGTACCGGTGCCCTGTTTTCCCGCACGGTCTGCACTGTACGGGCTTCTCGCTTTTTCCATTTCTGGCTGCAAACCTGCCCAAGTGCTGCAAGATAGCCCCCACTATCCCCAGGAACTGCACAGTGTCCGTTGCTAGCTCGGTACCTCGCCACCCAATCATACCCAAAGTATCTCCAAGCTTCATCAAGTTTCCCCGAAGAGAATGTCCGACCAACATCGATCGAGGTCGTGCCTGACAAAATTTTGCTAAGCAGTACTTACACACAAACACACACATACATTGTGTCTATGCATAGGAGCCATTTCATCCTTTTCTGCCTTTTTTAACCCTCTTCGCGGTTTTTCTTTTTGCTTCTTGTTTATCAGAGGACCCCGAAAATGGCAGATCTAATCTAAAGTTGCCTGCTCGCTCCTTCTGTAATTATATGCCTGCCCGTGTGAATGAGTATGTCTCGCTCCTGCCCAGTCGCCCCTTCCGCCTTTTTTTTGATTTCCACTCCCCGCTCTTTCCTCTTCTTTGTGCCTTCCCTTTCTCTCCATTCTGGGCCGTTCCTTCCCTATTCTCCCTTCCTTCCATTTCCCCGTATTTCCCCCTCTTCTTCTCCTTTTACCTCCCTTTCTCTTCTTTTTTCCCGTTGTCATCACCGTCTTCTTCAACTTCACCGCACCTCTCTTGCACCAATTCAACGCCAACTGGCTTGTCCGGATCTCCGCCGGAGCCGACTCTGACATCGACGCCCAGTTGCACTCTGGACCACGAAGATACATTTCTGGCCAATTTGGCACCATTGACTATCTCACACCGGATCCATCTCGCATACCGACAGCTAGCATAGATCCTGAAGTGGCTTCGCTGAAGCAAACGCAAGCCACACGTCACTGACAACGTCCCCACCGTGCTTGATCGATGGATAGTCAAATGATGTTGGCTTAAGACTCAACGTCAACTTCTTGAATATATCGTACTTTTTGGCTATTTTATCAGTTTATACGCCCTATATCTCTCTTTCAACTGCCGACCTTTGGTGAATCCGGCAAACCCCGGCCGTGTGTGGCATCATGGACGCCGACAAGTCCAAGCACTCCGATGCCGAGCGCCGAAGCTCAATGAGAGTATCGGTGCACCTTTCAACTACCCCGGACGATAGTGAACAAGCCCTGTTCCTCCAGACGCCATCTCTCCTGCCAAACCGCTCTGAGACCAGACGCAGTGTCCACGGTCACCTCCATCCTCCACAATTGGACATCGCCAGTTCCGTGTCTGAACGTCCTCAAACGGCCCCGAGTGGTCACCCAACTCTAGAATCGGCTTCTTCAAGCATTACTATGCCTTCACCTATGGGCCGCTCGTCGTTGGAGTCCGAAGATCGCAACGGCATTCTGACCCCTGTGTGTCCGTTGGTACTGCCGTCTCCCGTCACCGGTGTCAGCGGAATGACCTCTTCACAGTATCCGGCCCAGACCCGTCGAAGTCCCAGTCCCGTCCAAAACCCATTCACCAATGCTTATGTAGTTGATTCCTCTTCGCCAACCACGGAAACCCCACTTCCATCGCGGCCATCTCATCCGTACGGCCTTTACCCACAGAACACGTCGGCGGATATCTCAAACCAGCCAGCATCGATTCCGCTTGGCTTCCCTCTTCAATCTTCCCATTATCAGCGGAGATTAGGAAACGACGGAGAAGATGCATCTTCCATTGTTGGCTCATTTGGACACCATGAAGAGCTACCGCCATACAGTCGATATCCTGAGCAGACCCTGGATGCAAAGCCGGGGCCATCCGACCAACACCGAGACCTCGAGGCAAACCTTGTTCCTGTTACCGAACAACCACGGACTGCTGCTTCCAGCGACCCTCAAAATCCCGGTGCCATATCTTCTCCATATGCCGTCAACACTGGACCGTCCCCGATTCCAGCTATTCCCGGCGCCGGAGGAATTGGGCTTGCAACCCGCGACCCCGAATTTGCCTCAACCTCGTCCGACCTTGACTCATCGCGATCACGACTATCAACGCGGAGTCTTGCATCGACCGATTCGAGCAATCGCGAAATCCACCCAATTGCGCGAGCTATCTCGGAGAAGGACCCCGGAGGCTGGCACCAAAGCGTGCGCCGGAAAATGTGGGGCGTGCTCCCGGTTTGGGCCGTGGGACTGGTTGTCCTGTGTATCATCATTATTGGAGCTGTTGTCGGAGCTGTTATGGGTGCTCTGATTTCAAGAGGCGATGACGATAAGCCGTAAGTGCCCATAATTCGTTACTAGAGTGTGATTCTACGCTGCCATTCAAATTTCCCTCCAGGAACCACTAACACACAGTTTTGTAGCTCTCCCCCTACTCCGACCGCCACTCTCAACGTCGTGCCCATTCCAACTCCTCCTGAAGACCTCCCGCCGCTAGAAACCGGATCATTTGGTCTACCACCCTTCATGGCAAACCAGGCCCCGAGTACATGCTTCAACATTACCACCCAATCTCAAGCGTGGACCTGCACTATTCCCTTCAGCTTACCGAACATCGAGATCCAGAAGCGCGAGGATGGAACCCCGACTTCTCAATACACGCTGAAGCTAGGCCCGGCCAGCAATTTCAACTCGTCTGCGATGTTTGGCAAGTATATGATCGGCGCCCAGCCGCCAGTGATCCCAGATGCCTCTCCACTTGTTTTGGTCAACGATACTTTTGAACTCGGCTGGGGACCGGCGTGGTGGTTGAAGATTACATACGACAAAGTTGTAGTTGTTGCAGAGGACCGCTTTCCGGACCCTACAACTTCCACTGCCACAGGATCTACGGCTCCCGCCCCAACATCTCCGTCTCGACGAAGGAGGCGGGCGTGGGGAGATGCTGGGACACCGTCACAAGGACCAAGCCCATCGACTACGTCAGAAACGACATCCTCGGCGTTTTCTGATCCAGCACAAACTGGCCTGACCACTGGTTCCCCTACGACAATGGGAGCGCTTCCAGAGTCATCGGATTCTGCTGGTAACAGTACCGCAGATGACGGACCATCGTCTGGAAAGGGGAAAACGGGTGGACGAACGAAGGATCATCCCGGCCCGCCAGGTCCACCAGGTCCCCCAATTGACCCCAAAGAGTTCAATATCGAGTACAAGGGTAAGTTACATCGAGACAGACGCGGTGCTAAGTCTGGTGTTATGACTTTGTGTGCATCAAAACAATCACTAACCAATCTCATATGACAGTCTGGATTTGTACTTGGCCGGGAACCTTGCTGCAGGTCTTCGTTTATCCTAATCAAAACAACAGCTACGGCCTACAATCATATCCAGCAGTTCCATCCCGTCCACCTTCTGCCTTCGACAGCTCGTATTCTACCACAGGCACAGCTACTACACCACTTGCCACGAGCTCATCTTCATCCATTTCCACATCAACAACAGAGAAATTTTTCCTAAACAAGCCGCCTATGATTACCGATGCCGTCCAGTTGCCGGACACAGATACCGACACTTCGTCACAGTCGGAAACCTCAACGTCGTCAGAGTGGTTCAACTGGGAGACCATGAGTTTCCCCCAACCTCTCAAGACATACCCGAAGGTAGTCAAACTTGAGGAATGGCGTCTAACAACGGAAAACAGTGCACCAGCCACATGCCGCAAGGTCAAGATCACCAGCGACGACCATGAAGTGGAGCCGGTCCTGGATTCCAACGGAAACCCGATCGAGGTCCTTGTCCCGGAAAAGATGTCGATGTCTCCCAGCACCCTCAACAGCCGGGATCTGTATAGTGACCCATCGGACCCAGACGTTCTGTTCGCCAGAGACACTGCAGCTGCTCTGAGTGACTGTGGATGTATTTGGACATTTTCTTGAACTCGACTCTAAAAAGTCCAGCTCCTTATTTTCTTCTATTTCGCTATACCAGGTTCTTCTTCCGTCTTCTTTATATTTTGCCATCTTTCGACTTTTTTCAATACTTCACCCGGGGATAAGTCCTGCGGATGACATACCTTTTCGTTTCTCTGCATATCTGAGATTCCCCCCGTCATACGATGATTTTCTGCCACATTTTGCCCTTGCCAGTCATGCCACTAGCATCACTAGATTTTATTCTTCTCTTTCGTTAACCTCTTAATCTGCTTCGTTCTGTTTCCTTGGCCCGACTTTTCGTTCGGGACTGGAGAGATGTTTGGCCGAACCAGATCTCGTGTGAAGGAACTCTCTGATCATTCGTTAATGTAACTGGCGCTGGAGGAAACAACACTAATGATATCAACTAAAATTTTGAATTCTTGCTTGTTCTTGTTCCGCTTATTCTGGTTTCTGGTTTGTGGTTTCTGCTTTCTTTCTGTTTGCTTTCTCCTGTTCTGTTTGTACATGCTTCAAGATTCTCTCAGTTCACCAGGTGGTCGATGGTTGAAGAAGTTTTGGATTACTCTGAGGAGATGAGTTAAGATTGCATTTATGGTCGGGTAGGAAGGCCCGTATGTAACGGTGGGATATAGGCAGTGTTCTATAGTGTTTTCATCAATCATATCGCTTCATAAAAATCAAATGTATCCGGCTCAACTGACACATCCATGCCGAGTATGGAAGAGAGGAAGTGTCATCAACTTCCCAGATCACCAGCAAGGCCATCCAAGAAGCTATCTGCCATCTTCTTCGCGCGACGTTCAGCCACCTCCTTGCGGCGCGCTTCAATCTCAGCGCGACGGGCGGCCTTTTTATCCTCCATCTCAGTGCGCTTGTGCATAGTCTGGTCGCGTTCGGCCTTGAGCGCGTCCATCTCGGCGCGACGAGCGTCCACATCCTGGCTGAACTTGTAGAAGCCAACACCCTTATCCCGCACCTCGCGGTCAGCGTCATAGTGGGTGGGCGGCGGCGGCGTGGCGCTGCGGTCGCGTTTGCGGGCGAGCTCGGCCATGGCGGCTTCGTCGCGCGCGGCGAATGCATACGTCTGCACGACGTCGCCGACGATGACGTGAGAGGGCGTGGCGGGCCGGCCGGCCAGGTTGTGGCGGCCCGGGGCGGGGCCGTCGGCGGGGGCGTCGTCGGCTGCGGCGCGGAGACGGCGCTCCATGCGGGCCTTATCGGCGTGAGTGCCCTGCCGGGTGCGGCCGAACTCGTCCTCGAACTCGATGATCTCGGACGGGTCGGCGTCCTGCTCGAACGACGAGTCGGAGTCGTCGGCTCCGCTCGCGCCATCATCGTCGCTGTCCGAGAGGTTGTCGCCGCGCGCGCGGGCCTCAGCCCACTTCCGGTCGAAATCGACCAGGGACGACCCGGCCAGGCCCGCACGCCGGGGCTTGTGGCCATCGCCGCCGTCTCTGCTGTCATCGTGGCCGTCGGCGTCGTCGTCGCGGACACTGCGCTTCAGCTCCTCGTAGATCTTGGCCTTCTCCTCGAGGCGGCGGCGCGAGAGCTCGAGCTGGGCGGCTTCTTCGGCGGTCTGCGCGGCGCGCGTGTCGCGCAGGCGCAGTTTGCGCGACTTGGCCTGCGCGGCGTCTGCTGGCCCGGCTTTGGACGATGGGCCGGCGAGCCGGAGACGCGTCGGGTGGTGGTCTGCGGCCGGTTGGGTTGGGGTTTCGGCGGAGGTGGTGGTGGTGGTGGTCGTGGCTTGTTTTCGTGCGCGGGAGGATGGTGTCGTGGTGGTCGGAGTATCAGACATGAGGGATGTCAAGCGGGCTGTGAAGTCTAGGGATACCGAGGATGGAAGGGCCGTTCTGGCCTTTTTCCGCGGCCTTTGGCCGTAGAGATCTGGATCTTGCGGCATGATGGCTGCGTATATGGTGATATGCCAGAGTTGAAAAATATCGGAGTGAAGGTTTGTTCGCAGGTCGGAAATTATATGGCGGCGGCTAAAACACCCAGAACCAAGCGCTATCGATAAGACCCAGACGCCTCAAGTACTACAGTGCCACACACGGTGCGTGCACTGTATAACTACGGCGTGATCAGCCCAGTCCGTACAGTGCAAACCTGCCAGATGCGAAATTTGGGGCCCGATGTTCGGGGCGGTTTACAGGCTTGACCCCGCTATAAAAATTATGGTGGAATGCCCCTCCTAAGTCGGACTACATAAGACGACGAATTGAAAAAGCACGTCAGAAGAGTCACTCGTTTGCTACCGCAAATTCTCTCAGCAAATACTTTGGGTCTGATATAATCACCGGAAGCCATGTCTTCGTCGAAGAGAGTTTTTATTGCCGTCATCGGTAGGTGTTAAACTGGTCAATTGCGCTGGGAGAACTCTTGCTAATGACATTCTATCACTATAAACAGGTGCTGGAGGCGTGGGGAAATGCTTCCTGTCGCAGCTGCAGGCGCTGGCCGCCCGCCGCCCGTCGCCGAAGCTCGAGCTCTCGTACATCTGCACATCGAAGAAGGCGCTCTACTCGGCCGACTACGCGGCCATTGACATCCCGACGGCCATCCCGACGCTCGCCGGCTCGCCGCTCACGCCGCTAGCGCTGCCGGCCCTGGCCGACTTCCTCGCGGCCGCGCCCGGCAAGACGGTGCTGGTCGACAACACCAGCTCGCAGGACGTGGCCGACACGTACCCGCTGTTCCTCGGCAAGGGCATCAACATCGTCACGCCGAACAAGAAGGCGTTCTCGGGCCCGTACACGCTGTGGCAGGACATTTTCGCGGCGGCTGCGGCGTCCGGCGCGCGCGTGTATCACGAGTCGTCGGTCGGCGCGGGCCTGCCGGTGATCTCGACGCTGAAGGACCTGGTGGAGACCGGCGACACGGTGACGCGGATCGAGGGTGTGTTCAGCGGCACCATGTCGTTCCTGTTCAACTCGTTCGCGCCGGCCAGCGGCGTCGGCGGCGGCGCGTGGTCGGCCGAAGTCACCAAGGCCAAGGACGCCGGCTACACCGAGCCGGACCCGCGCGACGACCTCAACGGCCTCGACGTCGCGCGCAAGCTGACGATCCTGGCGCGGCTCGCCGGCCTGCCGGTGGCGTCCCCGACGGCGTTCCCCGTGCAGAGTCTGATCCCGGCCGAGCTGGAGAGCTGTGCGTCGGGCGACGAGTTCATGGCCAAGCTGCCCGCGTTTGACGCGCAGATGGAGGAGACCAAGCAGGCTGCGGCGGCACAGGGCAAGGTGGTGCGGTTTGTCGGCAGCATCGATGTGCCGGCCGGCCAGGTCAAGGTCGGGCTGGAGATGTTTGATGCGTCGCACCCGATCGCGGCGCTCAAGGGCGCGGACAACATCATTAACTTCTACACGGAGCGGTATGGCAAGAATCCCCTGATCATCCAGGGCGCTGGTGCCGGCGGTGATGTCACGGCCATGGGTGTGACCAGTGATCTGCTGAAGGTGCTCTCTCAGATCTAGGGGGTTTGAAACAGGAAGAGAACAGGAACCAAATGTATACAAAATTAAAAAATCAAAAATACCCCTCTGTAACGCCAAATCAAGGTTCTGTGCCATCTAGACGTGTTCCCGGAGATGGCTGCCCATGTCTGGGAGTAACCCTAAAAGCCGGGAGCGGATTTTTGAGCAGCTGTCTCTGCATCCAAGATCCCCGGAAATACACATCATACCATATATCGCACAGTCGCACAGGTAGAGGGCAAGCACTTTATCATGGAAGCAGAACAGCAGTGCCAAGTAGTAAAACAAAAGCCAGCAGAAACAAAACAAAACAGAAATCACGGCAGCCTATGACGACTTTAACTTGTCCGCAGGATGATCAAGCTCCGGTACCCGGCCCTCTCTATGCGCGGAAGCGGCGGATTTGGGATCTGAGACACCGTCCGCCCGCACGCTAGACACTGCCGAAGCCACATAGGTTCGCCAGAGCCAGAGCACCAGGTCGAGGACGAGAAGAAGCAGGGCCGGGACAATCAGGGCGGCGCCGAGAACAAGCTGCGCAAAGAAGGGTTAGCCGGCGGCGGGGTGAGATGACGGTGGGCGGCGCCGATGCGCCGGGTGTCAGCCACATACCGAGATCCAGGAAATGTACCGGACGAACGCCGGAGAATCCTTGGAGAGGAACAGATAGTGGGACCACGATATCGACATTCTTGTCGCGGCCGGGGGGAGATGTGAGAAGAGAGGAGATGAGGAGATGTCGCCGATAAGAGAGGGACGCGCTGTGTTCGTCCGTTGCGACAGGCGCGGTGGAAGCAGAAAGGACAGGATATGGGAAGAATGCGACAGAAGCAGTGGATATTGCAGATGAGTAGATGTGGAGAGAGATGTAATCAACGATGATATTAATAGAAATAGAGCTCTAAATCGCAAAGAAAAGAAGGACACTCGGGTGTTTGTATCAGGGCGAGAATGAGCGAGGCTTAGAGGATGTGGTGACGACGACGACGACGACAGATCGCGAACCCTAGAACCGAAGAAGATTGGAAAAAGGCAAAAAATCAAACTTGGCCACACACCAGGTGAGGCTGTTCGGCAACACTTTGTTCGTAGACATCAACAGAACACATTATAAATGTCAGTCCGTCGAGAGTTGTCACGGAACCACGAGGAGCGCACAACGTCGGCTGATATGCTGAACGAGGGGGGGGGGGATGATGGGTTACAGCCGTTTTGGCTGCTTAGGCGCTGAGGAGTGCTGAATTCGGCTGGGCTCTAAAGGTCTGTTGGGGAGGCCGTAGGGGATGAGAGCGCTGTAAGGCGAGAGAGAGACTGAAACTCTGGTCACCTGGGCTTATGCGGAGGTGCAGGCCTCCAATTCTGGGGGCGGGCTGTGGTTCGGCCTGGCAGCTGACAGGCTTGGGTGCTGCCAGTTGGCATTGCCTGTTTTCTTCTTTTTTTCTTGCTTTTTTTCTTCCTTTTTATTTATTAATTATTATTAGTATTTCTTTTTTTGTTTTTAGTTTTAACTTAATTTAATTTTTAAATCTTTTTTTTTTTTTCAACCACGCAGATTCCCCCCACCACCGACTCTCCGAAATCAGTGAACGAAATATCACGACCACATCTTGTAGCAGAACCTGCAATACCAACTGCCACCAACCCAACTTTTCAAGCTCAATTTGTCCAGCTTATCACATCACGCACTCCATCATCTGCAGCCATAATGTCAGAGTCCCCCAAAGTCGCTGGCCGACGCCGGGTCGTCCAGGCCGATGGCACCACCGAGATGCCCCGGAAGCGCTTCTACAGACAACGAGCACATGCAAACCCTTTCTCAGACCACGACCTTGAATAGTATGGCAATGCTCTCCTATGTAACCTTTACGGGGATTATTCTCTGGCATATTTCCAGCCAGCTAACCAGCACCCTCTAGTCCTTCCTGTCCGCGCATGATGGACTGGGCGCCATACTACCCCAACTATGTGTCAGAACATGATACTGAGTCCGAGGAGCTGTCTATTCTTGCGGCCGGCAAACCGATTCCGAAACCCTTGAGGCAAAAGGTCGAGGTGCTAGATATTGGCTGTGGCTTTGGCGGTCTTCTCGTTGCGCTTGCCGAGATCATGCCGGAGACTCTCGTGCTAGGTGAGTTATCAGGAGCCCATGGGGACCTTTATATGTTACCCATACACCATGTCGGCCGTCCTCTCTAACACACATACTCACCAGGCCTTGAAATCCGCATAAAAGTCGCCCAGTTCGTGCAGGACCGCATCCACGCCCTCCGCTCACAAGCCCAACTGGCAGGGACATCGCCGTCGTTCGACAGCATCGCGTGCCTGCGCGCCAACACGATGAAGTTCCTGCCGAACTTCTTCGAGAAGGGCCAGCTGACCAAGATCTTCATCTGCTTCCCTGACCCGCACTTCAAGGCGCGCAAGCACAAGGCGCGCATCGTGTCGGCCACGCTCAACTCCGAGTACGCCTACGCGCTGCGGCCCGGCGGCGTCGTCTACACCATCACCGACGTCGAGGACCTGCACCGCTGGATGGTCGAGCACCTCGCCGCCCACCCGCTGTTCGCGCGCGTCGAGGAAACGGACCCCGCCCACGCGCCGTACGTGGCCGCCATGGCGTCGGCGACTGAGGAGGGCAAGAAGGTCGAGCGGAACAAGGGGCCCAAATTTGTGGCGCTGTTCCGGCGGTTGGAGGACCCGGAATGGTGAAATAATAAAAAGATAAAAATACAAGATATGAAATATAAATATTTAAAAAACCCCCCCAAAAAAAGGCCAGGTAGAACCAGGCCCGATTGAATGAATAAACGAATCACTTTATGCACATATCCCACGCCGATCTCGCTCCCCATATCTGTTGGCCGCCGATGTCCAGTGACTCCGTCTTCACATGTCGTTGGCTGTCAGCTGCCCGCATCTGGCAACAGCTGCCAATATGTTTTTTCCCGCCAGCGTCCGTCCAGTCCATGATCGCCCGCTTTGATCGTTGTTTCTGCAGAGTGATCCATGTCTCGCTGTCTTGTCCCTTGCTGCATTCCATGCAAAACCCGTTTCCACTACCTCTCTTTCCCCTCCTCCCCCTCTTTGCATTTTTCTTTGGGAGATACTTGTGTTATCAGAACGTGATCCAGTTCAGCCTGCGCTGCGGACTTCGTGTTCGTCATTCTGCGGTTCCCACGCCCCACGTGATTTCTTTTCCCATCCTAGCAATCCATCTATCTATCTGTCTGGATCTTGTCTCTGTGTCTCTCTCCTATGTTTCGGTTTCAACTATAACCAGCCTTGTCTGCTCTCGACTTTTGCGGCATCCCGTCATGCGGATTCAACATCGCTCGCGCCGTCCATCTCGACTATGTCTGTAAAGACGCGAGACGCCGCCTTCGCCGCCCTTGCTGCCTTCGTCGCCTGGGGCTACTTTGTCCACTGGTTTCCCGCCCTGCGGTGGGCCGGCCACGCCCTCGTCCTCGGCGCCGTGCTCGCTGTCGCCGGTCTCAGCGCCCTCACCCTGCTCACGTCGCGTGGCCTGCGCAATGACGCCTCGTCGACCTTCCGATCCTCCCGCCCGCACGGCGTGGCGTTTGCCGGCCCGGTAGCCTGGGCGGCCGAGCTCACCGCCCTCCGCGACCGCCGTGCTGTGGCCCGCACGCCGCTGTACACCGGGTCGCCGAGCATCTCCGCCGCTCTCGACGGCGTGCTGGGGCTGATATCGCGCGACTTTGTGCGCTCGTGGCACGGGAACATCAGCAAAGACCCGGCGTTTCCAGATACTGTTGAGAATACGATTCGCACCGCCATTGCGAACATCCACAGCCGCATCATCAGGCTCGACCTGGCGGAGACTGCCACCGTGCGCTTCGTCCCGATCTTAACCGCCCACTTCCGCGACTTCTACGACGCCGAGATCGCTGTCCGCGGCCGGAAGCTCAACCGCACCCTGACCGAATCGGAGGAGCTTGACCTGGCCATCGCCTCCAAATTCCGCGACGGCAAGCTGCACCCGGCAGCGTCCCTGTCGTTCTCCGACACCAAACACGTCCAACAAGACTACCTGCGTTCCGTCGCTCTCAAAATCCTCCCCAAGGTCCTCCCGCCCAACATGCTCGCCAGCCGCGCCGTCGCCATTCTCGTGCGCGAGCTAGTGGCATGTGCGGTCCTCAGCCCGATCATGCAGCTCCTCTCGGATCCCGACACGTGGAACCAGGTGATGGAAAACTACGGCCGCACGATGCTCCAAGACCGCTCGACTGTGCGAAAGCTCCGCAAGGCGTTGGACGAGCATGCTCCCACCAAACCCAGGGCCTCTATCGGCACCGTGGTGATTCCGCGGCTGGTGTCTGGCGATAACGAACGCAAGTTTGAAAAGTTCATCCGCGCCATTCGCAAACTCAACACGCTGTCTGATGCTCGCCGGCTGCGGAGCGAGGTTGCTAGCCAGCTGAAGCGCGACTCATTGCAAGATAACCCGGATGCCGTGTATCTCCGGCGCTTGGAAATGGGGAAGCGCGCTATTGATCTACGCGTCCAGGCTCTCTCCGCGGGTCCCGGGGACCCCCAGCGGCGCGGATCCGTACCGCTAGTGGCGAGCTCGCCTGCAGTCCCGAGCGTGTCCAAGCTGGAGAACGCTCCGCTGGCCGAACTTCTGCGAGACTCATCGGGTCTGTCATACTTCATGGAGTACATGGACCGCCAGCGCATGATGCCGCTCGTCCAGTTCTGGCTTGTTGTTGACGGATTCCGGAACCCCCTTGAAGATGATGGCGTCGACGAAGAGCAACTCCCCCATAACCTTCCCAAGTGGAGTGAATCCGACCGCATGGATCTTCTCCAAATCAACCAATCGTACCTGTCACAAAAAGAACTTAAAGTGTCCGAACAGTCCAAGAAGGATGTTCAGGCGTTCCTCTCTGCCGGTAAATCGGCCACCCCCCTCCAGTACTACCGAGCCAGAAAGGCCATTCTCGCAGCCCAGACTGCAGTGTTGGAAGCAATGCAGGGCAAATACTTCCAGAATTTCAAGAAATCCGACCTATTCTACAAATGCCTTGCCTCCCAAGAATCTTCCTCCATACCTGCTCCAGCACCCACTCCAACTCCTCCCCCATTACCAGCCGATGGTCCCGTCAACCACAGACCGGCCCCGTCGTTTTCAGCAAGACCCAAGGTAGTCAATCGACTGGCAGTACGGTCCTCCTTCTCTGCCGCTTCCAAATCGAATTCTGCAGCCGATCTCCGAAGCGGAGCTAATGGCAACTCCGCAGCAAACACAACCGGTAGTGCGGATCCCCTGTTCGCTTCCCGCCGGTCTCTCGATGAGGACTCGCCCAACCCGTTGTTTGATGATGACGACCTTGAAGGGGACGGTCTGGTTGATTCTGTGCAGAGCCTGGATCAAGTTCCGCACGATGGGCAGACTGGCCCAGACACCAACGTCGTGCAGGCAATGGAAAAGGCTCTCAACAATATCATGGAGAACGATCGCCCTCAGACGGCGGAAGACTTGCGGGCGTCCTTGTTTGGTGATGATATCAACTCGTCAGTACTCTTTAGTGACGGAGAATCCACGCGTGGGTCTGTAGACTTGGGATCCAGTATTGCCCCGCCGAAAACCGCCGGCGACAAGCCTGGTGATAAGCCAAGTCTTGCATCTCTTGGCCTCGTCAGTGCCGCGTCGCGTATCGGTGTGTTTGAGGACGATGATCTCTTTGGAGACGAAGACCGGTACCTCTCGGACGAGCATGAAGACGACGACCAGGCGCCGAATGCGGGGGACGACGAGGTGCACGAAGCCGCGCCGGGGGATCTTGGTTTGGCGGAGGCAGTGTCAGCGCTCTCCCAGGACATCGATAAGCTGACAGCCCAAGACGCCATCGTCGACTCGCTCACGCGGAAAGCCGAGCTCACGAACAACACAGCCGAGCTGCGTATCCTCCGCAAGTCGAAAGCGAGCCTGCAGCGCGAAATCCGGCGGAAGGAGCTGCAGCGGCGGCAGTACGTAATCCAGGAGAGCGACAACAGCCTGTTTGGCCGGTCGACGATCAAGATCAAAGCCATTCAGGTGGGTAAGGACGACGAAGGCCGCGAGTTTGCCATCTACGTCATCGAGGTGCAGCGGGACGCGGGCGAGCAGATGCCGGCGGCCACGTGGCTGGTGATGCGGCGGTACAGCGAGTTCCACGAGCTGCACCAGAAGCTGCGGTCGAGTTACCCGTCGGTGCGCCACCTGGAGTTCCCGCGGCGGCGCATGGTGATGAAGTTCCAGAGCGAGTTTCTGCGGAAACGCCGGTCGGCGCTGGAAACCTACCTGCAGCAACTGCTGCTGCTCCCCGAGGTGTGTCGTAGCCGCGATCTGCGGGCGTTCCTCTCGCAGTCCGTGGTTGGCGGGGGCGGTGGGCAGGATCTACTCGGCCGCGAGGACAAGAAGGACATGATCACGCGGCTCTACGACTCGGTCACCGACGGCGTGGAGGACATTCTCGGAAACATCCCCGTGCTCGACCAGCTCTCGCTGGCCGGCCAGAACCTGATTGCGGCGGCGACCAGCCAGCTGCAATCGATCCCGCCCGGCACCGGGTCCGACGACCCCATCTCAGCGGAAGCAGCAGCAACGGCGGCGGCAGCGGAAGCCGAGGCGGAGCTGAACGCGTTCGAGAGCAAAGAGCTCGAGCCGTTCATCAAGCCGATCTGCGACATCTTCCTGGAAGTGTTCGAGCTGAACCGCGGCAACAACTGGCTGCGCGGGCGGGCGGTGGTGGTCATCCTGCAGCAGCTGCTGGGCGGCACGATTGAGCGCAAGGTGCGCGAGAACGGCCGGCAGCTCTTCGCCGAGGACGCGGTGCTGCGGTACATTGGCATGTTGCGGGAAGGGTTGTGGCCGGGCGGCGCGCGGCTGGGGGCGCCGGGGGGCAGGCCGGCGCGCACGGCGTCGGATAAGAAACGGTCGCGCACGGAGGCGAGCTTGATGCTGGCCACGCTGGTGCCGGATCTCGCGGGGAGTGTGGTGGGGCGGGTCAATGCGCAGGCGGCCAGTCGGCGGGTGTTTGCGACGTTGAACAACGCGCGGCTGAAGTGAGTTCCTTTCACCCTCTCGGATGTCCCCGGGTGCGATCTGCGCTTACGGCGGGTTCGATCGCTAACATGTTCTCATTTCTAGTACGCAATTGGCGTTCACTCTTCTCGATGAGATCGTGGCAGTCCTGTTCACCGACGATTAGCAAGGACTCTGGCCACCAAGAAACGTCAGCCTTTTATTAAACTTAATCTATCTAATCTATTGATATCTCTCATTTTTGACGCGCTAGCCAGTTCCATCAATCTTCCTCTTTTCATGTCCACGGACCACTTTCCATTTCTGTATCTCACTGGACGGTGGGAATCCTACGCTATCTGCATCGTGACGGGACGGGGGGGCCACATCTGAGCAGGGTGTTTTTGAAGGGGTAGTATCGACTCTTTGTTTAATGTTCAAAGACACGGCGGGATTACCGGAACGGGGGAAGCGGTAGTATGTGGATCGGTGGAATACGATGAAATATGACCGCTTTACGTATATGGATTCTCCGATCTGGTTTCTGTGAAGGGGGCGGGCGATGTCTGCAGGTGGGAACGGAGAGACATGCGGCAGGGATGAGTGAGAGCGCGGATCTGGAGACATTATGTGCGGGGATTGGAAATCTCTGACGTTTGCTGGAGGGCGAGGGTGATACAAGGGGCAGAGAGAGCTATACGTGCTGCTACAAATACGCGCTTCCACTTACATTGAATCTCCCCCTCGCCCGGTGGATGAAGTGAGGGAGCAAGATATCCAGAGGCGGTTAGGGTTACTGGCGTCGGTGGTCGGGTTACGTGGCCGCCAGAGCCGCCACCGACTTTCGCTTGCCTCTTCGATAACGCAGCGTCGCCCGATAAGGAGTAGTTTTCCCCCCACAAATCCCGAACATAATTGGGCTGGCTATCGCTGGTGGTTCCAGGTACGCGACCAAGGAAAAGGGAATGGAGATTAGGCGGTTAAAGGCACTCCATATCACGCCCAATTCAGCCCCGAACAAGAGCCCGCTATTCCACATTCTCGGCGCGACTATACAGTAGATGTTCATCTTTTAAGTGGGCGGGGGGAGCAGATGGATGAACTGGACCCCTACGCTGGTCATTTTTTGTCTGTGTGAAGCCTTGTCGCCAGATTCGCCACCATCCGCCGCCAATCTCTCTCTCTCTCTCTCTCTCTCTCTTCCTCCTTTCCTTGTTCTGTCTCGTTTTCTTTCTTGTTCCCCTTCTTTTTTCCTCTCCTGCATCACGGCCCAATTCGCAGGCGCCATCACCGTTTCCGCTCTGTTCTTTCTCTCTGGATCTGGATTTCTGGTTCCGTGTTGGAAGACAAGACGCCCCTTGTGTCAATCGGTATCGACGCCTCCTATTCTACATATCTGCCACCGCCGGATTCCCTGGATTCCTTCCCGCTTGTTCATTTCTTGGCTCTTTTCCCGTGTGGTGTGTGTGTGTGTGTGTGTGTGTGTATCCCGCCTTTCCGTAAACCCTTCAAAATCCTTTTTTTGCCCTCCCAGCCTGGTATTGCACGCTTCTTTAACCCTTTTCTCCCGGTGGATTTTAGATATATATATATATATATATATATCGTCACTCTGATTGGCAGCCGTCAAACGGAGTGATCGCATTGGGTGCTGTGATTATCCCGGATTTTTTGAACTTTTTTTTTTGTGTGGGCGCGCCCAGTGAATCGCCTTCATCGCCTGCTTTTTTTTTTCTTCCCCCCTCCTGCAGAGGTGCATTGCATGATCAGCTGGACCGTTTACAGCCTGGTCGTCGTTGTTTTGTTGTTGTTGTTTCCTTGGTCGCTTGTTTAATCTCGCCTCGCTGCATCATCTCTCCCGCCTTTTCCCACTCTTCTCTTGAGTGGTTACTCGCGTTTCACATACAGCTGTTGCCAACTGGACACGGCCTGGCCATATAAAAAAGAAAGCAAAAAAAATATTAATCAAGCAGAAGGAGAAAAGCTTCTCTCTCGCCTCCTCGATCCCGCTTCTTTTTCAGCCTGTCGCACGCTTTTCTCCTCCTCTCTTCCTTTTTTTCCCACTTTGGCAACCCCCAGGCCTTCGGCTGATTCTTCCTTCCTCTGAACTCTCTAACCTTTCTTTTTCTGTGTGTTGCCGAATCTCGACTTCTCAGCTCCCGCATTCCGCTGCTCCGACAAAATCTCTCTCCTCGGCGTCTCTCCCCCGTGCCGCCGCTTGTTTCTTCCTCCCGGTTCTTCTCCCGCGCCGCCTCGCGCCCGGTCTCTCCCCCCGCCTTCTTCCACGGATCTTCTTTTCTCCCGGTTTTGGTCCTCTCTCTCGCCCATCATGGCTAGCGAAGTGTCAAATACGCGCCTCTATCTAGGCAATGTCCCCCGCACTGGTCAGTTGCCCGTCGACCCTTGAACACTCACATCCAGGACTGGAGGCTTTTCTTTTCCTTTTTTTCTTCTTCTCGACCCAACTCTCTGGACAACTTTCATACGTGCAAGGCCGAGGATCTTCTCCCACCATTTTCTCTACTTCTTCCCCGTGGTGATAATCTGTGTGGTTATTTCTTCCTTGACCGCCATGGATCTTCATCACCGGGCGCCTGCTGTCCTACATGCGCCATGCTGGTGCTATCATGGATGCAGGCCTCAACGATGGCTGCCCTGTTTGGAAGTGTCCGACCTTGTCATGTCACCAACCACCACCAGTCTTGTCTCAACCTCCATGTGCACCACACGTATATGATGATTGATATGTTGCCCTGTATATCTCTCTCGCTTGCCACTGACACTGCCCCATGAACCGTCTCCCGTTGCGAAAACAGCCACCAAGGCCGATATCGAGAAGCACTTCTCGACCCACGACAGCGCCGAAATCGTCGAAATCAAGTTGATGTCTGGATTCGCCTTCATCGAATACAAGGACCCCATGGATGCTCGTGATGTCGTCCCAGGTCAGTACCAGCTCGGAGTTGCTTCTATTCTGCCTCGCATGTCACGCGTGTCCGCTAACTCAAGCTTCGTCCACAACAGCTTTCCGTACGTATAACCGCGCACTCACCCCCGCTGCTAGAACGCTGCTCCGGTCTTCTCCTGCCTCCCGATGCCGCCTCTCCCTATATCCACACAACCTCCTCATGCGCCCGTCGTAACTCTGGCACCAAACCATAGACACCCACCCTTCTCTTTCCGTGTGGCTAGGCATTCATACCCAAGAGTCCGAGGTACTCGCTGGACTTGGACATGCCAATTTACTGACTGAGGCCTGAATCAAGACGGAACCACCTTCATGGGCGAGCGCCTGACCGTCCAGTTTGCTCGTGGCCCGCGTGCCCGCGACGGCCCCCATCACAACCAGGAACGCCCGACTCCCCGCCCCAGACGGACTGCCTTCCGGATGCAAATCACCGGTCTTCCCACTGAAACCAGCTGGCAGGTTTGTTTTATCCTCCATTTCCTTTGTTTTTGGCCCTGTTCTATCTTTCGCCGTCGCTCTTGCTTGATACTGTCCTCTGGTACCTGTCTGGCCCTTTCGCCAGACATCCTCTCTTGTGGCACCCAAGGCAAATCCATGTGAGCGGTGACGCGTCTCACCCTACGATAACCTCCACTCGATTCAATTCCAGAAGGATCCCGTTTTCTTCAAGGCCGCATCTTCCCACCGTGCGCCTTCGGGGTTACGCCAGATCTAGAGTTGAAAGGCGCAACCGTTTCCAGGCGATCTCCCTCCCACCACGGGAATCCTTCTGCAGTCATGAAACAGTGCATATGCCGCTATGATTTGGGAGGAACCCTACTGCAGGCCCTATATTAAGGCACATTATATAGTGGAGCTTCGTTCGGCTTGCTTTCCCTACGCGTCCTCACTGTCTCGCAACTTGATACCCGTTTGGTGGAGGCCTTCTTTTTTCTGTCATGGACCCCTCCTAACTCACCACTTTTCACCTCCAGGATCTGAAAGACTTTGCCCGTCAGTCCAGCGCTGAGGTTGTCTTCTCGGAAACCGACCGGGAAGGACATGGGTATGCTAAACCCCGATGCTGACAAACAACCCGCCTCTTCCCCGGATTTCGAGAACCCCCATACACGCTAACACGTGCCTTCCGCAGCTATGTTGATTTTGAGAGCGCCGCCGATTTGCGCTCGGCCATTGAAAAGCTCGATGGTCGCGAGTACAAGGGCGTCAGAGTCACTTGCGCTGTTGCTGTAAGTCTAAGATGGACCCCAAACATGTCGTTTGTCGTTGCTTGCTGATTCTCTGAGACAATGTCTTAACCGTTTGTTTCCTCCCTGCAGCCGGATCTGCCTCCCAGAGATCCTCGGGGCCGCTCGCGGTCCCCTGTGGGCCGGCGCCCTGCTCCCCCTCCCCTGGCCGACGACTACGACCGCCGCGGTCCTCCGCGGGGCTACAGCCCGCGCCGCGAGCCCGGGCCGGGATACCGCGACATGTACCGCGACCGCAGCCCCCGCCGCGACTACTACGACGACCGCCGCCCGCCGCCGTACCGGCCGTCGCCGACGCCGCGCCGTCCCATGGACGACTACCCGCCGCCGCGCCGCGGATACGAGGACCCGTACCGCCGCGACTACCCGCCGCCGCCCGATCCGTACATGAACGGCCGTGGCGGCTACGATCGCCCGCCGCGGGACTTTCCTCCGCGGGAGCCGTATCCCCGCGAAGGAGGCGGTTATGGGCCCCGGGATGACTACCGGCGTTTCTGGTAAATACAAACGATTTCCTAGTCATACTCTTTCTCTCTCTTTTTTACATCTTCACGTTTGAGTCGGCCCCGTTCCGAGAACAACAGAATCAAATCATGAACGGGTGCTTCTCTTCATCACTTTTTCCTCTTCCCTTCTCCGCCCTCAATTTCGTAATCGGCTGTGGTGGATGGAGTGTTGGGGGTCTGTCGTATCGAGGTTTGCTTTCCGAACCTGCATACGTCTCTCCCGATACTTCGTCCTGGTTGAGCCTTGCATGTATCCTGGGGTTGGATATCGTGTGTGCGGCATCTCCTTTTCATCTTCTCGCATGGCCGTGTGTGCTCTCTTGCCGTCTCGCTTCTTGTTGTTTGTCCTGCTTCGGGAACGTTCCTTGACCGTGTACATTCCCACACTAGAAACCGACCGGTTCTCCCTCACCCCATCACGGCCTCGGTACGCTCGATACGTCTTTTGGGTATGCGGATTGGAAAAGGCTCTAAGGTATCGCTGTTTATTCTTTGCCGCTCGCAATTATCTCCTCGACCGTCATGCTCGGCATGGCTTCAACCCCGCATCTCGAAAAGCAGCCGGATTCATCCCGGACACTCTTGAAACATACCGCAACATTTCACCCTCCAATCCGCCGCTCTGGCTCACTACCCTCGGGTTTGCTACACCTTTTGTCGGTCTTGTGGTTGCTCTGGCCCCCCAAACTATTGTGGTGATTCGGATCTGGATGTTGCTGGGTTTGAAAAGGGGCGGCTTGGTGGATAGCAAGACAAAACAAAGTCTGGGGGGAAAAAAAAGGTGTGATGGAAATCTTGGTTGTTTCTGGAATCTTCTGCTTTTGCTTTCTCTTCCTTTCGTTCTCTAATCACCCAATAGTTTTGTGTTTCTTTCTCTTGTTCACTCATACCTCTCTCCAGGTTCGTCGTCGTATGCATGCAATGTCCGTCCGTGGAGTCATCTTCTTGTGGGTTCAGGGTTGAACGGCCCCATCGGCCGCCGCCAGCTTAGGTGTGCCCCGTTCCGCTGTGATTATCGGTAGGACGGTTCTCCTCTTTCTACCCAGGCATTGAGCTGCTAGATCATGTAGTCAATGGTTCCCAAGCACGGTGGTATACACGATGTCTGTCTGATACCACGGCTGTATGAAGCATGTAAGTATTCAACTCATTGCGTGGATGTCAGAGACTAGTAGGCAGACACAAATCAAGACACGTGCTCTCTGTTAATAGCTACGAAGAAGATACATAGAGGAAAGGACACCAAGAAGCAGGAAAACGAAAGAGGACGGACAACCCAAAAACAACCAGAACACGTAAAAATCAAAAGCAGTACGCCCCCAGGGAAACGTGAAAGCCCACTGGAAGAGATCGTTTTTTGCATACAGGCCGCGGCCCGGCTCGCTCCCTCCTAGCCAGGGGAAATAATCAACGATATTGCAATTCCAAAACGGGTTTAAAGATATTTGAAAGGGAGTTTTTTTTCTTCTTTTCTTGAGAACAGCGGAAAAGGGTCTCGTAGGAGGTAAGGAAAGGGGGACCTCCAGTATGATGTAAGGAAAGTGGTCGTTTGCATGTGAGAGCCGATGATGGGGGGTTCAACAGAGCTCAACAGGGGTTCGAGTTACGGGACATTGGAGGATTTTGAATATAGTATAGAGAAGAGGCAGTTGAGCTTAGGCGGTCTTGCTCCACTGCAGCGAGGCGCCGATGATGCTGCTGGTCATTCCAGCGATGCCGACAAGGCCGTCGTCGAGGCCGATCCAGCCGAGGGCGGAGGAGGGCACGGTGAGGTCGCACAGGTCGCAGAACAGCTGGACGCGCGAGGCGGAGCGGTCCTTGAGGATGCGCTTGAACTCGACGACGCCCTCGGCGTCCTTCTTGTCGACCTTCTTCAGGCGGGCGGCGAGCTGGCGCAGGGTGTACAGCTGGGTGACGGCGGAGGCGATGAGCGCGACGGCCCAGAAGCGGAAGGCGGCGCGCTGCCAGTCCTTGGCGCGCGGGTTCTTGCGCAGGCCGAGCGTGTCGAGCACGGTGGCCGAGTCCAGGGTCAGGAAGGCGGTCATGGCCAGCTGGCGCACGACGGCCGTGTAGCGCAGCACGGGGTCGGCGGCGGTCTTGGCGGCGGCGGCGGACGCGGCGAAGCGCGCGTGCTCGACGTTCTTGCCGACGCGCAGCAGCTTGCGCACCAGGCCGAACTGCGCGTTGACGGCCGCCCACGGGGCGATCTCGGCGGGGGTGGCGTTGGTGCGCAGCAGGTACCAGGCGTAGAAGCGCGAGAAGTACTGCACGGTGCCGAGCACCTTGTCGCGGCCGGCGGTGGTGGCCAGGAAGGTGCTGGAGTGCACCACGGTCGGGTGGTAGATGATCAGGTCGCCGAGCATGGTGGATAGAATGGGTGGATGGATATAGATATGAGGATAGATTAGATGCGTGTGTGAGGGGAGGTTGGAAGGTCGTGGACGAGATGCCGCGATCAGAGGGGAGGGGGGGTTCGATTCGGGGGTCGTGGTATATAAGAGGATGAAGAGTCGCGGCAGTTTCGTTCGGTAGTACCGGAGAGGGGGGGCCGGACGGGGATCAAGAGACCGTCGAGGTTGAGGCTGAGGCCGGTCCGTTGCGATATTACCGATAGTAGATACAGAGGGTAAACGATGGTCTGCCGATTGGGGTGGCAAGGTGGTTTGTTTATCGCAGCGACGGAAAATAACAATGAGGTCGTGAGACGTGGGAAGGGGGAAAGAAAGGAAGAAGCCGGAAAAGGAAGAAAGGCGCAGAGAGAAAAAGCTACAGTCAAAAAGGAACAGGATGAGGATAAGTGAGATTTGGGCAAGAAGCGGACTTTTCGAAGGGATAGAGCCGGGTTGCACTTTGATGAGGAAGAAGGAAGGAAGCAAGCAAGCAATTGAAGAAGGAGCACATGAACGACAGATTCCTCTTTTTTTAATTTTTTTATTTCTTTATTTTTCTGTCTTTTTTTCTCTTCTCGGTGAACTCTCTACGTGCGACTTTCTAACATGTGCTCTATCTCCCTCGTTCGTTTACCGTCCGCCTTGTCTCTCCACAATAACGGCACTGACGTTTTTTTTTTCTTCCTTGCTTGCTTGCTTGCCTTTCCCGAGAAACCTTGCCTTGGAGCTTGCGCTTTTTTTTTCTTTGGCTCAGGCTGAGGAAAGCTGGGGAAGAGAAACCCCCCCAACACGGGCACACTGCAGAAAAAGCCTCGGCTTGCACAGGCGGCTCTTCCTTTCTGGGGAGGGACAAGACCTTGGTGGCCCTCGGCTAATAGCCGGGATTGGGAAACAGGCTCGCAACCCTAGTGGGCCGGGGGTTAGGGTCTGGGGCCATCACTTCACGTCCGTTTGGCGGCTGGCGGCTGGCGGCTGGCTGGTGGGGAGAGCTTCAGTTCAGACCAGGTGTGTGTGGTGGATGGTGAGCAAGGCAGGCTTGGGTGCTTGAGACGTGCAGATGGCACAGGCTCATATAACGAAAAAAGGAAGATTTAAAAGAATTAGGGTTGGAAATTGTCTGCCTGCGGAGAGAGCCATGTTCGAGGCGGGATGCAGGCCTCGCCACATACAGCATGTCCAGCCAGCGAGAACCGCCGTTGTGTGCGAGACGAACCGCTTCACCTTACACGAGGGAGAGACGGCGTGACAGCGTGGTGTACGTTCCTCTATATGTATAAGAACTCGTCACTCAAACTAGTCAGCCACACTCGAAGATACCACAATAAGCACGGCATACTGCAACTCTAGTCCCCCCTCCCCCCTCATACGACATCTTCTATCTCTCACTCGCGACAGGCGTGCCTGTTCAGAGATACAGCACGTACACAGGTTTTATCTCCGAGCTCGGCCCACTATTTGTCTCTGCCCTTCTCGCATGTGCCGCCGCTCAATCCGAACCGGGGTGGTGGCTCTTTGTCTCGCGGCGCCCCATGTTCCTCGTTCTCTCCCCCCTCCAAACGCCCTTGCTGCCGAGAGTCGACCGCCCGCCAGCCGGGAACCACCGACTCTTGCCGAACAGCTAGCTACACATTCCGTGCATTGATTCTGTTGGTGTATATGAAACTGTGCTTCTTTTCCCCTCTTTGGCGGAGGGGCAATGCCGGTGTCATGTGCTCTGGTCGCAGGCGCTCTGTGTTTGGGAGATGCAGGGTGTGTGGTTTATCGTGAATCATTACCGAGACGTTGTAAATCGGCCAGTTCAAGAGTGTCGGGATCCAATTACACGGGTTTGTAATATCCTCCCGTTGATAATGCTTCAGTAATTCCTGTGATCCTGCTCCCATTTTGTATTCATCCATGCCTGTCCGTATCAGGGTATAACCCATATTTCCCTCCATACAGAAATCCCATCCCAAAAACTTCCCCTAAGTCGAGTCCCCCGCTTCGGGATTGGTGGAATTAGCTCTCCTCACGGCCTGTTTTTTTCCCATGGGCCCGATCTTCATCCGGCAGCTTTTTCGATGGTGACGACGGCCACGGCCTGGGTTTTTTCCATCCTCCGCCAGGTGGTTCTTGTGCCTGGAATTGAATGTGCATGCATAGTGGTTTCTCTTCTCCAGTTGTAGTCGCAGCCGCCACCCGGAACACCCTCTAGCAGAAGGGAACAAGACAGAAAAAGTGTGTTCGCGATAGACTCGCAAAACCACATCCCAAGTGGAACTTATCGGAACTGAGATCCGGAAATACCAGCACAGGTAGAGAGGGGCCTTACTATGGCTGATAGAGTCTCAGTATCGCACCAGGAACACACACCCGTATCGCAGGTTTTCAGAGGGGCCGCGGCGTTTCTCTTCCGGGAAATCCTCTTGCTGCTGGACAACCCACCCGTCTCGTCGTGTGTTCGCTGCTGCGTATACCCGCGGTGTGGGCGCCCCCCTTCTGCCCGGCAGTCCTCGCCTTATCCGAGACTTGCGTGTGAATGCCACCCACCCACCACCCACCTTGTTTGGTGCCTTTTGGCGGTCCCCTCGCGTCTGGCCTGTATCCATGCGCAAACTATCCACTGTGCAATCCCGGCCTAGACGGTTTAGTTTCAACGACACATCCACAGAGCTTGCTGGCGTCTCTGCCGAAAGCTCGTAGTTACGGGCCCATGAAAAGGTGGTCGGCCCCGCGCTCGCGGGTCTTTCTTGAGCTTAAGGAGATGAAGGGCGACCACCACCAGGGCCTACACACGTCAATTCGGTGGATCACAGATTTTGCCTCCGTTTGGAAACAATTTCCAAAAATTTTAATAAAAAATAATAAAACCCCTCTCTCGTCGGAATCACGCACGATGGATCAAAGGAAGCAGGTCGACGGAGGAAAACGCGCGGGACAGCGGTAGACTTTTGCAGGCGAATCCTCGTGGTTGGAGATGGGGCCATGCAGCCGGCTTTGCATATCATGTTATTCAGATGCCCCTGGTAAAAAGGAACTAGGCCAGACCAGATATCTCAAGTCAGACGCAAAAGCACACACAAAAAGAGTCCATCGAGGCGAGGGAGCGAGGGAGGGGCCGCTTCAGCTTTTCTGATACGTTCGCCCGACTGTCAGGCTCCGTTTCTTTCCTACGGGATACGGCAGTGCCGCTACTTTGCGCGCTGTGGTTCGAGCTATTTGATCCGCGTGCTATCCTCTTTTTTTTTTCCTTCTCGCGTCCTATTTCTTTTCTTTCTCTTTCTTTCTTCTCTTCTTCTTCCTGATTCTTCCTTTCCTTCTTCTCCTTGTGCCCCATCTTTCTCTCTTGAACCCTTCATTCTGTGTCTTGTCCCATCGTCCACCCTCCATCCCACCCTGCATCGAACAACTTGATTCAAGCCTCTCTGACACCCACCATACTCTACCCAATTGTCGTCCTCTGTCCTCCCACCTGACCCTTGAAAAGCTCCCTTAAGCCTTCTCTCATCTTTTAATACCTCTCCAAAAAGGTAAACTTGCCACCCATTCCGCCCCCAGACATCCCCCATCAAACCGATTTCGTCGGGGCTCACGTTCCCAGCTGCCTGGACGTTTTGGGTGTAATGTCAAATGCTAACCCGAACACCAATAGCCGAGCTTAATTGAGCTTGCATCCCGCATCGAGCCCTTTATAAGCGCGGCCTCGCCATTCGTTGTAAATTGTCCGTTGGAGCTCTTTTGCCGACGACATTACTTCGTTTTCTCTTCCAAGCTACATCCCAAATCCTTCAGCAGAAAGAAAACCCCCCTCAAAATACCGCCACCATGTCCGAAGCCGACATGAAAATCAACACCAACATCATTACCCTCACCCGGTTCCTGACCGAGGAGCAGGTAAAACACAAGGAGGCCACTGGAGACTTTACGTAATGACGTCACCCCACCACCCCACATGTCTAGGGTTGGCCAGGGTCCAACCCTAGGCATTGCACGCTGAAACCCTAACACACCAGCACACATTTGCTAACAAGCTGTTCCCTTCCATCTCCGAACAGCCTCCTCTGCCACGCGCTGCAGTTCTCGTTCAAGTCGATTGCCTACTACATCCGCCGCGCCACGCTGGTGAACCTGACGGGCCTGGCGGGCTCGTCGAACATCACGGGTGACGAGCAGAAGAAGCTGGACGTGATTTCGAACGACCTGTTCATCGAGGCGATGCGGTCGTCGGGCAAGTGCGCGGTGCTGGTGTCGGAGGAGGAGGACGAGGTGATCTTCTTCCCGGAGAGCGACGGCGCGCGGTACGCGGTGGCGTGCGACCCGATCGACGGCAGCTCGAACCTGGACGCGGGCGTGTCGGTCGGCACGATCTTCGCGGTGCACAAGCTGTCGCCGGGGTCGACGGGCACCAAGGCCGACATCCTGAAGCCGGGCACGGAGCTGGTGGCGGCGGGGTTCACGATGTACGGCGCGTCGTCGCAGCTGGTGATCACGATGAAGGGCGGGTCGGTCAACGGCTTCACGCTCGACACCGGGCTCGGCGAGTTCATCCTGACCCACCCGGACATGCGGCTGCCGCGCGCGCGCACCATCTACTCCGTCAACGAGGGCAACTCGCTGTACTGGGACGAGTCGGTGCGCGGCTACTTCGCGTCGCTGAAGGAGCCGCAGCCGAACGGCAAGCCGTACAGCTCGCGCTACATCGGCAGCATGGTGGCCGATGCCTACCGCACGCTGCTGTACGGCGGCATCTTCGCCTACCCGGCCGACAAGAAGAGCCCCAAGGGCAAGCTGCGCATTCTGTACGAGTGTGCGCCCATGGCCATGGTGTTTGAGAACGGTTAGTTTTCTGTGTCTTCTCGCTTCTCTCCCTCCTCTCTCTCTCTCTCTCTCTGTGTGTGTGTGTGTGTGTCGAGGCTAGATACTAACGCGTGGTGTGTTTCGTTCGCATCACTTGCAGCCGGCGGCCAGGCTGTCGACAGCAAGATGAACCGCATGCTCGAGGTGGTTCCCGAGGACATCCACGACCGCGCCGGAATCTTCATGGGCAGCTACGACGAGATCGAGAAGGTCAAGGCCTTCCACAAGGCGTAAGCCCGAGTGCTGCTGGCAGGTGCCATTGGGACGAGGCTCGACCCGTTCAACCCATCCCAGCGGTTTCGATCTTTCTCTCCCCCCGGATATATGCACATTGGGGGGGAATAATCCTGGTCTCGTGGCGGCTCTTGGAATTGCCACCGGATACGGGGTTAAGGGGACATCCGCGGACTTCGGAGAGGTTTTGGGGGGGAAGAGGACGGCCATGGTCTTCTTCCTTCTTGGTTTTTTTGGTCTGTCTTTATGGTTTTTTGGAAAGGAGTCTTCACTTTTCTTCTCTTGGATGATGACATATCACAATCATATACTTCCGATAATTGAACTGGGAATCTTCAACCCTGATTTTGCATGACGACTAGTCTTCAACCCTGGATGATCGGCATGCACACGCAACGTTCCAATGTGCGCCGAAAGAGGAGGACGGATGTCGGCCCCCGGCTCTGGATGCCGTGTGCTGTCAACCAGCAAGAACTTGCGTACAACATTAATCACTATCTCGGGCCAGGCATACTCGCACGCGCTTTCAAAGTAGACTTTTTGTTTCTTGTTTGGTGTTTATTTTTATTTTTATCTTTATTTCGAGATCACTCATAGCGGCAGGGGTTTCCTAGAGCGAGAGCAAGTGATTTGGAATCTGGAATTTGGAATTCCTGGGGATACACCCCCTCCTCTCCGGTGATTCGAAAGCACCCACACTGCGAGAATCAGGGAGTGGCCACAGCCTCGTACTGTCGAATCCTTTGGTCGATGTATCTCCGGTGGCTCTCGCCTTTTCCTTGTTTTAATGGCCTGTACAGTATACAGTAGTCGTGTGAGCGAGGAAGGGGGGGGATTTCAAAATTGAAAAATAGAATTAATGAATAAAACCCCCCCGTGCGAACAAAGGTGGGCCACGCCCCCCGGTCTTAAGGGTTCAAACACAGCCAGGACAATCTCCGAGTGAAGAGTAAACAGTAAAAAGAAAAGCTGGAATGTGCATCTCCGGAGGCTCCTCCCATTCCCCTCCCCCCCCCCACCTTCGTGCGGATCCGGGTGGGACGGTGGAGCAATATCGCGGGTATAAGACCGTGCTTTGGTTGCGTTAAGACAAGGCAGAGAGGATGGGGGGCCCTCGCCCCCAGAGTGTCTAGGTTATTTATATATAAAAGAATCTTTTTAAATAAAAAGGGAAAAAGACAGAAAGCGTATACGTCGGGTCGTAGATGTACAGTCAGGCGGTGGGAACCTCCACAAAGACAAAATATGGCTGGGCGGGCGGGTCTTGGAAGAGCAGCAATGCCCGGCGGGGATCTCTGCTGGCTGCTGGAGACGCACGCAGCAGGACCACCGGGGGCGCACACCACCAGGGGATCCCGATTGCCGGGCCAGAGACGAGCCGGGTGTGTCTGGACATATCCAGCGTGGCAAGGCGGAGTGGTGAGGAAGAAAAGAATAGAAGAAAAAGAAAATGTGTAAACGGGGGTGCGGGAACGCTGCCCATCTGCTCCGGCCAACCGTGCTTGCTCCCGCCGCCCCCGGCCCCAGCACCTCGATTCCATCCGGCGGCCGCCGCCACACCAGACTCCCACACCACGCCTGTCTGTCCCGGACATAAGTCGGTTCGTCGGCTGACCACACTGCAGCAAGAGCTTCTGGAGCGGCGGGTGTGTTGGCCACTCGCCCGCGTCCAGAATCCGCCCCCCCCCCCCATCTTCCTTTTCCCCCGGTGCCGAGTTCCCGGAGGGCCAGACCCCTCTCCTCCGCCTCCCCGGACCGCCCAGCACGATGTAACTGACTCGTCGTCCCGGACTTCTGCACATCCACAGGCTGAGTCCAGACTCGCGCGAGCTTGGGCAGAATGTCGAAAGCTAACGTTCTCCAACGACGACTGCCACTACTACCTAAGGAATACACCCACTTTCCCTGCTTCCCACTGCCAAAGTCTATTTGAAATTAACATGGCAAGTCTCGTATTCTTAATAGTAGCCCGTGTCTCTCTCTAAGCACTTGCGAGCCTTTCGTCACAGCGCTTCCCTCGCCAAAAAGAAACTGCAAATACGCTCGCTGGTCGTAGGAGGATCTGTTCCGCGCTCTGGTCGAGGGGTCCGCTTGTCGTTGTGCGTTGCATGTGGCCCAACGAGCGTGGCTCGACCGTGTACGACCCGAACCCGCTTTGCTTAGGGAGATTGTAGCCTCAGCCTCGAGGACTGGAGGACATACAGTACATATGTACAGAACACAGCCGACAGAGAGCACCCAACCTTCAGGAAAGTGAAAACTCACTGCAATGTATCGGCCAAATTGAGAAAGTCAGATATATAAAACCGATATGTAACCCTAGCGTCTCCCATTCCAGCCCTCTTCCTCCCCTCGAGAGAGCTCCCCTCGTATAGCAGCAGACAAGCATGGCCCAGATGACAGAGAAGCTCAGAGCCAAACCCCCAAGAACACAAAAGAACAACGTTGCTACTAACCACAGCCGCACCCACATCACAATCACTCACACGTGCATCAGCAAAGTAGTAAGAAAAAGAAACTCAGAAAAATCCAAAAGCCGAGAGCACCTAGTCAGCCAATGTAACAAGATACGCAAGAGAGAACCAACAAGAATCCAAAAGAGACGAAAGAAAGAAACAAAATCAAACCCGCAGACCTGAATTTTACCCCTGGCTCTAAGCCGTTTCGACCCTATTTCCAAAGTCTTAAAATATATAAGCAAGCATAACCGACACAAAGAAAAAGCAAAAACCGCAGCCAGAACGGCGAAAACAGCAAGAAGAGAAAAAGAACATGGACACAATCTTTTAGATGTATCAAGGATATATATCAACATAAAAGGCGTTAAGAAGTAGTAGAGAGATGGGAGGTAGGATGTCAAGAGGTGTATGAGGTCGAGAAAGACGGAGGAGAAGAGAGAAAGTGACGTTTGCCCGAAAGAGAATAGGACGAGGCGGTAATCCTGCAGAATGGCACTGTTTGGAGCCAGCCACCCCAGTGACATGCATCTCGCAAGGTGGAACATCTCAGAGAAGCGGCTTAATGTCGATTCCAAGCAGGTCCCATCCGAAGAACCGGCCTCTCAACGGAACGGAGGGCCCATTTGCGAACATGGTGGGAGACGGGCCACCACGGCCATCACCGGTCGTCGTCGACTTAAGCGTGCTGAATGAGGCCGGGGGATCCGGGCATGGAGAGAGGCGGCGTGGTGGGGTACTCGTAGCCGGCGTCTGAGCAGTGGGCCGAGTAGAAGCCGTGCGAGAGCGGAGTCTGACAATCACCGCTAGATCCATCAGCATCGCGTTCTCTCATCGGGAAAAAAAAATAATGTGTATCTTCTGGTTTTCTTCATCGGACCGGAAATTTATTTTTCAACGGCTCGATCGAGTGTAACTCACATGCGGGTTTGAGCTCTCGTAGTGCGGTGGTGAGCTAACCTCAAGGGATGGGAGGAGGCCAGCGTACATGTTGTAGGGATGCATATTGTCATTGCTATGGTACACATCCCGCTTCATAGTGGTAGCATCAGCGTACGGCGTCATCGGCGGCAGCGTGGTTGGTAGAGAAGTGGCGGTGAGGTAGGTGGGATATGCCTCGCTGGTGGTGATGGCGAGGTACGGCTGGGGAGTGGCGTAGGTGGATGGGTGCTGCTCATCGGGAGGAGGCGGGTAGGCCGAGTACGCCGAGTAGGAAAAGAGCGAAGGCGGAGGCGGGGTGCTTGAGCGGCCCCGAGACGAGTAGGAGCTGGCGCCAAACAGCGCCTCGTCCTCGTGGGACATGGGCGGCGTGAAGCGGTCCTGCGAGGTGACCGGCTTGGACAGGGCCGATGATGCGGTGGATGCGGGAGAAGGAGACTTCCGCGGCCGAGGGCTCTGAGTCTGGCGCTTGGCAGTGGCAGGCTTCGAGGACGGCGAAGAGCCGGCGCTGCCATCCTTCTCGGGCAGCGGCGAGCCATCAGCAGCGTGTCTCTCGAGGTCTTCCAGACGGCGCTTGAGCTTCTTGCCTAGTTCAGGGGAAACGGGGGAAGATCCGGAGGTTAGTACAGTCGCGTGTAGAATGAGACAGAAGCTGCAGAGAGAGGAGGAGAGAATCTCGGGGAGCAGCCAGGCATTCACATCAGTCAGTACATACGGTAGTTGCGCTGAGCAATGCGATTCTGGATTCTCCGCCGTTCGGCGAGATCAGAGATCTTGGTCCAGTCCTCATCCGGGTTTGCGGAAGCGCTGAAGGCGCTGCTAGTGCCGTGGTTGGTAGAGAAGGGACGCGGGGCCGGCATGGTGGGCTGGGGGTAGCCAGCGTACTGGTGTTGGGCTGTTGAATACATTATGGTTTGGTTGTACAGATTCCCGTCCGGATTGATTGATCAGGTGACGGTGTGATGGTGCTCCGGGGAATCAAGAGAGAGAGAGAGAGAGAGAGAGAGATGAGGTCGACACAATGGCCAGTGGCGGATGGTCGAGATGGATGGTATGTTGGTGATGAGACAGAGAGACGATATATGAAAAGAGAGTGTGAGATAGAAAGAGAACAACGATGGAGAGACGCAAGAGGAGAGAGATGGGGCAGATGCGAAGGATATATAGACCGGTGTGGCTCTGTGTGGGTGTGTGTAAGTTGGAGAGTGGTGATGAAGAAGATAGAGAAGAAGAGGAAGAAAGAGAAAGGTCGAGATGAAGAAGAAGAAAGACGGGGAGGCAGAGACAGATATATATGGATGTGGTATCGTGAAGAGAGAAGAGAAGATGAAGATGGAAGATGAATGCAGATGATGGGGATGGCAGAGATTGAAATAGTTTGAGAAGATCTGGGGAGTCAAGAAGGGCGGGTTCAGAACAGGAAGGCACGATGAGGGGAGGATGGAAAGAGTTATATATGGTTGACAGGAAGGAACGATGAAGGGGAGGTGGATTTGGTACCTGGGTACTTCCTTGGCTCCATTGCATAGGGCGATCACCACCAGCATGCACCGCAGCCAGCAGCAAACATAGAGACACTCTCGATCTTCTTCGAGGTACATGCAGAGAGAGGGCACGAAGGCACAGCACAGCACAGTACACACAGACAGGAGTGAGGCGGAGGGACAGCAGCGTTCCAGCCAGTAAAAAGCAGGAGACACGCCTGTCGTGAGCGATACGAAGCACCCGCAGGCAGTAGTGTTGCAAGTACTCGATAGCAGTCAGTGGCCAAAGGCACTGGCAGAGAGAGAGAGGGAGAGGGAGAGAGGGGGGACTCGCTGAAGGAGTGTGTGGATAGACGCTTCGACGCCGGGGCAGCCAGAATATAAACCCCCCCGCAGGGCAGAACGCCACGCCCCCTCCATGTCTGGTGGTACCCTATGTTGTATAGAACACACCCCCCTCCTGGTCTCTCTCTCCCCCCTGACCATCCCCATAAGGCAGAGATGTGCAGTAATTCAGACTACAGGCATTAAGAGGGTGTGTGTGTGTGTCTGAGGGCCCCATGAAGGTTACTCGGATTGGACAGACTCGACAAATGCTACCTACCTTGCAGCGGGCATCTGGTCGACGAATGGATTCAGGAACGAAAGGAGGGAGGGAGGGGGTGGTGTTTGTAGGCCAACGGGGAGAAGATCTGGAAAGGCGTTAGAAGCCGGGAGATGGTGTTCTTTCTTCTTCTGGCAGTTGGCCATCTTGCAAAGAGGCAAGAGAGGCAGAGACGAAGAGAAGAAGAGAAGAAGAACGGAACACCCGAAGAACAGGAGAAGAAAGAGGCAAGAGGCAATCCAGACATCAAAAGAATCCGGACCGGCCAGACACCACACTCACATACTCACACACTCGCACACTCACACACGCCCCCCCCTTGGGAATCCTCGACTCAAAGGGCCTTCTGCCACTTGGCAGGGTAGCTTCTACAGTAGTCTGGCCAGAAAGACGGTGCAAGGTCCAGACAGGAGAGTGTGGGCCATGTCATAGGGCATGGCGACAACGAGCAGGAGAGTGAGAGAGCGGACGGGGAGGTGGGCGGGGTGTGAAGGACGGGAAAGTGGTGGTGAGAAAAGGAAGAGCAAAAAAAGAGAGAGATCCAAACATATGCCAGGTCCGGGTCGACTTCGGTGGAGAGAGACACACAGAGAGACCTTTGTTCTGTGCATATTGACTGGAGGGGGGCGTGTGTGAGTGTGTGGACAGTATTATGTGTGCGTACGGTGTGTAGCGGCCGCCCTACAAAGAATCACCACCACCACTCTGACGGGCGTCTAGATAGGGTCTAGCGCTGGAGCATTGCACCATGTGCGGAAACTCGTGTTGCCGTGGTGTTGGGTGGTGAGTAGTGCGCCCATAGTGCAGCGGGTAATATATGATGGACACGATGGAGGTCGTTGGTGCGCAGCGCACACTATCACCGATTTTGGGTGGTGTTCTTGTCTGCGTCGTCGCTGGGATCTCTCGTCTTCCCACGCTATACCTCTCGACGCGGTAATGTATTCCTCCTTCCTCTTCTCGCTGGTGTTGGTCACTGGCGACCGAGGTGCTTCGTAGGCTGGACCGGACACACATCGCGAGGCACTGCCCAACATCACAATCTCGAAGACCCAAGCCCACCCCCCAGCATGTGCGGTCTGTCTTACCTCGCAGATACCAGCACAGCCCCCCCGGCCGCCAAAGGTCGAAGTCAATAATTCTATATTTTTTTTCCGGTTCACTTTCTTTCTTCTCTCGCTCTCTCTCTCTCCCTCTCTCTCTCACCCGCATGGCACTTGCTGACTCGGCTTGCGACCTATCCACCACGGGCCAACCGCGCTACCACCACCCGGAATCTCGATGATCCGGAATGAAAACGCAGCGAACCGCCCAGAGAGGCCTACCAGCCAGGTGGAGCTCAGCGTTGACCTTCGTCATTTCTGCGAGCTTTTGTTAGTGGTGCGGCTTGCTGCATGGGCGGGCGCGCTGGCTCCCACCGGCCTGGCCGCCGCTGAACAGCACGCTCTTGGGCTCTGCTGGTTCAGCCCTGCCCGGATGCAGCACCGTCCGATGGTGGTGGTCCGCCACGAGGCCTCTGGCGTGCTCCCTCCGCCGGAGGATGTAGACCCGGGAGCGCGGGCGTTTGTGGACGTTTCTGGTTTTGTTTTGTTCTGTATTGTGCTTTTCGGGGGGTTTTGTCGCCCCCACGGCTATTCTCCTTGTCCACGATGCCATCACGACTGACGATGTTACCACCGCAATTCATATCCTTTTCAAATTCTCTTCACACCCTTTTCTCTGGGTGAATTTCTAGCTTCTTCCCTTCGTTCGCTCAATACGTGTCACCCTCAAGAATCCGGTATATGTAGCGATGGTGGTCTGTCACTAACCCACTGACAGCACCCGCTCAGTGGCGTTGACCACAGCGCAACCGAAAACGTGCGTTTGGCCCCAACGATCACCCAGAGGGCGCTCGCAGTCTCTTCAGTGCATAGGCGGGAAAGTCCAGGCTGTGATCCCTTCCCACGGCCAGTAACCTCACGATCACCATTATGCACAGATGGTCGGTTCTCGGTCGTCAATGGGTGGTGGAGAACCCGCAGGCGACCACAAATTTCGTGCAGGGACGGAAAAAAGAACTTCAGGAAACTTAAAAAAGAGAAAAGAAAGAGAAACCAAAATTAGAACGGCCATGCCCAGACCAGCCTTTGTGTCAGGGATGGGCCCTGGACGCTACAGCCGTCCCAACACGGATCGCCCGAGACATATCGGCGGAACAAGTTGATAGTAGAAGGATGTCGCCCTCCGCCGTTAGGGACACCATAGCCAAGCTTTAGTCTTGTTCTCCGCGGACATGCTAGTCGTAGACTGGAGATTAACTCAGGGTCGTTGTCGAGATTTGCGATTATTAGGCGACGTTTTTTTCTTCACAAAGACCCTCGTTCCCTGTAGCCGCACGGACTGGGAGACAGGCACACAAAGTCCCCATAAAACCCATCCATACGCACATCGGTCATATCATGATGTCCTTGGATCATGATGTCCTTGAAATGTTTTGATAAGGGGCACCAGGGCGAATGAGAAACCAGGAGAGGAAAATTTGCGATATACAGTACTGTACACGGCGTCCCCCGTCCTTTTTCACATTTTGGGGGCGGGCTTGGGATCTCTCGGTTTCTCCCGTTTTCAACATACAGGACAACACACACTCGATATGCCGGTGCGGACATGATTCGGACGCATCGTATGCTCTCGTAGCAAGGAATCCGTACAAGCGAGAGCAGACTCCATCAATCATCATCATTATCATTATCTTCAAACCTTCTCCCCCTTGGCCGCCCTCATGGGCAAATGTCAGACAGCTGGAACGTGGTCGTGTCACTGCTGAAGAAGAGCTGCTGGTGCTTACTCTGTCGGACCACTCCCTACGACGAGTTACATATCTTATTCCGAAGAAAGAGGGACCACTGAGAGGAGAAACATCTCACTTTTCATTGTCTGTCAGTGCATAAAATGAACGACAACAACGTGGCAGTGGCCAAACCACGTTGAGGCACGAGAGCTTGGAAAAGAGAAACCCTGGCAGACAGCGCCGAGATACGGCCAAGAGAGACACAGACGGAGAAGAAAAGGGCGGGAGAGCGAATGTCTCCTGCATCCTATATCCGTCTTAGTGCTGACCGTCTGTATTGCCAACTTGCTAAATCACTCCCAGCCTTAATTAGACGCGCCGATTGCTGCGCGGGAAAATCGGAGGCTGACGAGACCAGTCATTCAAGCCAACTGTTACTCTTTTTTCCTGCATTATGCAAAACCTGTTTCTGTTGCCTAGCCACAGCCAGCCCTACGAAATAGGCGCGGCACAGCAGCCCTGCTGTTCCTCACCACTTTGCCGTTTGGGGATTCTGTTCACTCTCGCTCCAGTCAGCGCTCGTGTGCGGTACAACTACTATAAACTGTGCTTTTTTTTTTGTATGTGCTCTTGTGAGATGCACGATAACTTGACACTCTCACCAACGCCACATTGGTCTTTCAGATTAACGGAGAACGCTTGGTCTCCAGCGTTGGCCTCATTTTGATCTCTCACGAGCAATAGTGGCAAGCAGAGGAGATGGCCCTATAAATTAGAAAAGGAAAACAAGGAACCTCGTGTGCTGGTTCGTCTCCGACCAGACACACACCCCAGTCGTGTGGTGTGTTGGCTGGTGGCTTAAAGCCGACCCACCGCCGACTTCCGGACCTTAGGAGGTCGGCCAGCACATAACGGTTGACCGAGTGCCCTCCGTTGTTGGCGTGGCCCTTTTCTCCGGCCAGGGAAGCACCAACGAGCGAGCAGACGGACGATCAGATATGTCCGGACACGAGAGAGAAAGAATCCAAGGCAGACCAGGGGTTCCAGCTATAGCTCGCGCGCACCCCCCTCCTCCCCTTCTCTCTTAATGTGGGTTGTGGTGGCCCCATTTTCCTTCCCGGCCCAGACCAGTTTTAAGTGAAAGCCATGGGAGAAGTAAGTGAGCCCAAGCTTTAAAGGTCCAGATAAAGAAAGATGGCGCGACTTGGTTAGGTTCGAGACAACTCTTCGCCATCCCCACACTACCCCCGGGCGGGTGCTCCTCTATGATTTCCACGAGTGAGAAAGAAATAGACACAGCAGACAGGAATCTGCTCTATCACCTAAGACATCGAACACGTTTTGAGAGGGTCAAGTGTCTATCAGTGTGCCAGTGCGTGCATGCGGGGAAACGGTGAGAGAGAGAGAGAGAGAGAGAGAGAGAGAGAACGTGAGGCAGAAGCAGCGGGTGAGATTCATATCCAAGATGAGTGGTGGTGCACCGGGTACGGACTCCGTCCGGCGTCCAAAGCCAGAGGCGAAAACGCATCAAAAGTGGTCGGGACGGCTTTACCGTTGCGTCTATGTTGGTGATTAGTTAGCCTTACAGAGTCGGCTTCTGCGGTGGCTTCTGCGGACGGCGGAGATCCAGGCTGAGAGGGGAGGGGAAAAGGAGGGGGCCGAAGATACATGTTGGTTTGTGCTTGGATCCTTCGCGCGCGACCCAGACGGGGCGTCTGATCTGTACTCTTTTGGGCCTCCTTGCATTTACAGAACCCTACGAGCTTTGCTACACTTGCGACGTGAAACCCAGGTTTTGGCGGGATTGCTCGATGGGACTTCTCCTTCTCTGGGGATGTTCACATCATGTTCGATCCCGCTGGAGAACCGGGCGAAGCAGGAGAAAGGAACCGAAAAGCCACGCGTGCGCCGCCACGTATGCGGCTTTGTCCATCAAGCCTGTCTTGTCAAGTCTCCCAGCTTTTCCGTTTCTCTCCCCTCTTCCCGCCCACGATCCAGTATCGATGTAGACCCCCTCACCCCCCAAAAAGCAGGCAAACGCAGTTTAGGTAGGGCCGGGACATTTCCCCTATTTCCCCTCTCTCATTTGGCACCACAGCACACTGAGCCTCTTTTTCTCTCTCTTCCAGATTCTGCTTAGGGCGCCCGCAGCACCAGGCCTGGGCTGCAGGGTACCTGTGCGTAAACCTGAATCATGCAACTGGTCGCTGTGCTGGCTCTGTCCTCTGTGTAAGTGTGCTGGTCTAGCGGCGGTGAAAGAACGCGTTCCTGGCCCAACTCAAAGGCCTCGGAAGCACACACACACACACACACACATCTTACTTCTAATGCTATCATGCTTGGCTGGCACGATTGGATGAAACAAGTCACAATGTGTCGAGGCGATAAATAACAGTCCCAAAAGGCGACGGCCAAGAAAACCGCAGCACAACGGGATTAAGGGCTTTAACTCCGCGGCCAAAAGGCATATGTTAAAGCCGAACAAACAAACGACGGTCAACGAGGGCCAAGCAGCCAATGCGTTAACCCTGAACCCCTGGAAAGTGATCCCCCCGGCGAGAGGGTGCAACCTCCCCAATGGCCAAGGACCGATCCAGAAGCCACGGCAGAAAGAAAGTATCTGCTCCTTGGTACAAGTGCTCAGATGCAACTCTGGACACCATACCTTTGCTCCGCCGATCCAGAGGTTCCTGGTAGCCAGAGTGCTAAAAATATGTGCATTTTTTGGATCTCTCTCTTTCTGCTGCTTCGACCGGCCGTGCCCCGCTCACACCACTCGGTGATTTTCTTTTCTTTGCTCCTCTCCTGCTTTCAACCCCTTGCCGTGCTGGTGTTTGTTACCCAGGCTGGCGGGGGAAAGACAAGAGTGGGCAAAAGGGCCCGACCAGCCCACAACACGGAACCCGGCGCCCGCAAGTTGATTATGTTGCGCTTGGAGCGAGCTATGGTCAATGCCGTGAGCTACAACCTTCGCGATCCAGTCTCTCTCCAGAGCATGTTCGCCTCGCTTTTGCTTTCGCTTGTCACATTTGTAATGCGGGATCCCGCCGAATACTTCAGTCCCCCGTTGCTGTTCTGCACAGACCCCAAAAGGTGTGAAAGTGAGGTCGGCTCCTTTCACAAGTCTGTTGTGACGGCGACGGCAATTCTTTTTTTCTCTGGGTGGTTGCGATGATACGAGGTACGGGAGATTTTGTCCACGCCGACAATTTTTCTCTGGTATAGTGACGACGGGTGGAGTCTTTCTCCAGGAGGATTCCCTCTTTCTGTTCTTCGCTTCATGATACCAGGAGATTGCAGGAGGAAGCACACAGCCAGTCGACCTCAGAATGAAGGGGAAATCCAAAAAAGATTGTTTCTGTACAGGTCCACAAACCACGTACGCCTGGCCAAGGGTTTAAACCCGCAGACTGTCTGCGTTATCTATCCCCCCCTCAGTTTCCCGGTACTGAAAGCCGGTCTACGAAAGAGGGTGTGAGGAGGAGGAAGGACGAAGGAGGAACTTTCTATGGGAGGATGTGGGTTGCATTGGCGGCGGATAAAGTCGAGTGCGTGAGCGGTTCACGCGGTTTTCCGCCGTTTTTCATCCGTTATGCATATTCTAGAGTCGTGAGGCTACCAGTCCGGAAACGTCGATACGACTTAGCAGTGTAAGTCGTTTCACACCCGGCCTGGGTTTGCCCCTCCCTCCAGCTGTTCCTTGGTGTCATACCGCCCCGAACTCCCCGGTGTTCGCACGGCGGCCCGGTTGGCCGTCCGAAACAACTGTGAGGGTGTTCATCCCAAGTCAGGGTATTCTACATACACACACATAGCAAAAGGAACCGAAGAGAAGGGGAACCAGCAGGTGCTTGGTCACGTCTGTTTTTCCTCGTCGAGTCAAATGCACTGCCCAGCAGGTCGTCCATGCGGCTACTGTTGGGATTTTGTGGTTTTGTTTGTTCTAAGTGGCAGGGAGGCTGTTACTTTCTTGCTGTGGCCTGCCATTTGCTTTTTCCTTCTCTAACTCGGTTTTCGGGGGAGCATAGCCCTTTTACCCCATCCAACCTGGGTGTGACTGACTAGTAGAAGAATCTGGAGATGATGTGCTTCCAGGCCCTCCCGGCCCTCCCATGGGTCCTCTCTGTCTTGCGGATATCGCAGCAGCTTTCGAGCAGCCAACTCTGGGGAAAGGCTAAACACTGGACAAGCCAGCAGCAGAAAACTCAAAAAGTAAAAGCCACAGGCACGTATGTTAAAATATCTCCTCCATCTCCAGGGCCACTTTCTCCCAGCACTGTTTTTTTCTTCTGGCCCTGCCTAGGTGGGGAGGCACAACGTAACACAGCTATAGGGCCCAATTCGAGGGCCAGACCAACGCGATCCTCTTTCTTGGTTGTCATCCTGAAAGTCTCACTTCCATCAGGACTCCCGAGTTGTCCCTAGCTGTGGCTACTACGAGTCTGATCGGAGAGAAAGCTAACGACAACCGAGAGCAACTGACAGGCACGCAACACACAGCGTATATGCCACAAGTCCTTTTTCAGCTGCGCTAGCTCTGGCCGTGGTGGTGCTTCTTTTTCCATCTTCCATGGCAATTTAGTCTCGCCAACGTGATACAACAATAGTCACCTCACTCACACACCGTCTCTCTCTCTCTCTCTCCTCCGTGAACAGCGGCACAGAGACGAGCCCAGAACGACCTCACCAGACGACCCCGGAAAAAAATGGTACGAGGGGACATTTGCCCTCGTTGACCAGACTTACCTGCAAGGATGGATCGAACACCACACGCTCGTGGCGCGCCCGCTGGCGAGTCTGGGTCAGAACGTGCGGTGGTGTATTTATCAGCCGCTATAGGGTTCGATCAGCCACTTATTTCCTTGTTTTGCCTGGTTTGAACGTCTTTCCACCGCCGTCCGGGCGGTCGGTGGAGAAGACCAGGGGGAACAGCCTAACCCCGGAAGCAGAACGAAAGAACAAGCAAATCTCCCATCCATGAATCTGAGACGGCCCCCAACCTGAAGCGATGAAAAGAAAAAACAGAAAAAAGAAAGAAAAAAACACCGCAGCATCCTGGATGAGCGGGCGCTCTTGGGTTATTTTGCAAGCTTCCCTCTTGTCTCGTCTTGGTCTGAGCACACACACACCCCCGGTCGAAGTATCAACCCAGGGGCCCGAGGTTTTCTTCTTTGAGTGCCCGTGTTTGGTCTGCCCTACAGAAATCCCCGGGGGGGCGAAAAATAATGAACCACTGGTAAAAAGGGTATTACGGAGAATGCTTGTTCTCGGATACATGGGGGGGTGTAGGTAGTGTGGTTTGCATATTTTTAACGTGAGAAGCTTAATCGGGGTATATTTTTCGACGGGACGCTTAGGGTTAGGGGTGCAGTTCCTGTTTCTCGTAGGAGAGGGTGGTATCTGGTAAATTTGCACGGCAATTAGGTAGAGAAGTGCAGGTTGCCGGGCTTCCTGTCCAGGCAGGTGAATCACGGAGCGCGTGTGTAAGTGTGTGAGTGGGCAGATGTGCATCCTAGAGCGAAAAGAGGGAACTGCAATAAAGACCTCCTGTGGAAGGCCTCGATTCCTTTCTCTTTATCTCCTTGTCCAGACCGCCACCAGCCCGTCCCGGTTCGGAGCAGGTCCCGTGGACCGGAACTGGGGCCGAGTCGACCCGAGGTGATGATACTCTTGCACATCTTCTGTATGCTGCGAAAATGGGGCCCACCTGGCTTGATGGCTGTGTAAATCATTATCATCATCAAATTCATGCAGAGGAAGCCGAGATCCACGACTCGTCGGTATTTCCAGACGTATAGAAACGAGGATTAGCAAGCAAGCTCGGCGGACCTTGCAAAGAGCGGCGCCGTGCGCGCGTTAGATTAGTGGGAGAATTTAAACAAGGCACCCGTCCAAGTCTGTGTCGTTGGTAAGAAACAGAAACCCCAATGCTTAAACTTTGAAGGATATTTAGTCTGACCTTGATTTCCCCAGTGAACAAGAAAGTTAAAAATAGACGGCAGCGGGCGGGCGGGGGGTTTAGCACGCTTGCTAGAAGCAGTTTGATTGGTTCTAGAATGAATTGGTGGGATTCTGGTTCCTGCCCCGGTTTAAATGTTCCAATTTTCTTTTTCTCCTAGCGTTGATAGGCTTTAACACAAGGACCCTTAATTTTACCTGAATATCTTCCCACCGTCCGTTCGATAACACCATAACACCCCCAACTGTGTGGTCTAATCCAGCCCTGCGGGCGTCTGGCGGTGTGCTAGGACCTCTTTCGGGGGGTTATTAGATAAATTTTATCTACTTATCTAAACCTCGTTGACAATGCGGTCTCCGGACTTCCTAAGCCGGTGCTGGCTGACAGAGTACCCTGTGCTCAAGATGAAGTCTGTGAAGGTGGCTACAGACTGAGCATGGAAGAAGGGACATGAGGATGAGGATGATGGTGATCGAAAGCCCGTTCGCTCCTATGGATCAAACATTCCCTTCAGTTTAAAGCCGACTTCCGTCGCCGGGCGGTATGCTGCTTGACCTTGACCGGGGCTGGAGATACGCGCTAAAAGGATGTGACCCGAGAGGAACAAAAACAGCCAGGGAGGGAAACACCCAGCAGTGATCGCCAGTAATTTTGCTTTTTCTTTTTTGCTTTTTTCTTTTTGGGCTCGTTCTAATGCCGTCTAGAGTCTCTTAGTCGGGTCACTGGGCTAGAAAGCGAGAAAGAAAAAAAGAAAAAAGGGAACGAAAATCACAGACACCACCACCACCACGCGGCTGATGTGTCTCATAAGGAAGTCCCTGCTAACTTCCGTCTGCACGACGAACCAGCGAATGAGACTGGCCGGGGCATTCTCTCATCTGCAACTGGGCGAGTCGTATGCAAACAGAGCAGAAGAGAACATCTCCGAGGACACAACAGTACCCACCTGTGTCTTCCTTGTCTGGCTGGTGAACTTTTGTCTGCTGTAGCGGTACCGGGCATGAGCAAAGACCCAACAGACAGCTGTGGGATAAAGCCACCAGCGAGAACCGATGGGCTGAGCCCCTGGAGAAGTTTCTTTAAATAGCCGTTCTCTATCTGACTCGAGATGATTTTTTCTCTAGAGACATGGACTGGCCCTGGAGATACAACCGCTTCATGCATCTCTGCTGGATGCGAGAGACTGGCGTGTGAGCCCAAGCTTGGCTGCTTGTCTGTCGAACCAGAAGCAGACTTACACCTACATGGACATGGTGTCTAGCTCCAGATACAGGCGGCATGAGAAGCGGAAGGCGGGGCCTTACTCAGATTCGGCGTTAACGCATGCCAGAGCTTCAGGCCGTGATATCTCCCCTGGCAACAGGCGAAACCACAAGCCCATTTCGCGGGAACAAACATGCATCTACAGTATATCGGCAGCCTTCCGCAGGACGTCTCAGGCACCCAGCGACGAGACACTTTCCCAAAGGGCCAAGTGCCAGCTGCGATGTTTCCGGTTGGCAGACCACCGCAGGCCATCTCGATGCGGCAACGCGTGGCTTGCTGCAGCTGTTGATCGTTAGGGATAGGGCAGAGGCTGCGATGCAGAAGGGGGCCCACTCACACCCTCTCACTCTGTAACGATGTATATGCGGGACCGTTAGGGGGGGAAATTTGGACAACTCAGGTCGGGTAGGGCTACATTGCTCATAAAGTGGTTCCGGAGTTTTCCGCGGTGACGCTTGGTGGGCTTCTCGGGGCCGTTGAACTCTCCGAGAGCATGCTCCGTATCGCAAAGCAAGATGCATGTGCATACACACACCCCCGCCCCCGCCCGAGATATGGCTCACCATAGCTTTATTTCGCGACCGGTACCCAAGAAGACACAACCCCTTTCCAGCAAATGATCTCAAAGGTCGTCATTCCCCCTTCCCCTTTGGAAGAACGGCATTATATTCACGCTGTCTGGTGGTCAAGATCCAGATGAGCCTGGTATAAGTGGACCTGTAATGTCGCCTATTGGCCGTTACTGTGGGGCGTGCTGTTCATGATCCTCGCCGGGGGAGAGGGGCCGGTGAGGATTGGTAATACGTTTTTGAACTGCTAGAGGGGTAAAAAAAGAAAAAAAAACTCCAGGAAGAGAGCCCTGAAGGCTGGACTGCGATACTGCGGTCGTCCACGGCCGATCTGCAGAACTGAAGGATTCACGAACTGGAGGTTCGGATGTAAAATCACCGGAACCGGGGTTAAGTGCCTACAAACTCCGAGTTGGTTGTTGGTGCATAACACCCCTCGAATTATCGCTTTTTGGCTTGTTTGGGCCCTATCGGTAGATGGAAGTCTACCAGTTGACTTCATTTTTTTCCTGCGCAGTTTGAAATGATTGTATTTCCCCCTCCGCCGCTCAATACCGCCATTTCATTCCGCGGTCCTTGTCGCCACCAACGCTTGAAAGGTAATTTGGACTTTGGGGAGACCACCCAACGGGGCTATAACGGTGTGAAGTGTAGGAGATATACGTTATAAGCTGTGTGGAAGACCCTAAAAGCTTGAAATAATCAGATTAATCACAACCACACGGCGATGGGAAAACGTGATACGTGGCTATTGCGCAACCCAAAGAACTGAACACACACACACACACACACACACACACACGTAGACCTGGAGAAAATTAATCATGTAAGAGGCCGTCTGATATCGACGGGCTGGATGACCGGAATTCCATGCTTTCCCTGACTGTACTTGGGTACGGTGGTCTCTGCGTTCACGCGTGTGAAAAAAAAAAAAAAAAGCCCGCATAATTTGATCTTGGCGGGATGGGCATACGAGGAAGTCCAGTGAAGGTCTGTTCGCCTTCCGGCAGGGCCAGCGTCAGACTGTACGGACGGACGGGCAATGAAAAAAAACAAAAGTGAGTGCATGCCATGCTGCAAATAGAGACTTTGGCTCATTTCCTCTTGCCTACGGTCAGACATGTGGCGGGCGACCCGAGAAACCCGTTGCCGGGAGGATTTTGTTCAATTTTCTTTTTAATCTGTTGGGTGTGCTGGAGGTGTCAGCCGTCAGATGTACTCTTCCGCAGAAGAGAAAGGCCCCAAAAGATCCGATATGGCGGGCTGCTGACGACGGGCCCACGAGAACACGAACCCGAAAGGAAACGCCGGGCTGGTGAGCGCTCCCGCCTGGCTTTTCCTCCGGGGATGCTCCGTAGAATGCATACGGGAGGGCGAACCCGCCCAGGTCTTGGGAAGGCTCGAAGAGAAAGGAACACAATAGGGCCAGAGCCAGGGCCTTTTCGGCCCGTTGACAAACCCCCCTCCCCCCGGAATGACCAGGATGGCAGCCCCTCCCTCCTCCCCCAGGCAAATGAGAGAGAGAGAGAGAGAGAGAGGTGCATAGACTGACTTTCTGGGACGTGCCGGCTGTGTGAGCTATGCCTGGAACGTCTTGGATCTTTTGCTGTTCTTCGCTGGTGAGATTCTTATTCGAGCTTGGTGGTTGGGTGGGAAATGTCGGAGATGCCAGGAGGGGAGGGTGCGTGGGCCATGGGTGGTTTCTGGTCGCAAGATCGGCGATAGGGCTCTTCGTATCGAAGACATACAGTCCTGATACCCCTAAGAAAGAAGAAGTGCTGGGCTGCCCATGCAGTACAGGAGGACATCGGGATAGTACTGGAGTCGAGAGGCAGAGCTCAGAACCAGCACATGGCGCAGATCCAACCCAGCACACACACACACACACACACACACTCCAAGCTCTTCCTTCGATAGCCAGCCCAACACTGTTGAGAGGATGATGCAGTTGGTGTGGGTGGATGCTCTCCAAGATTCCGATGACGAGAGTGTTTTGCACAGCCCGGATGAATGGCGGGTTCCAACTTGATATGCACCACCAAGATATTCGTACACACAGTACAGACGAGAGAACCAGACTTCAAGGCTGGACTCTCTCTCTCTCTCTCTCTCTTGGTTCCAAGCAACAGAGAGAACAGGACCAACAGCCAAGACGACCAACCGCACCTGGGTCCTGTCCATAGCGAAATATACGATCGTTGGAAAGGGTATAACGCATTGACATGGGGGTGTGTGGCGATGATAGTACGCCCACACCCCTCCTCATCCTGGTCTCTCCCCTATGGATCGTATCCACCCATAACCCCTCCCCCTTTTGTCTTCCAACAGTCTTGTGCTTTTCTTTTAGTCTGCTTTCTCCGCGGATGGCGGAAACACTCGATCCAAGTCATATCCACACCCTCGGGATTTCTGTAGGGCTGGCTACCGCAAAAGAAGGTTTGAAAAAGAAATCCTCGCTCTCCCTCTCTGTCTCTGTTTCTCGCACACGCTGATGCACACAACTCTCGCTTGTTTCAAATCCCGCCCTGGATTCGGGTGTGTTGAAGATACAGAGAATTGACTCTGACGCTTGAGATGATCAGAGGAGTGGACGCTTTTATTTTTATTTTGTATTTTTACAGTGAAAAGCAAGAGGGGGACATGTCTTCGGCGATAGCTCATAGTGCAGCTTTAAATCCCCTGCACCTAGCATCTCAGATCAAATTTAACAGGGCAGAACAGCCCTTTGCATTCCCCATGCGCGCACCTGTCGTCCGTGAACCTGGTCGAATTAAGAGATTTGAATTAATTAAAAAAAAATTACCGACGCCAAAAACCCAAAAGTTCCTTTCGTTCGATAACACACCGGACGACGGAAACACGGAAACACGGCACAGAATTCATGGCACGCACGCACGCACACACACACACACACACAACCACCATATGGGGGAAGGGGACGGGGGAAACCAGAAGAATGCGTCGACGGCGGCGCGCGCCCTTGGCTTGCCGGCTGCCATTACTCTCGCTTTTTCTGCCTCGTTTGGCTGGTTCTCGAATCTTTTTGCTGTGTTCGTAGCCCTCGTGAGTGTGTGCGTGTGTGTGTGTGTCTGGATCCCCGGTATTGGAGGTACCATATAAACCAGATATATAGTACCTCAAGGACACATCATTTCCCGTATCTTGCTTCCGGTTCCTCCCCTCCACCTAATCTCCCCCTAAAAATAGCTTTCTCTTGGACGTCTTACGCTGGTATCTTCGCGTCAATGCCGCTAAGGTTTGCGATAATTGATAGCATATTCATCAACTGATGAGCGGCCCTTTTGCCCTTGCTGGGCCCGGAGAGATATAATCTCGCTGAAGCCACCGTTGGGGAAAGGAGAAGGACGGAAATAAAGCCATTAGCCCGCTTTGGGAGAGCCGCTCAACAGAGCTGTGTGGTTCCGGGGCCGCAATTGGCCAGCTCGTACCTCGAAGCTCTCTCTTCGCATGTGGTATCCCGATAGAATCATGTTCAGGCAAGCAGGAAAGCTGGTGGACGGCGATCGTAACGGCCTTTCTTCAGATCTTCCGTCACTGTACATATCGCGTATACATGTGGACTCCGCAGTTCTCGCCGTTGCAAAATAAAGGCAGCGCTCAATGCTCCCCTCAGCAAGCCGTACGGGAATACCGCCACTATCACACGCAACCAGGGCACACAGCCTGGGATACCACAGATTTGCACGTTAGGGTTACAAGCATAGGTAGCAAACGCCTGGTGGTGACGATGCTGGCGGTGCGGGTACACATTACAGAGTACAATCAGAAGCAAGGTGGGCCCAACCAGCAATTCCATGTTCCATTTACTCCCCCATGCCACTTATGGGGACGATACTGCTCTCGTCTCTTGACACACACACACACTCACACACTGGAGCTTTTGCCCTTGCCAATCCACCAGATCAGATACTGGGATAGCCGATTCGGACATAAAACAACTTCCTTCTTGCACCGCACCGGCACCTGCACCGCTCCAACAACGCGGACGACGCTTCGGTCGAGACAAGAGCGGAGAGGAGGAGGAGGAGGAGGAGGAGACACCCTCCCCCGACACGTGCGTGCGTGCGTGCATGGTCTTTCTCTCAAGTTTTGTTCTTTCGTTTGCTATCCTCTTCAAGAAAGTCCAGACCATGTCGTTTGCCCCAGGACGTGCTGTGCCCATCTTATTCCCAGCGCGCACCAATCTTTCCTTAAAAGTCTATTTCTAACTGCTGGTACTCTTCTACGTGCTGGGATGGTTCAAGCTTGCTCTGCTCACCCAGACGTAGTGCCGCCATAGCTTGTACCAGTAGCACGAAGCTAGATGGGGGGCGGGCTGTCAGCCAGACAACTGGGAACGCCGTCTTTTTTCGCATTGGGCTGGACCACGATGGCATTAACGGTGTCTAATATGTGATGTTGAGTGTATGTATTGTGCTTTCAGGACTTACAGCACGCCGGCACCCATTCTCTGGTCTTTGGCACATTCCTCTGTTAACTTTTGGCCTAGAAAGTCCGGTGTACACTATATGTATGTCACCGAGTGTGGCCGGCCGCCCTGATCGGCTGCGTTTACCCAAAATGAGAGGAAACCAGCACCTCAGTATCTCCCCAAAAAGCAGAGTCTACACGAAGAGGCTGTACTGCTGCTGCTGCTGCTGCCGATCTGATCTGATTTTGTTTTGTTCCTTCTCCCCTGCTATGTCCGGCCCCCCCTCCCAGAAGTGAGACATTCCACCGGCAGTATCAGACGTTAAATCGGCCGGTCCAGATGCAGGAATTTAGAATGCCGATGACCTCCCTTTCTTGTGCCAGGACTTTAATTCTGTCCCTGCTCTGAGTCTGCACACATAACAAGGTTTTTCTTTTTCTCTTGGTGGGTGGGACAGATGGACATAGTAAGGCTGTTGTGTCCGTTGGCTCGGATTCGACACCGACGAGGGCCTCCATATGTTGTACATGCTATACTGTCGTCTGTAAGGGGGGACGGACATACCGTACATTGGTGTTCACAGAAGGACCCCCTGCCAAAGCTGAGGTGCGACCTAGAGATTGAATAGACGTCTTAGGTGGTACACTGTATTGCTCTGAAGGAACCTGTTACGCCGGCGCGGGCTATCAATCTCTCCATTGCACCGACTATCAAGGGCTTGTCCCTGGCCCTAAGCCCTGGGCTTCCCTTTCGGCGTTAATATAGTGGGCCAAAAGGCAGTACTGTACAGTACTGTAGATTTGCGGGAGGGGTCCGTAGATCTGTACTGCAATTCCGCTGGGGGGGTTGCTCAAGTGCCCTATCTGAAGGATCGCCATCCAGTCCGTCCCCCTCAACACCACCCTACTAACCTCTCTTTCACCACTGAGGCATGCAAATGACGTCTGGCCCGGCCTCCTCTTCCAGCTACCAACATGCTGTCTACAGGCCATACAACCAGACTGGCCAGGGTATGATCACGTTGCAGGGCCCCCGCGCGCGCAAGTTTGTTTTCGTTCTCCGGGATGTGGGTGTGGCATCACTCACTGTTGTCGAAAGAACAAAAAAGAACACACACACACGCACTACGGAAAATGCACCTGTCAGACCCGTGTGTTGTATGCTATGTCACTGCCCAACTTGATATAATATCTGCAGCTAGTCTGAAGGAAGAGCCAAAAAAAAAAAAAAAGGTCACACATCGCCCGACCGGCCTTATCTTTCCTCCTCCTCCACCTCTCCCAAAAGAGCAAGATGTTTCATGCACTCTTCATCACAGGGCTGCGACTTGGTGGACAAACCGGAATGGTGTGAAACACGCAGGTAATTCAGCTTGAGATTTGATCCTCCTGTTCGTCCGCCCGGTTGGCTACACACGTCAGACTGTCACAGAGACGGGACATTGACATCCAGATTGTGGCAAACCAGCCTCGATTGTGTTGCGCTACACTGTGGGTGTTTGCTGGGAGCTAAGAGCTTCAGCCGGGGAGACCAGGCAACCCTAGCCCTAAACATATCACGTATCTTGTAGCAGCATAACGCTCTTCTCCCAACTAAAGCAGGTTCTCTACGCGAATTCACTTCTAATAGAGGCACATGTTTTCGCTGGTGCATAATGATTAGATATAACACCATAGAGAATGCGCCAAACCTCACTGCAATCTCTCCATAGACACCCACAATGATTGGCGTTTCCATTGTCCGGTTTTGGGTGGACTACACACACCCTCGCAGCATCTTCGGCTCTAATACGGGCGATTTTCTGTAGCTGGTGGTATTTGCTTCCATCCGCTGCACGCTGGCAGGCAAGAAACTTTATTTCCATGCGTGTCTCTCTTTTCTACTGGCAGCCCGTGATGGAGCCGATGTCCACAGCGATATATCAAGTCCCCGAGACGGTGGTGGTGCATTTGCCTTGGGAACCAGGCCAGGAATCCAGGCGGTCGGCGTCCCAGGCAGGATCCGGAGAGCCATCCCCTCGTCCTGCTCCTCGTCTACCCCCGTACAAACACACATTTACTGTGCGGGACATTCATATTGGCGCTCTGCTCACAGTGTCTTCTGTCTCTTTCATTTCGTGTAATTGCTGCTCCTGCTGCTGGTGTATTCCATCGGCCCGCTTCGACCTGGGACTTTGTGGCTGTATCTACTCATCCCTCCTGTTTTTGGGGCTTGCTGCTTGGGTAGAGTTGCATCGTTTCCCACCGGACATGCCGAGCCGCTAGGGAAGATTGGCTGGATGACCCAGAATGATGGCATGCACAAAGCAACTTAAGGGAGCTTGTTACCACCACGGGAACAGAGGAGCAGGAAAGCAGATGGCAGAGTCGTGTCGAGGCTGGAATGGGACAGTATCCGTAATAGAGGTCTTTTGTCCCAAAGGTCCTATCCAGCGTTTCGGTGCCCTCGACTAGTATAGTTCCAACGGCATCACACACACACACACCCTCCATCGCGCTCTAGAACGTGGCTGCAGATAGGCGGTTGAGAATACGTGTCAGTGCTGGCTGCAGCTCCATATAATGGCCGTGGCCTATTGGCCAGCCCTGGCACAGGGTAATTTTGTCGATTGGTACCCTCCCTCCTGTTCTTGGCTCTTCTCGGTTGGTTGGTTGTGTGTGTGTGTGTGTGGGTTTTATGTGTTTTTTCCCGCCATGCCGCCAACGCACCAGTACCAAGCTTTGCCATTATCGGGCTGTTGGTTTGATTCTGCACACTTTGAGGTGGCTGCAGATTCTTGTAGTCATGTAGGGCTGAAGTCGAGTCCCTGATTTCAGACGAGAGGAGGAAGGTCAGAAGGGGAATAATTCGGCGAAGCGGGGGTGGGTGAAAAAGGTGAACAGTGGGCAGATAAGGAGGGGGCAGCCGAGAGAGAGAGAGAGAGAGAGAGAGAGAGAGAGAGAGGGAGACCTTTTGCAACCAACCCGATCATAGCAGGGGCTGGCTATCTCCGCGGCCAGCCCCCAGCCACATGCCTTTTTTTTTTTTTTGCTGGCTTTGTCCTGTAGGCAAGATTCGTCCTTGGCGATCGAGCATGAACACTCTTACCGTGCTGTAGCTCCGCATGTGGCTGGCTCATGTTGGACGAGAACCAGGCAGAAATAAATGGATCATGTCTTGGGATGGGACCTGCGATGGGTGTCGCTTCGAGTCATTGGCGTCTAGTCTCTTTGGCCGGAGACAAGAGTCCCTCCCTCGTGCATGTAGTCGGCCAGGGAATATATATATATATATTTTTCCCCCTCCCGGTGGGATGCTACGGGATAGAATCGAGTGAATCGAGTGAATCATGGCGGCGGACTGTGCTGCAGGGCAGCTCGGAGCGCATGCTGGCCCTGTGCCGAATAGCCTTCGAGACCAGTATGACGGGGATCACATATGCCTCGTCCAACCATCTTCTTGGCTTCTCGTTTCGCTCCTGTCAACGTACGCAGGATTAGGCACCGGAGTTGACTTTTGGGGGGATTGACGAGAACGACGATGAAGGGAAGGAGTATCACGGGGTTTTCCTTCTTTTCGCTGGTCTGGCTCCGCCGCAGCGGTTCGATTCCGATGTTTCCGTGTACGAAGATGCACAACGAGAGAACCTTAATGTAGCCCTATCGACAGAAAAGAGCTTGAATAAGCGATAACGAAAGCAGCGAGTGGCGGGGCAAAACAACAAAAAAAAGAAGAAAAAAAAAGCATCACGTACCACGGCCAGCCCAAAAGCCAAGCCCGATTGATGCCACTGTGGTATCTGGAGCAAGAGAGAAGAACAACCACGCCCCCCAGCGACAGCGATAACGAGAGGGCTCTCCATGACGGACTTTGGGGCTGATGGATGAGCTACGGGGAAATCAGAAAAGAGGCAGACGCAATGGGTGCATCACCACCTGTGGTTGGATTGGATCGTGAATATCGGGCCTTCACGCCGCTATACTTGGCTGGCCTAGAGGGGTTGATTTAAATTTTATTTTAATTCTTTTCATGTTGCGTTGCGTCGTCGTGGAGGTAGCGAACGCGAGGAGGATTTTCCTCCCATTTTCCCATTATCTCTTTCTTTTTTCCCTCTTCACTCCATAATTCCTCTCTGTGGTGGAACAAGAAAAAACAAGCAACTCGGGGATCGTTAAGTGGGCGTGTGTGAGATAGGGGCAGTTATTCCAGCCGCCCCCTCGCCCCCTCAGTCCCGGAAACCCACCAGAACAAAAGAACAGATGCCGACACGCGGGGAAACGAACGGTTGGTCCGCCGTTCGAGAGCCCTGCGGTGCCCCGTGCGGTCGCCGATGTTGGATAAGAGAAACTCTTCGCTTGGTCTGTGACGTGAGGCGATCGCCAGCGTGCCCGACTTGAGCGGTGCCCGACACAACTGTGGTCCCATGATGTGATGGGTACCGCGTCTTGTTACTGCAAACGGCGACCTCTTCCGTGCACCTCCACGCTGCAGCCTGTCGGGGACTGTATCTTGCGGCGACGGCAAGACTCTCGGTGGGACCCAATGGGATCTCCGGAGTTCATGGTTGTTGGGGGAGGACAGGAGTCATGCGATCCACCGTCCGTTACTTTTGTTTCTCTTCTTTTCACCTTTGCTCTCGTAGGGCTGGAGACCTTTCCACGGAAACTTTCCTCTGTCTGAGAGAGAGAGTGTGCACACGCGAATAATAAACTGACTGATGCTAGTTGGTGTTACACTCCAGCCCAAGTTTTGTAGAACGGACCATCCCAAGTGTTTAACCTTCGACTCACCACACACCCCCCCAGAGCTCCCCAAAAAGCAAGGGCGCCGACATGGGCCATGTCTCCCCCCATCACCGGAGACGGTCTCCCGATTTGGCAATCGTCGTCCGTCGCTTTCTTATGAGTAGTTAAAGATTGCTTCCAGCTGAGCCCAGCCCACAAACGCGCCCCATGCGTAGGGCTGTGAAGACTTTCCCATCCCGCTCTTTCGACGATCTCTTCGTATTCCGTTGGGGTTTTGGTTTTTGTCTTTGGGGGGAGGGGGGGGGTTTCGTTCTTCTTCCTGCTATTGTTCTGGCGGCTCAGCTCTATATTTTGGCGTGGTCTTGGGGGGGCTGGTCGCAAAACACTCACGTACGTCGCTCGACCAGCATCATGAATCCGCCTGAGCATACCTTGGCCCTGCACGCACTGGGATCAATAGTATCGTTGGTTACTGATCAGTGGGAATAAGGACCCTGAAGAAAACCCCCGAGTCCACAGAATGAGGATTTCTTAGCACCTTCAGTTCCGCACTCTCCAACACGGCCGGCCATCATCGTCTTCAATTTTCGCTACTACGAGACCTTTTGGTGTTTTGGCGATTCGGACCTTTTTCTCTCCATTCACGAAAAAGACGAGACCAGTGTGGCGGGCCATTCATCGTCATCGGGGACAGGATGCGTGTGAATCCTCGCCGGCTCTCATAAGCAGCAAAAATAAATCCCCGGCAGCATGTGGTTGCCTCGTGCCAAGCTGGAAGAAGATGCTCACTCTCGGGAGGGAGGGAGATCCTAGATCTCGAGCGAAACTGCATCTCTCGTTGCATTCCAGCTTCGGGAGAAGTGTTCTATCCATAGCTCCATTTCGCCGCGTATTCCGTCTGTCCACATCCCGGCACGGAGACTAAGCCCTTTCGACAAGACGTCCGATTGACTATTGCCTTATTGATGGGCCCGACCCTGCCTTGTGTCATGCTGGCCATGGTTGTGGTCTCGCTCCCGGGGAATACTCCCAAAGAGGAACGTACCGGTGTCGGCCCGTCCAGGATCCACTTCGGCGAGTGAAGGCGGAATGGCCGAAGACGGCCGCATTGCGTGCCGAGTTGGACAGTAGGTCCGACCGAGCGATACACAAGCAGGGACGTCTTGATGTATCTACGTAGTACACTTCACAGGGCCACCGTCATGACGGCAAGTGAGCACCAAATGATCCAATGCATATTGTCGTTGCCGCTGATCAACCCAACAAGTTACCGAAGGTGGAGTGCAAAGGAGCCGCAGTTGACTTAACGCTGGGCCAAGGATACTTTTTTAAACCATGCGGTGGAGCATCGGCATCACAGCGACAAGGCCTACAATATATTCTCCATACTTGAAATTAAATTTTTATTTTTGATGATCTGATATTTACAAGAGGTCTGAAGCCGCCAGACACACGTTACGGTCTGACTGCATAGGCGAGAAAAAGGCGCTCTTAGGTACCGCCGGGCCTGACCTGTAGAGCTGTGTCGACCTGCAAGATGGCGCACATGGCAAGGTCGGGGCAGACCATAGGGCTGTTTCGACTGGGGGGCTCAGACCTGTTTTTGCGCTTTCCTGCGTCGCCGATAGGATCTCGATGCTCAAGACTCGGCGATAGTTTTGTGGCCACCGCCTAGAAGAAAAAAAAGAAGAAAAAAAAAGAAGAAAAAAGAAAAGGCGGTGGGTTCTTTGAGCGGGATGATAGCTACGCTCAGGATTACTAGTGGACGCAACGCTCTGGAAGATGGACGAAGAAAAGATACGGCCCCAAGCTCCCCATCTGCTGTGCGTGTCTTCGACTTCTCTGTTCGGGGATGACACCGCCGTTGTTCCCGGCGACCAGAGGAGAGGCCAACATCTAGACCTTCTGTGTTTTCATGGAGACTTTTTTTTTCAGGTCCTGCTTTTATCCAAAAGACCATGCAGCACAGACAAATCAAAAAACCGCAAAGAGACAGAGTAAATCATATCGAGGTGTCCTGCCGACGCCCTAGGATTAACATTGGACATATGTGCTCTGGTGGTTTGTGGAGTTGCATCACGATCCTTCTTCTTGAGTCAGGAGACACTGGTGCATGCAATGAGACCGAAACGGGGAGATTTATTTAGACAGCCGCATCCTGGGTTTTTCGTGTGTACTGCACTGTCCGTTGAAAGGACCAGAGATCACGTAAATAAGGTAGACCAAGTCGCTCCGACTTGACCTCTAAGGCAGTGAGACGGAATACCGCCGACGCCCACGGAATGCGCACACCTACACCCAATAATTCGTGACATGCCATGTTGGACCTGTTGGTGACCGGCTTCTGCTGCTGGAGCTGCTGCTGGAGCTTTCGATGCTCCATCCCAGCTCTAGCTTTATCCAGCTATAGAGTCCAAAGTGCCCGTGGGATTCCAGCTAGTATTAGACGTAGCGTCGTGTGGTGCTCGTGGCCTTGAAACCGATGTCAAGTAATCGACGACGTGGAATTTCTAGTGTGTCGTTCCGCCGGTGTTCCTTCGTCTCAAAACACGGCCTCCTATCAGGAATCCTTCGGATATAGGACAACCCCCTCGAAAAGAATAATTAAGCACCACGCATCGAATGAACCCTGGCTCGGACGTGCCGGACCCCAATATTACAGCACATACAGGACGAAAGCCCCCGCAGGAAGCGGCATGCAACATGGTGCCATAGTATAGGTGCACTATAGAAGGACTTTTTGGGGTGGTTGGCCGGGATGGGCTGTAGGCCTTGAACGTCGGGACAGACAGACAGACAGAGACAAGACGGGTCTGTGACAAAGGCTTACCGCTGGTCGCGGCTTGAAAGGCGTCGCTGCAACTGCACGTAGCAGTGAGAAGCAACACCACAGAGCCCGAAATCCCGATCTACATGCCGAAGTTGCATTTCTTTTGTGCTTTCACTCCTGGTCCTGGGGCTATGCAAACGTGCATATCAGACCATGTCCAGCTCCTGTGTCTCTCCCCCTCCCTCGTCCCCTTCAGCCCTATCCAGACATCCTACACAGAACATACACAACACCGGTTCATGCTGATCCTGAGTAGTCTTGGCACACCTAATTTCTGCCCCGGCCGGGTTATCTCGTTTCTGCTGTCTGTGGCCCCAGTGTGCACCACGCGATTGGCTGCACCGTTTATCTGTGGTCTTCCGCCGCTCCTCCGCGAAATCCGGCCATTCTACTGGCCTGAGCATGATGGTACAGGGCCTTGGTCGTCGTGGGATACATTGTATGTGTAACTGCTTGATAATCTCTCCGCGGATTTTTAAATTGCTGGCTGCGCGCAGAGACTCCCTCCTCGGGACTGTGGACCATCGGCTAGGATAGGGAAACTCACGCCATGTGTGGTTGGGCTTCTAATACCGCGACTGGCGACCTGGAATAAGAAAGGAAGAGAAAAAGACAAAAAAAGAAAAGGGAGGGGGCCCATGCTTTGGCGCCACAAAAAAAAGACAAAATTACCCAGGAAGATCGACCCCGACAAAACAAATGACTTGCTCTTGGATCCAAGCAGGAAACAGAAAGGAAAAAAAAAGAGCAGGCAACAGGGGACCGGGGGAAACCGGAAGAGAACCCGGGGAGGGGAAGTGAAAGAGGGAAAGGGACAGGGGAGGGGGAAAGGGGGGAAGAGAGGACAGAACGAAGAGACAACAAGGCCGTAGGGCTGAAATGACGTGGGAATGGGTGGGTGATTTGCTCTTTTTCACTCCGCCAGTCTAGCCCTCCACTCCACTCCATCAGTGGAGAGTTGCGCAGCTTGTGCAGCTGCATTGCATATCAAGTGCGGACGATGTTGCAGCCAACCACGACGACGCTACTACTACAGCCATGCCCTCTTTCCCTTCCGCGGTTTTTTGTCTCGTCTTTTATCTCTTGTTCCTCTCTCCTCTGCTCGTCTCGTGAACTACTTCATGCAGACAGTAACAACAAGCTCCGTCCGTCTCGTGCACATGTTTCCTTGTCATCCAAGCGATCCATGGCATGGCTGTCCAGCCAATCCCTTGGCGCTGGTTCCCTCCGTCACATACCTGGGCTTCCTTCACAGGACCAGACCAAAGAAAGAAGAAGCGGCCAGAGCGGCTTGCTTCTCGTCTTCATTTCCCACGGCCCCAAAAGGTCCCCACTGCCGCACATGCACCCAAGCGAAGAAGATCCCGCCTTTTTGGTCCTAATGTGCTGCGACTTTGCTGTGGTAGAACACGCCCAACGGACGGCTTGGGACCCTCCCGGTTCGTCCAGCCATGCAAGTACGAACGACCCATACAGTGGAAACCAAAAACAGGAGAGATGCAATCCGCCACTGAGAACAAGGGGCTCCCTCCCTCCCTCCCCCAGCCCTATGAAAGGTGTGACATGGCTTGTGCTTCCCTCTCTCGCGGCCACTAAAACAGATTGGGGCGGACCAAGCACTCAATGCATTACCAATAGCAGCTATGTGTGTGTGTGTGTCTGGCGAAGACGGCTGCCGACATGATGAGAGTGTGCCGCGCAGAAGGAACGTAGGAGCGTGGGCTCGGCGGTCCAACCAGTCGGTCTTTTTTTGTCGTAAGGACTTGCCGTGTTGCTTCTGCTCGGACATGAACGGGACGTGCTATATGTACTGTTCTGGCTGTATGCCTGCTGACACCCCTCCCCCCTCGCTACACTCACAACCACAGAGCTTCACGGCACCCGCCCGCACGCGCAGGATAGGCTGGGTTTGGGGAAGAGGGGGTCTCTGCTGCGGTCCCCGTCTGCATCTTCTGGTGGTATGTATGCTGGTCACCGGACCTCTCACAGCACTGTGGCGCGGTGCAGCAGGCAGGGGAGGAGGGGGAGGGGAGACAGTCTTGCGGTCACTCACCCACCCCTCGGCCCAGAGACACCCACGGCGGACAGAACGAAGTGTCCTCGGTTCAGCACACGGCCGAAGCCGTATCATCGTTTCCTGAGTTGACTGTTTCCTCTGTCATCGATGAGCAATATCCAAGCTTGCTTCTTCATGGGCTTTCGTCCGGTGTGTTTCTTTGGGCTTTGCGCCCTCCTCCCCCGTCCCTTGGAACTTTCGAAGCTTCTTGGCTGTCGACGCCAACGGTGGTCGAGCCTCCAGTCCCAATTTCTGCCCGGGGGTGTTAGTTACCTCCTCCAGGACGAGAGAGAGAGACAGCCAGTGGCCCCTTCTACGGCTCTCCCAGCTTACACACGCTCTCAGCCTGTCTACCCGCCATGTGTTCAGCCTGAATCCACCATCTGCTGTGTCTTACACCACTAGACGGTCCAAGACGTCGTTTCCAGCTATATGTTTCGATATTAACTCAGATCAGCCCCATCAACTCTTCATCCACCCCCTCCTGCTTAGAAATCGTTCGCTGCCGTGGCACATGCGTTCCCGGAACCTTCTGCTTCCTGTCTTGACCTTTTTCTTTCCTCTTTTTTCCTGCTTGGCTTTCCCGCCATAGGGCTGACCGCCACTACTGCAGGCGCATATGCAGCCTTTTTGGAATACACCCAGCGGCTTCGACCGGAACCTTGTGATTCCGGAACAACGCGAGTGCAGATCTAAGCCTCTCTCTGCCTTGGAACCTCTGGATCCGCCAATCTCTTCAACGGTAGTACCGAATGCACTCGTAGGATCGGGATCGCCTTTGATGTTCGTACTTCTGCTCGTCTGCCGAGGATGATGAACCATGTCCTGCTGCATGAAGGTTCCTCGAAATGGACGCAGGCTACCAGAAACCGAAAGTGTCCGGCAGCTCCAGGCACTTCTTGATTTTCTTTTTTCGGTTTCCTTTTGTCATAGTGAATAGTTGCTTTGCGTTTCCTGCGTCTGCGTCTGCGTCATCTTGCACTGTGACAACCGCGCGCAAAAGGCTGCGCGGGAACAGTGCCGCCAGCGGTATAAAAAGACTGTGTCGTGCAGCTTCGTGTGATTGGTTCAGCCCGGGGGGCTGCGAAATGCAAATCAATTCTTGCCTTGTATACAGGCTTCACTATTGTAGAACTACTATTTACGGATTATCAATCACGACACTCGGTCGTAGCTTCCCCCTCTTCTTCACGTTTCGGAGGTTCTCTGCCGGAAGGCAGTTGCTGGTTGATCGCTCCTGCTGGTTCAACAGCCTGTTTTTTTCTTCTTTTTGTTCTTGCTCTTACTACTCTCGGCGCGTGCCGCCACCAGAAGCGCACTGGAACGAATTAGAACAAACGGCGTTGTTTGTTGGAACATGACGTCACTCGCTCTTGACGACGTGTGAACATAGCTATATATACAAACGCAAAGGCAAACGCGCAAATTCCACCGGAGGGCGGGAGATAACACATTGATGACCCCGATTGTCTACAGAATGCAGATGCAAATGAAAAAAAAAACAAAACAAAAAGCTGAGATGATCGCCTGGGGGAAGTCCTAAACTCCGGGCCAAGACTGTTGGATTGTGTGCCCAGCCGTCAGTGCGTGTGCCTGGAGCTTGAGCCACGATGGCCACCTGCTAACCCGCATGACTAGGTGGCCGGTCGGAGTTTAGGCGGCTTTCAAATCGAAGGTTTGGGCAAGGAACACCAAACCGATGCCGTTTCCTGCAAAGCCGTCCCATCAGGGGATCGTTCCCCTGATGTGATTCGATAACAGCAGGTAGGTGGACTGGTCCAGCCTTGCCCCCTCCCCAGGTGGCATTTCTGCTGGCCTTTACCAGATCGGGCGGCGCCCTTTGTCCCTTCAACCCCCGCTTGCCAGTCTGTCACATTTCGCAAGTTGCTCTCGGCTACCGACTTGGGCCGGATCTTGACGCCAGTTGCTGAGCCTTACCGGAGTAATATCCCCACAAGCTAGGAATGCAGAGAGAGGGACAGAGAGAGAGAGAGATCAACGAGCCCGCATCCCTCGACTGATGATGATGACTGTTCTGGTGTCTTCTAGCCCCCCCGCCCGACGCTCACGGTTATCTTGAAGACCATGGTTCTCGACCCCGTCTTCTCCCACCGGAAGCCCGGCTGGCCGGCATGGACACGTTTGGCTCAGGTCCTGCGCGCCCTTGGGGCCGTGATTGAGTTGCATCGGCACCGCAATTTCCGGGCAGCGCAAGAGATGGGGGAGGGTCATCCTCGAAGATTTTCTTCACTATCGTACACGAAAACAACCGGTCGATGTCAGCCGAGAGCATATGTGTGTTTGTGTGTGTGTGTCTCAATATATTGTCTACAGACCCGTTCTGGTATGGTCCCGGTGCGCGCTTGACACCGGACCCATTGACTGCAACAACACAGCCCATACGCCCGCAGCAAATGAATCCATGACCTCCCTCTCTCTCCCTCAACATTCTGCTTCTTTTGTGTCTTTTGCAGTCACCGCCCCGTTGACTCTAGATGGATTGGAGAAGCGTGTATGTGCATGTCCAAGACCCAGACCTGCGTCTTTTTTCTTTTCTTTTCGCCTTGACTTGGCAACACACTAAAGGAACATGCAGGGAAAAGGCTTCGTGAAGGGCGTCAGACTGTGCTACCGTGATTTGCAGAAGTTCCCAAGTGGGCTTTCTTGGCTGCGGAAATATCCGGTTGTTCAACGTTCTTGGGCTATGGGGAGAGGAGAGGGGGGGCGTGTGGGCGAACTCTCAGGCTCAAGAAGAGTCTGACTGACCGACCTTTGTAAGTGGCGGAGGGAGCAGAAGCTCTGTGTGAGGCGCGAGACTCCCCACTGTCTGCCGTTCACGGCTCTAAAATCCTGCTGCTGCCTCTTGAGCTTTGGGGGAACGTGCCGGATGGTCAGAAACTCTCTGAAGCCTCCGCCCCAACCATCCGGTGATGGAGAAGTTGGGTGAAGCATCTACTTACATGTCCTAGCCATGGAGACTTCGACATGACATACAGGAAGAGACACACCGCATGCTACTTTTCACTCCCATGCAGCCTCCTCGTCGCCCCCTCCCCTATGCCTCGTTCTCGGCCCTCAAGCAATCCGACAGTCCAGAGGTATTTTCTTGCCCAGGCACCGTGAAGCAGAGATCAACCACATCGTCAGCTTCAGCACACAGGATTGCGTTTGGATCCCGCATGAGGGCTGCCACGCTGTTCCGGCCTGGATTTCCGTGTCTCTTTTGCTCTCCTTCCCTCGGTCAGCGCTCTTCACCACGCCTATCTTATATCTGTGGGTTCCGTCAGTCTCACGCAGCCCCTCTCTCTCTACCGTTGACGGAAGGCATCGTGTGATACTGACAGTCCCTCTCTTGCTGTTTGCCCTCAGCGCTGACACACGCACAACCCCATTCGTTTACCCTCCAAGATCATGCCCATCAGACGGCGGAAAATCCCAAGCAGATTTCACAGAGAGAGACGGACGGCATGGGCAGAGGGACCTAGTGGGCCATCTCGGGAACCGGAAGGCTCGTACCCGACTGAATCCGGAATGTGTGATGGCGTCTCTTACTCACTCACCTCTTGGCGTCTCGAGCAAGTGAGGTTTCCAGAACTTTAGAAGAGCGGAGAGTCATCTTAGAATAAGGTGCGTCTACATGCATGATTCAGGATTCAGCAGAGTTGCGCGGGATGAGATCTCTTCCTTTGGCGCCAGACTACGCGCGAAGACCAGCCACACACACACACACGCTCAGGCTGATTTTAACTGCATCCCGCCCCTGGCCTTTTCTTTCTTTTCTCTCCGGCCATAGGAGCTGGCCCTCTCACCACTACCCAGCCTGACCCTTTTGGGAGCAGCCAATATGCTAATTTTGTCACCATATGCGGGCCTTCTTTTCCCCACTTAGCACCTTGGAGCCAAGCTAGGCTACCCAGTTCTCTCCTGTCAGTCTGTGGGAGTCTGGCTCTGGCCATTCGCCGGCGTTCATTTCCCGACCAGTCTATCACATCGTCTGGGTGTATTTTTAGACGGGAGAAAAGTTCACTTCTTGCAACGGCCGCACAAATCATATCCATGACACATAGGAAGAGGGCATGTCTTTTCACAGTTCTTCACCCCCCACACCCTTCAGTCTATTCGCTGGTGTCCCTCCCCTCTCCGTTTATCTCTGTTCGTTGTCTCCTTAATTTTGACGTACAAGCTGACACGGTAGATATCCGGCCTGAGGAAGCTTGGTGGGCTCCAAGGGAAGTGCGGCCGGTGGTATTTGAGTTTGCCTTTGGAATTAGATATTACGAACACCACGCTGCACCGTCAGCGGCGGGGGAAGGCAAATGTTCTCTGCCTCAGTTTGGCCACCACCACTTTGTTCCCCGCCGGGTTATACCAGCCGGCCGCCTCTAATAGGTCAGCGGACCCGCCTAGCCGTGATACGGGCCCATCGACACTGCCAAGCTACACAAAGGGTCTTCTCCGACCATGGAGATAATGCGGTGGACGCCCGCAGGCGCGTGTCCAGTGAGATTGGGGCCTCTCCAGGCGTGAGGGCCTCGTGGTAAGTGAGGCCGAGCCGTCGTCAGCCTTGGGCCTTCCAGAACAACGAGTATTCTGGCGGTGTAAGTTTCGAGGTCTCTACAGGAAGCCTCAATGTAAGTGATATTGAACTGTCTGACATACTAGGTGTGAGTGTGAGACTAAAAGTCTGGAGTTGATGATCTCTGGGGCGGTGTCGATATATCGAGTATTTGCTGGGGATATGGCCACGCTCTGGGCTCCTTAATATCAATTTTCACGAGGATAACTCTTCACCAGCCGGTCTCAACGCTTCAGATTCCTCCCTCCAGGAGAGGGGATCATCTCCCTCCTCATTTCCACTCTCCGTCACGCCGTTTTTCGACCACATTCAAATACACGTGTGGCGGGTTTGCGCAAGGAAACCGGGTATATGTCTGGTAGTGTGAGACGGCACTTCTTCTCCTTTCCCCAACAACGGGACTTCTGAACCTGTACGGACCCTCCCATCCCATTACGTATACCAGTTGTCGGTGCATACATGTGTCGTGTCTGGTCGCTGGTATTCCCGCCCTTGAGCCTTCATGTTCAGGCCGCTTTCGGCGCGTCGGTTTGGAAACGCCCGCAAAGCGTGGAACCCAATGGACGGGAAGAACGGATCTCTCTCTTCAAACTTTCGAGGTGGTATCTGTGCTTGGTGAACCAAGCAAAGATGCAAACTCGCCTTCTTTTTCCCACCGCCTTCCCCCCCCTTTTCCTCGATCATGCTCCTCGAGAAGCCCAGGCCCAAGGACAAGGCTAGGTGGGGTGCGGTTATGGTTGTGGTGGTGGTGGTGGAAATCTGGAACGGAAGCCTCAGGTGTGAACACCAGATGAACGGGGTCTCAGGAGAGAGAAAAAGAGACAGCAAGCATGGGCAGAAAGGAACACGAGAAAGTAACTGCCGCATTCATGCGCAGAGAGCCACTTCACCAGGCTACCATATATCGATAGGTTGCAGAAACCTTCGCGGATCAGGGTTCTTAGCCTGGGTAATCCCTTTTTCTTTTACTTCGCCTTTTAGTATGTCGATGGATATCAATCCCGGGTATGGGGGGGTGCCTGATCTTGAAGACACTGGGGGAACGCGAGAGAGAGAACGAAAGAGGGACAATTTCCACACACTACCTATAGAACCTCCTCTCGCGGGTATTATCTTTTCGTCTGCGATGCCTCTCTGTCCAAGCCTGCACGGATCAACTGGCTGTCTTCGAGAGTCCACATCGAACCGCGGAAGAATGCCATGTGCCACGATGTGTGTTCCTTCTTCCAGACCCGGGGAACATCTAGCCCGAAAAAGAAAGAGAAAAGACAGGAAAAAGTCATCCACGCGAGCCCTAAGTGCCAGGCCGGACGAAGCGTCCGTGCCTGTTTGTCACAGCAATGCAAAGGGGCCGTCTTCTCGATTTGGGCACGAACGTGGGTGAGTGTGCTGTGGCCCGTGTGTGTCTGATGGAGTGACACATCACGACCTAGCCGCAGACACGCGTCAAGCACAAAGTAACACTCAACAGGGCCCCCCTATCGTAGACCCAGGAACGCCAGAAGCTCCTTGGACCGGCCCATTACTCAATGCGCTGTACGAGTGCATAGCCATTTCTACGTCGATATAACGGGGTGCATGGACATCGCCGGTGGATATGAATGGTCCCTTCGTTCCCCTGAACGGCAGAAGAAAATCTCCTTCCTCCCTACTGATTGCTAATAGGATGAGGTCGATCTGTGCAGGCCGTTTCATTTCTAAAAGCCCTCTCTCCCTCTGTAAGCGCCAAGTAATTTACAAGAGCTTGCATGCATGAGAGAGAGAGAGTGAGTCCCAATGGCACCGGAGTTTGCCATTGCGTCCGTGCAACTCGCAGGGTAGCCCTACAGTTCCGCCAGTATCTAAGGATCAGTAAACCGTGGCAATCATCCCGGCTTCCCACTACTGCCTGGCTGAGTTACGTAGCACCTGTACGGTTTAAAGTACCCTGGCTAGAGGGGTGAGTGAGAGAAAAATGCCATGAGAAGGAGGCAGCGAGAGGGAAATGAACGCGCAGTGTCACTGTACCAATTTCTGGAACCATGTCTAGTGAGTGGTGTTTGTTCCTGATGATAACCATCTGTGTGTGTTCAGCTTACGGCCCCCAGTTGTCAAGTCTAGCGGCAGTGACCTCTCCATACGCCGCATCCCTAGGGCTCGCGGCACACAGCAGCTGAAGAGACACGCTTAGGGGAACGCGATGGTGGCCCTCCCGTCTGGTGGTTGGCACATCAAGCTATGCTGTTAGAGGAGAGAAAGGCCCAGTGTCTCCGTCCATAGCTTCTGGAGATGCGTATTGTAGTAGCAGCGGCTGTCGGCTTGGCACCCTCTCTCTCCCTCCCACACCCCCTTTCCGGGGACTCAGCCAGTCACGTCTATGCACCGCCAAGAGCACCAGCACTGACAGGACTTCCTAGTAGTTTTGTGAAACTCGGCAAAGGTGGAGAGAGAGAGAGAGAGAGAGCACCAGCGAGGGGTGAGTTGCTGCAGGTTGCCGATGAAGGACGGTCGCTAGGCTGTAGATGGACAAGCAGGCACGGTAGGGTGCTACCATGCCTTTTTCTGTCTTCACTAGTGTACTGTAGAACAGGCTGGGAGATTGGGAACAGCGCATCCAAGGCAGAAGAGGGGCGTGTGCGAGTCAGAGTGAGAGTTTGAGAGAGACAGGAGAGAGACTTGTGGTATTGAGACAGATGCCTCAGGTGTACGGAGAACACAATGCAACCATGGCCCCAGTCACGGCGCTTGAATGGAAGGAAGAGGGAAAGAAGAGAAAGCTTTGACCAGTAGGACAGGAGGACGACGGCACTTTTTTCTCCTCTTCCCTCTCTCACTCACTCTCTCTCTCTCCTCCTTTTCTTGTTTTTAAGTCTTCTTTTCTTTCCAGGGGCCTGCATATCCGGATTCTTTTCCCACTTCCAGCAATGTGACTGGCTACGAGGGAACTAATGGAGTCAAGTTGTGAAAAATCAGGGGGGTGTAGGAAAATAGTCTAGGATTTGGCTTTCTTGGGGTGGTGGGGGGGTGTAAGATTTCGAAGTCGTCTTGGACCAGAGACGAGAGAGGGGGGCGGGCAGAGAGAAAAAGCTGATATGATGAACAACTAAGAAAGTGTCAATGCGAATTGATGACAGCCTGTATCAATCAGCCCTGTCACCCGCATTCTGGCCTCAGCACCTTTTCGCGTGGGCGGTGGGAAGTGTGTCTGAATGACTTTGTGTCCGTCTCATGTTTCCTCTTCCCCCGTCGTCTCACATACTCTCTGTCTCTTTCTGGCTCTTCTTCTCGTTTGCTCCTCGTTCTGACACGCCCCCTCCATCTTCTGTTTCTCTCTTGCTCTGTCTCTCTTCTCTGGTTCTGCAAATATGGGGGCCCCCCTTTTGCCTCCTTTGCTTCCCTCTTCCTCTTCGTCTTCGTCTTCGTCTTCGTCTTCTCCCTCTCTCCCTCTCTCCCTCTCTCCCTCTCTCCCTCTCTCCCTCTCTCACCAGGCGTCTCTTGAGGTGTGTGATTGGGCCAACGGTCACCTCATGCTGGACACACATACATACACACACAAACACAAGAAGCACAGGCACCGTCCGCTCTGTAAGCGTTTACACACGCCTGCATCTCTCCAGGGGTTAAGTGACTCTGCTCCCCTACTCGATGGATATAAGACACCACCCCAGCAATGCTGCTTGCTTGCTGTCTCTCTCTCCACCGCCACTGGACGGACAACCGGGCAGAGTCTGCCGAGGGACAGCACCACTCCATACACGAGTATGTGGTATTGGTGTGGGTGAGATAGCGGGCCACACACAGACACAGCCTCCCCGGATCTATCTTTGACTTCCTGGTGCATGCATGTGTGGCTCTTTGGGCTTGAAGAGCTGTCTGTCTGTCTATTCTCGTTCTCGTGTGGGTAACTGTGTCTGGCGGTTGCATGTTGTTGTCATTCCGGGTGTCTCTCTCCCGTAGGCCGCCTCGGTTGGTCATATCACCGGTAACTTCCAGTGAGTGGTTGGTAGAATTCGGTATATCGTAGTGGCCCGATGTGACATGAGAGTGGGAACGTATGCCACTCTATTTTTCCTCCCTGTATGCACCTCAGCTCTGCCACTCCGCTCGATTCCAGTCTATACTGCCGTCAGCAGAATGCCATCAGAGAAATCTTGGGCTTTCTGCCTCTGGAGACCCGTCTCTGGCTGTCAGTGACATAGATAAGCGCCGTTGCCTGGTTGTGTTCGCCTCCTTTCTGCCACTGCAGGCTATCTTGTAGCTACCACGGTATAGCTGCCAGTGCCCCGTATAAGTGCCTGCGTGTCCTCCTTTTTGACAAGAGGCTCACCATCTCTCGATAGAATCCAGTGACACCCAGTCGCCGTGGGTATACCGCCGAATAGTCTCAAGGGCCCTTGCATATCGGGGCTTCTGCACCTAGATGCCGTGTCTCGACACAGGCTGCTAGCCTGCAAACCCGGAGACATATCCCCCCCAGTGCCTATTAGAAGGCTTGAACTGGCACGGGAAGAAAAGCAGAAGCAGCAGCCTAACGGTCTGCCCGGTCCCCTTTTCGTTTCCCTTTGTATCGCCAAGGTCGACTCACCGGCTCGCCAGTTTGCTCGTACCCGAGCGAGATATGAGTGAGTGTCTCGCCAGCATCTTCGATTGGCGGCGGCGTAAGAGCACCGGCCCTGTGCTATTCTCTGACTGTTGCATGTAGCTCTCTCAGGTCAAGACAAGATGGGCTTAGTGCAAGGGGAGTGACACTGGAACGGAGCTTGGAGATACAGTCAGCTAGACGAAAGACACCAAAAATGGGGTGGAAGGGCAGTACACAACCACGTCACTCGATGCCAGACCTCGCAGTGAATGAGCCCGAGCAGCTATCGAGATTGATGGAACAATCGGACCACAACTGTAGGCTTCAGCATCCCCAACAATTCCCACAGTCTCCACCGCCAGTGAAAAGAGGTGAGACTCCTCGTTAGCACCGAGCCGTGATATCTTTCAGCAGCCAGTCAGCCTCATCTTCCTCCTCTTCCCATCTCTCCAGCAGCGCCTGAAGCTGCTGCAGTTCGTTATCTGGATGTATGTGTATGCTGCACTTTGCGAGAGCGAGTGAGTGTCTGACATGAGGAGACAAAGCCGCATTCCATTTTTAGGTCTATCTCCCCAACACCCGCTAGAAGCCATCACCAGTCAAAAGGGGAGGTCGGCAGGGTCAAGAAGGATCTTTGCTGCCCCCCCCCTTCTTCAAAGTAGCATAGTGTAGTGTCATTCCGGAGGATTCAGGATGCAGATGTGCATTGCCGATGATCTCGAAAGCATTCCAGCGACCGTTGCTACCTGCGTTTGGATTCCGTGCATCTCTCCGATGAAAACTGAAGCTTCAGGCCTCCTCTCTCCTACTCGGACTTTGCCGTCCATGCAGCTTGGCCTCTGGTTTGCGTTGCGGCCGTCTACCACCCCATGATATCAAGAGGAAACTTTGACTGTCCAGAGACCGCTCGACTTTGCGCCCGCGCGTCCGTTTCTTTTGCTGTTCGGCTCATACTCACGAGCACACGCCCCCCCCTTTACTTCCCTCCCATCTCCCCCCTATTCCCTCTTGGGAGAAGAGGATCTTTTGGTCTCTTTGCCCCCTTTCTGATAGCTACCTGTTACGAGAACCTGCCCTTGGACCAGGGACGACGAACCACGGCTGCTCAAACGAGGATGGGCAATATACACGGAACATTCCCGGCAAGTGTGTGTGGATGCAGGCTGTGGACATGCTCTCAGCAAGGACACACAGACACATGCAAAGGGGATGGAAAAGCCGCGGGCTTTTCGCTTTCGTTTCTTGGTCCCTTCGTATTTCCGCTTCGAGATGGCGTTGTCTCACCAGACACGCCCTCCCAGGTCCTCGCTTGAACAGATCAATCTCGCCTCCCTATTCTCGCGCGCTCATGGGGAGGGAGTAGGACAAATGGGGACCAGGCAGAAAGAAATGGGTCCTCTGTAAGCCTGTCACTTTCTCTCTGTCACTCTGTAAGCTATCTGAACCAGCACTCTGCCACATCTGTGCGCGTGTGTGTGTGTGAGCGCATTGTCCAAGTGAGACTGCTGTCCAACGGGCCTAATTCTGAGAGAGATGGTGCAGACAGAGACACCACGGAGAACGTCCCTCGAAAAGAGCCTCTTCACCGGCTTTCCAAACATAGAAACCGGCTGCCCCTTGCGCTTCGGCTCCTGCTCAACTGAGATATGTTTCCGCTGCAGCCTAGGAGGAAATATCACAGACCGCCGTGAGAGTGGGAGAGTAATCTATCACACACACATCGTGTTCGAACAGCGCTGTGTGTGGCTGGTGCACCCTCTCCTCCCCCCACTCCAGAACGTCGACGACATGCTGACACTGCTGTCCTGGTCGACTACCGGCACCCATTGGCTTGAAGCCGTCGTCCGCCCAGCCATGTTGTCCAACGAAGCGCGCGCTGGGCCTGGACAATCACAGGCTGTCGACAAGCCATGTATGGACAACGAGGGCAGTCGGCCCTGCGTGCAATCTCGACAACGCACACGCGTGTCTCGTTTGCCAAGTCGAGTCCTTCATAAGTGTGTGTGTCCAGTGTGACCGCCTTGCTCGCATCACACTGTCCATATTAACGCCCGTTTTTCCTTTTCTGTCGAAGCACATCGAGAAACCGAGGGGGACAGAGAGAGGGGCTCCACCCCCTCATGCCGATACTCGCCCCCCCTTTTCAAAGTGCGACTCTGGGCCTCTCGGGCTCTCTGTCCCTCTCTGTGTGTCTTGCTCTGACTGGCGCAGCCTCGTTCAGAATTATTAGCTTCCCATCTTCCCAAACGAGGACCTTTTGTGGCGGATGATGGGCCCAAAGATATCCCCCTGTCAAGAGAAACAACTCACGCAAAGAGGAGCGGGGGCCAAAGGGGTCCGCGGAAACAATTTGGAGATACACCCAGACAGAACTGGGGGCTAACACATGGCATGCAAAGAAGACAGGAAAGGAGAAGGATGAACAGAGTAGGAAAAAGAAATGTTGGTTTTTTTGATGCTTTGCTTCTTTCGGTTTTGTTTGATAGACAGTAAAAGTATAAAGACAGGATAATATGGCCCCGAGAATGAAAACTCCCTCCATGTTCCCGTACACACCCCCCCCCCTTTTAAAAAACACCATATTGACACATACCAACATACACTTTCCACGTATGTTGTTATTCATACACAAATGAAGAGAGCAAGGACTAGACACTGGCGAACAGGGCACGAAGAGGGGTAAGGCGTGGTCGCGCCTTAAGCCGTGGTTGGTGCAGTACTATCACGTCTCGCTAGGCGACAGACCTGCAGCCGCCCAACCATGGAGATGTCATCCAAATCGTCCAAGTTCGTCGGGTCTCCCCCTCTGCCACGTCTAGCTTCCGTCCTCTATCTCCGGTAGGTTCTTGAAGTGTTCCCAACCATTCGCCATGTTCGTCGTAGCTGCATCCCAAAGGGAAACATGCCTGGACAGCGGCCCAATTCAAATGAATGGAGTTGAGCCAGTACATCGTCAAAGAGACAAACGTGAGCCTGGAGAGGGATGGTTCACGAACACTCCACAAAAGACAGACGGGGAAAAAGAAAATATGAGAAGAACCAGAACGAAATATCTCTCTATCAAGATCCCACCCAAGGTCAACTCCATGATTAAAAAAAAAAATTTAAAGCAGGCCCTGCGCGTTTGTCGCTTGTCCGTTTGCTGTGCTTCGGTGCGAATACCACCGAAGCCCCGGAGAAAAAGGAACAAGCTCTCAAACACGCCGATAATAACCGCTTGCAACATAGGAAAGAAGAAGAAGAAAAGAAAAAACACCCATGGACAGAGGTATATGTCCATTGATAATGCCAGAAAACCATGTGGTGATATCATGTAAAATCAGACGGCCTCATGCAAGAAAATAGTGTAAAAGAAATCCCAGGACATAGAAACTGAACGCCTCGAAACCAGAACAAAAGATAAGGGGGTGAAAAGAGGTTTTGGTAGAAGAGAAGAAGACGTGAAAAGGGAAAATGAGAAAAACAATAATAGCCGTACACTTGCGAAGGAGCGCTTGAAACTGATGGAACTTTTCGAATTGGGTGGTGTTTTAAGCACCGGTTGTCCGCACGTCCGCCGGAGCACCGGGAAAGGTCAAAACCCCCGTTCCGTGTGCCGTTGTCGCTCGGGATGTTCTGATGTTCCTCTGTTGAATATCTTGGATGGTTGTTTCGGTATCGAGCAGACAGCCGGTGTAAGATCGGATTGAAATATTTTTATACGAGTACAAGGGGACGAGTTTGTGGTTGATCTTGCGAGGGGGTTTTTTTTTCTGTGAGACTTTTGTGTATTTTTTGGTCTTTGATCGCATTTGATCTTCGTTAAAAAGCGTGAGTATCAAAGTTACAGGCCGGCGTGGCCGGAGGGGTTATGGTCGACAACGCCCTCGGCGATATTGTACAGCAGCTGAGCAAGGCACCGTTTAGTAGCGGCATCGTCGCGCAGCACTGACGAGAATGTGGCGTCTCGGAGGGGTTCGGGGAGGCACTGGCGAAGAGCCTCGCGGGCACGGCAGTTGTCGCTCAGGCTAGAAGAGAGAGAAAAAAGGCAGTGTTAGTAATGGTACCTTCGTCGTGTCATTGTGAGTTGGAAAGCGAACGCAGAGCGATCTTATGTGACATCGGCGCAACATACCGAAGGAAGCAGCGCACAACGTGCTTGAGCAGCCGAGCAGTCTGTTGCTCGACCAACTGGCCGACCATGTTGCTCAGAACAGTGCCGACGGCGTAGAAGCGCTCATAGGTGGCGCATATGTAGTTCAGTCCGTTATCATCGAGAAGAATCTTCTGGACAATGAAAATAGCAACCGTCTTGCTAAGCTCTGAGCCTGTCTCCATGATGCGCAAGCAGAGCGGGATGATCTCGGTGGTGAGCAGAAAGTTGATGACCTCGGACGAGTCGTTCTTAACGAGGGCACCGATAACTCCGAGCGAAGTCAGGCGGAGGTATTCGAAAGGGCGGGACTTTGAGGTAGTGTTGAGAAACGGGTAGAGGAAAAGAGGGATGTGGGCTACAGCGAGAAGAGCAACAAGGGTTAGACATGAGTTCACTCCCTACTCCAGCAACATGGAGAGCTAGAAAGGAACTAACCGTTAAGGAAGAGAGTACGAGTCTCGTTGTGAGAGGCAACGCACTGGAGGAGAGCCAGGGCGTTGCAAACGCGGTTCGACGCCGCAGCGGTCAGCTGGGACGGGTTGAGAAGAGTGTACACAGAGATGATCTCCTGCAGAAGCGAGGTCATGACACCTGGACAATGGCAAAAAAAGTTAGTTTGTGTACAGCCAGATCAGAAGAGATAGATCCCCCGCTAGAGCAGGTTATGATGGAGCCATCTGGATGAATGCTTCATCACATACCGAATGAGTGCCAGAGGATCAGGGCAAGCTCCTGCACCTGCTCACGCTTCTTGGACAGCTCCAGCAGAGCCGCCTCGCGCGTGTTCTCGTTCAGCAGATCGGCAATGTACGCCATAGTGCGGCGGTTATCATCGCTGACAATCATCTCGTGCGGGCCGCCATCGTGGGCGTGTCCCGCAGCTCCGGCGCCGGGACCGCCCATAGCTCCAGCATTGGCTCCAGCGCCGCCACCGCCGCCGCCCAGTCCGGCCATCGGGCCGTGGCCGCCCATCATGCGGTTGTACTGCTGCAGCTGCAGCGCCGACGCCGCGGCAAGGTGCTGCTGGGTCGGCTGCATCCACGACGACTCGGTCTGGCCATGGTAGCCGTGCTGCTGGTAGGAATGCGCGGTTGGCATCATCATGTCGAGGTGGAAGAAGGAAGGGTTTCGTATCGTGTTGTTGGGGTAGTTTGGTTGAGGTTGAATATTGGAAATATTCAATGGTGAAAATGAGCAGGTGAAGTTTGTGGGAATTGGAGATTCGTGGGGGTTTTCTAGGCTGGGTTTAACAAATGTAAATAGAACGCCCTGAATAATGTTTTTGTAGCTCCCTATAAAGCCCTCGTGGGTCGTGGGTCGTGGGTCGCTGCCTCCAAGGGCTGATATATAGAAAATGATGACCAAAGAAAACAAGCAAGCCACCAGCTTTCCAGTGAAAGATTGAATGTCCTTGGATATTGGGCAATATCTGTCCCACCATGCACAAACAGGAATATATCAACACAAGCAAGATGAAGTAGTTTCCGAAGCAGAGGTCGACAAAATTTGGGCCAGCAACGGGGAGATCAGATGAGAGGAAAGATGAAGGTCGCGTATTTCAGAGCGAAAGGCGTCGTCTCGTCAATCTATCGGGCGTGTGTGTGTGTGTGTGTATGTGCGCCTTTCGTAAAGTATGTGGTGGCAGGTTATCGTGATGGTGACAGAACCCGGTCCGTGCTTTCAACTTGGTGAGTCGATTGAAGCTCTGGTTTCCCAAACGAGTAAGCCGGCGAGTGAGAGAGCGAGATCACGAGGGAGAAGAGGGTGGGAGGATGAGAAGGATCGTGGGGGTTCTAGAAAATCCGTGAAAAAAGAAGAAGAATACAAGAAGAGAAACGAAAATGCCTCTATAGAACTGGATATAAGATAAATATTAAAGAAAAGAAAAGAAAATCCTATTAAAAGTTATCAAGAAGATAAGAATCAAATGTTGAGAGGATCTGGCCCCATACAGCACCAAGCGCAGGGAAAGAGAATCCAGAAAGAAGAATAACGCGTAATCGTCTCTTTCTTTCTGCTCTCTTATTCCACAGCACCGGGAAAAAGGCTTTGGCGTGAGAAGTCGAAAAAGAGGGATTGGGTGGGTGGTGATGACAATCTGGGAGGAGGAGGGAGGAAGATATTAAAAAGTCGTCGGCGATGCAGATAATGCTCTTTGCTTTTTCCTTGGGACAACCTTGTGATTATTCACCTTTTTTTTTCTGCCTTTCTTACTTAGGTTGGTTGAACAAACGGCACAAAACAGGGCAAGCATTAAGCATTGAGAGGGGAAATCTCCGGACAGTGATTTGCAGCCCACCACGTGATTCTGTCGCCTCAGGCATCAAGGGCCGGATGTTTATTCTCGTTTTAGGGTTGTGTTAGGGTTCTCGGCATATCACAAGCTCCATCTCCTGCCACTTCACGGCTTCATGCTCCATCACAGGTTCCCGGTTTCGTGTAGTTCTCGGGTTTGGTAGGACGCACTGTAGTCGGTGCTGTATTAGAATTATAAGAGGTGTAGTAAAGTAGTAGGGGATAGTAGCCGCAAGAAGGGAAAGATGGCCGCAACAGTCTATAATCAAAAACCAAGCAAACGGACAACCAGGTCCTCTTCTCTCTCCCCTCATTACAAAAAGAAAACCAGAAGAAAAACGAGTGAATACATCCTGTTCCTCTCTGTCTGGTAGCTCGAGTCCCCATGTAGCCATACGCCCAAGAAAAGCTATAGAGAGGAATATCATCCAAGGAGGAGACGGCCAGATGGAGAAGAAAAAAAGAAAAAGGAAAAAGAAAAGGAAAAAAGATCAACAGCGGTAAGAAATATGAGACGGAGAAAGATAAACCCGGCATGATCCCATCGTGAGAAAAGGGAAACGCAAATGAAAGACACAACCAGAATGGCAATGAGCTTGAGAAGAAGACGAAAAACAAGGCAAAAATGAATGAACACACCACCCTCCAAACAGAACAGAAAATGAAGGGAAAAAAGAAAAAGAACCCCCAAATCCTGAGCATATCTCCCCGGTTTCATTCCACTATTACCCTTTCCTTGACGTAGTAGAAGCGCAGATGAACTATATATTCGAGTGTTGTTGGTCTCGGAAGGGCCTTGCTGTCGTACTAGCGCTCAAAGCCGGAGATCCTTCAGAATCTGGTCCGCCATAGCCTTGTACTGCCAGGTATTTCCAGACATCCGCTTGAACTGGATACCATGCAGCGAAAGCAGCGGCACCTTGACAATGAAGATCTCAAACTCCAGAATCATGCTGCCGCCCAGATCACTCTGCACGTGCGTGCTAGTCTCGCCCATCGGCCGCCGCGACGAGCTGCGGTGGTGGTTGCGCGGGATGCTCTCGTCAGACATGTCCGAGTTGGACGTGCTGTTATCGCCCCCGCGGCTCGGCTTGCCCGGCGTTCGGGGCGTCTGCGGCGGGACGCGGTCTAGATCGCGGATCTCGTCGCGCTCCCGCTCTCCACCCATCAGCCCGCCAATGCTGAACCGCCGGCGGTGGCCCCCGTTTCCGGCGTTGTTGCTGGGCATGCCCCCAGAGGCGGACGGCGGGTCGACCACCTTCTTCAGGTCGATGCTTGGTGCGTGGCGGCAGCTAAATCCGCCCTTGATCTCCACGTACTCAACTGCGAGACTCTTCAGCACTCTCTTGATGTCGCTGCGGATCTCCGGTACGGACTTGGGTGACGTCGTCGATACACTGAACAAACCCTTCAGGAACACCGGCTTGGCCAGCTCGCTGTCATCAAGGCGGTCAGTCGACAAGCCACTGTTGTCGCCCACATCGACCGCCTCCTCGGGAACATTGGCTTCACGCGCCTCCTCGCGGCGCTGCCGCCGCTGCTGGATGCTCTCCTGTCGAGCGTGGCTGAGAGACTTGACTCTGACAGACGTAGAACGGCCTGACAGTGGAGCTCTCTGGTCGGAAGAACCACCGTTCTCGTTACCAGCCGACTGGTCCGAGCCACTAGTCAATGGCGGCTCTTTGCCGTAACGGCCATCGACGCGGCGTCTCATATCAGCGGAATTAACGCTGGTAGATCGGCCCAGTCCCTTGCCACGAGAGTTGACTGCCCCTCCAGCCGACGGCGGGGGGCTAAGAAGATCACTGTGTTGAGGCTGGCTACTTCCTGCGCGGCGACTCGAGGACGGCATATCATCCATATCCCGTCGACTGCGACGAATGCTGAAGCTCTTCCGTGGCGCGGGAACGTCTGTGGCCGGAGAATGCACATGCACTGAAGGCGGGTGAGACCGGTCCTTTTCGGAACGTTCGGGCTCCCGACGCTTGCGGGTGCTGAACCGTCGTAGAATACCAGCTGCTGTGCTCTCCTTTCTGTGTCCACTGTCCTGGCGAGTGTCCGGGGAATGCGGGGTCGTTGGCGACAAAAGAGCAGACTTCTTGCCCTGCTCAAGTTCGTCGTCGGCTTGAGTTCGAGACCGCGCATGCGTGCGACTAGGTGTAGACTCCCCAGCGTCGACTCCGGCGTTTCTACCCGAATGGGTATGGGATTCCTGGGGAGTTGCAATCTCAGGAACAGCCGTGTCGCCATGATTCTCGCGGCTGGCGGACTGGCCACCCAGATTAAGCGTAAGTTCCGGGGCCTGTTTGCGACTAAGAGCCGCATGATCACGCTCCTTCTTTTCGCGGACGAGATAGTAAACGGATATCAACGGGCTGAAGGCGTTGAATGGGTCGCTGCCAAATTGCAGGGCATCTGAACTCGGGTTGGACAGGTTATCGCGGCTATTAGACGAGTTGCGCCGGCGGTAGAAATCGAAGCCAAATCCACGCTTCTTCTCGGCATCCTTCGATGGGGGAGGATTTTCTCTCTCACGCTCGTAGGTGCGGACGGCTCTTTGGTACTCCTCGGATTCGATTGTGCGAACGAGTTGGCTCTTGATCGTTTCACTGGAGCCAAAATTGAATCCAGTCATTGCGTTGATGATGTCTTGGTCGAGAGGAAGCTTGAGAGGTTCGCGAATGGGGAGGAAGTTTTCGGGTGGGCCGGGGTAGCCCTTGGTCATCCACGGATGGCTGAGGACCTCTGCCAGAGTGGCTCGCTGCTTCGGATCGGTCATGAGCATTCGTGACATGAGTTGCTTGCAGTCTAGAGAGAAAACGCGAGTGTTCCGGTTAGAGGCAGGCAAACAATGGACATGAACGCAAAGCCGCAATCGGACCATACGGCGCACGAGGCAAAACATGAGAACACGGTGCAAAATAGATACATACCAGTAGACAGCCAGCTAGGATAATCAACGACACCCTTCTTGATCTTTGCATGAAGGGCAGGCATGCTCTGGTCGTCAAACGGAACCTTTCCGCACACCAAAACATAGAGGACGATGCCAAAGCTCCACACATCAACCTCAGGTCCCACGTACGCGCGAGCCTGAAGCAGCTCGGGAGCGGCGAAGTACAGACTGCCGCAGAAAGTCCGCAAGTGGTTGCGCGGAGAGAACAGGTTGCTAAGGCCGAAATCAATGATTTTGATGTCTCCGGTTTTGCTGATAAGGATGTTCTCGATCTTGAGGTCGCGGTGGACGATGCTGTTCCGATGGCAGTAGTCAAGAGCACTGGCAATCTGTCGGCTGAACTTTCTGGCCTGCTTCTCCTTAAGCTTTCCGTGGGAAATAATATAGTCGAGCATCTGGCCGCCGTTGACAAACTCAAAGAGCATGTACCAGTGGAAGTTTGTGCGGATCACATCTCGAAGACCGCAGATATGGGGGTGGTTTAGGAGGGTTACAATGGCAGCTTCTCGGGCAGTTCGGATTTCCTTGGATTGATCGGCTCGTTCTCGCTCAGCTCGACTTTGGTGGCCGTCTTCGGTTGAGACTCGCGGAATAATTTTGCATGCCACCTATTATTACAGATATCAAGGGCGTTTTGTTAGTGACGGCTCGTAAAAGTGACGAATAAGCGGAGATAAGAGAATTCTGTGGACGAGTCGGAGCCGGCTCCTTCCATAGTGGGAAGCACGCTTTGGAGCTCCACCTGGAAGAAAGAAAGACATTCCCAGAAACTCATAACTAGCAGTTGTGTTGAAGTTGTTGTTTTCATACCTGTTCATTGGTGCCTTCTTTCTTCGCAAGCTTGACCTTGCCCATACTACCAGCACCGATAGTCTTGCCGAGAATCCAGTTCCCGGACTGGGCCGGAACACTGGTCCGGGTCCGCGATTGGCGGTGTGGATAATGGGCTTGGGAGGAAGCGGCGGTGCTATTGTTCGTCGACGGTTCGGCGGCAGGCATCTTGGAGGCAGCCGTTTCGGTGCGGTTGGGGGGAGCAGGAGTGGGTTCCGATCGCGAGTCGGTTCGGCGGAGATGCCTTGATGACGGCTCAGACTGTTCGCTCGCGGCACGGTGGTTGGCGTCGGCAGTGTCTACGCGGTGGAGATACTGGCGAGAGTCAACGGCCTCGTAAGGAGGTGGGGGGTGTTTGGAGGGAGTCGATGGCTGTCGCGGAAGAAGGCTGACATCGTATTGATGCTGTGAAACGCTGGAGCTGGTTGGGACGTGATGGGAACGAGATCGAACAGGTACAGTGCGGATGGATCCAGCCCGCACAGGAGTGTTTTGGGCTGAAGAGGTGCTGATGGCAGTCGTCATTGTTGCGACGATGGAAGAGGTGATTGTGGCAAGAATGGATGTTTTTTTTATTCTGTTTCAATGAGAGGAAGAGACCGACAGTTGACTATAAAACTGAATCAAGAAGTGAGCGGTCACGGTAAGGAGAACCACTCAGTCAGTCACCACTTGTGCCACCACCCAAGCTGACTGGTGACAAGGAGCGTGACAACAGGAGTCAAGGGCAATAAGAACAGAGAAGAAGAAGTTTAATGGATGATATAAGATGTTCCAGACAGGAATACAGAAGCTCCTGATAAAAGACAACTTCAATACAAGTCAAGGGAAGAGAGAGGCCCAAAGCCAGGAGAGAAAAGATGGTTTGGGAGATTCAATGAAAGAGGGGTGTGACAAGCCCAGAAAAAAATAGTTATTTGTTTCAATGGATAAAGAATGAGTAGAAAGGAGAGGAACCCAGAATCTGGGAGAGAGCCGGATTCAGGTGGGATTTTCGGGGGTAGGATTAGTGATGGCTCGTGCGTGGAACATGGAAATTGGAACCAATTTTTGGGGGTCTTCTGGAGCAGATTGGCTGGTATAGCTGGTATAGAAGATCAGGAACAGCCAGTCTATGGTTGCACTGCTGTGATAGAGCAAGACGAGAGAGAATAGGGAGGAAGGTCGCCAATTCTTGGGGGGGCAAAGAATATATACGAAAAGCGATGTGGTGAGAGGAAGAAACACAGAAGAAAGTCTAACGAACAAGAGGTTAAGCCAGATGATTCAGGAGGCGAAAAAAGAAAAATAGAAACAAGAGTGGAAAAAAAGCAATACAGACAATACAAGATGGGATGATGGATGAAAGTGATGCAAGGAGAGAAGGGGAAAAAAAGACTGTGTGGCATGAGATGATGGAGAGAGGAAAAGAGTATGTGAGGGGACGAGAGACTTGTCTGTGATTTTCTTACGTCTCTGGCATCTGGGCTTCATTGCTGACAGCTGGAAGCTTCAATTAGATGCAGTCGTCAGGGACTATTTCGGATTCGTAGGCGTTGGCGGTAACTGGCATCGGGTAATCTCGTACTGTGGGCTGGACTGTGCAGGAACTTGGCCTCGAGTACCATTCGGGCGGGTTCATGCAGCTTCAAATTGCTGGCCAAAGGTATCCTCACAGTATTAAGTCGCCCAGGGCCCTCGGGCGACCGCCTATAACTTCTTAGGGGCTCCACCCACTGAAGGGAGCCATGCACGCCTAAGCCGGAGCCGTTATATCTGGATGCGTAATATGGAGAAGTACGGCGGCGATTCTTCAAAGAGCCAGACCGACAGTATATGAATACATGGTGATGCGGTTGATCCTCTAAGTACGACGAGTGTACATTCTGTTCATTCATACATACATTATAGATGGACTTATATGTAGGACTCGTCAACTTCACGAAGTCCACAGGATCATGGGCACACGACCATTGGCTTGGGGTCTAGATGAAGGAATGATACATATATATACGCAGTCCACAAGAGCACATGTTTGAAACGTTTGACTCGTCTACTACAAAAAGGGAACTGAGCAACTTAAGCCTAAGGCTGCCAACCATGCGCCAACCCGTCATCCAGAGACCGATTGCTATGTGTTGAAAAGCTTGTTCGGCCGGTAATGTCTCGTTTTGGAAGCAAACGATGTTCTTGAACCCCAGGAGATAAGGAGGTACGGGAAGGAGGAACACGATGGATGATGATGTTGATCTGTTCGAAGAATACGAGTACTTTCTATTTTTTTTGTGCTTCGTGTTTTCCTGTTCCCTGTCCTGTCCTCACAAACGGCATGGGCCAGTATCTGGTCCCCTAGTGCCGAAAATAGGTTAGCAGTTTCGTGCAGATCTTTTGGTGCCTCTCTCTCGCTCCATGTTCACGATGCGCCACCGCGTTTGGAAACGGGGCCGCCAGAGTGCTTCAGCGCGACAAATACCCGGACTCCTTTCCCCCAGAATCGCAGCTCTGTCCGTATGGGGCGTAGATCGCATTGCTTGACCAGCTGTGCGCAAATCCAGAGATTCGCAGCTGTTACTGGATACAGCTTTTACTTCACTAGTCCGACTAACCGTTGACGGTGCATGACGGCAAAAGGAACGACAGAAAAGAAGGAAACATGGAAAAACGAAGGGTCAGGTCCAGTGGAAGTGTTTGTTCCACTGCCTCCGTCCTGCGGCCGTTTGTCTTGCTTCACTGGCTCTGTTCAGGCATGATGTGCAGCAACATTTCCGAACTGGACGCCGCGTTTTGTCGATTCGTTGCCTAGTGAGAGTCCAATCGCACTGGTGCCTTTTTGTGCGACGGGAAATCTGGGCAGGCTTATTCGTCACGCAAAGCCATGTCATCATGTTGGCCGACTTTGATAGCAAGTGTTTGTTAAAGTTAACAGGCACGGATATACAACCCTAACCCTAATAATCATCGTTCTTCATTCTGGGTATATGCAGATGTGATGTGCCGTGACTGTGAATCCTTGCTGCCAATTTGGGTGGCAAACCGCTACCGTTGCTGCATGTCCCAGATATAGATGGCACTCGGTATAATCAAGGGTCTCAGCACCATTCATGTAAGGGTACACCGTCTATTCCAGACTCCGTGGTGGGATCGACGTGTAATTTTTTGCTGACTACCCAAGAAAACACCTCCGCGCACGGCTGATTGCATCATGGGTTCCCGTCGCTATCCCACATCGCGGAGATGGGTTATTAATCGTTTGAAATCCTCACGTACAGTACTTACATACATGGTCAAACCCCTACGTGACAACTCAACCAGCCAGGGCACTCGCGATGGGAAAATCAAAGAACAATGGTTTCCGGATTGTTATGTCCGGTCATTCACCACCGACAGAACTCGTCCTGTTGCCCTCGATATCTTTCTTCTGGACTAAACAGCTTGCTTGGCCCGAATCCTGTTCGACGTAATGTATCTACAGAACCACGGATTTGCTGGATTTCCAAGAAAAAAAGGAGCTTTTCACGAGCTCTGGAATCCTTCAGAGCCTCTTGTTTCCCCGGTGCGCCCGACTTGCTGGCTGGCGAAACCCTGCTATAGCATGTTTTCCGCATTTTGAGGCGGCCCAAGTTCCGACTCCAGAATCGAGATCATGCAAAAACAAGCTGGTCGACCTGTCCCACGTATATTATCCCGCCCAACCCCATATTCTGCAGCTTAGAATTTAGCTGGAACGGACAGCGCTTGGCTTTTTTACCTTCTTTTTTAGCTTATGAGAAGGGACCACCCCAACCTGACGATACAAACTACTGTGTATAAAAACTCCCGACGACCCTTTTTCGATTTCCCGGTTCTTGAAAGAGCTCCTCAACCGATCCTGAAGCTGCATCGCCCTTGTCTCTTTCTCTAGGTTCACATGAACCACCCCCCAATGCCGCCTCATAGAGAAGCCAGGCCAGGCAGCCCAACCGCACACATGGAGGCCGACCATCATGTTAACCATGATCATGATGATGATCATGAGGTGCGCCGCCACCACCGCTCTCACCCTCCTCTTCACCACAATCACCACCACCAACCCTTGATGACTGATTCTGCATCGCCTGGTATTGTCAACTGTTTACTGACTTGCCGCACACCCGGGAAGACTCTCCAGGCTGCCCAGTTTGCCGGCTCGTTCGCCGCGGCGGCGAGACCGAAACAGATCACGGAGAGAGCTTGGTTCAAAGATCGCGCTTACTTTATCGGACGGTGGCTTGACCCGGCTATCTTGAGGTCTGCGGTATGTTAAACTTTCGAGAATTGCTGTTGCACCTAACCCAGGGTGGTCTCCTGGGTCCGGTAACTAACACACACAACCTATTTCGGTTTCTCTCTAGATGATAGAGATGTGCGGGTGCTTCGTAACCGTCTTCCTTTCGGGCCAGATCACTGCCACGCTCCTCAACTATGGCACCCCCGTGATTGGCTCTTATATCGGAATAGCAAACGGCGCACTCGTGGCGCTGACCATATATGCTTCGGCCGTCCCAACAGGTGGACACCTCAACCCTATGATCACGATTTCGGCTATGATGTCCGGCCTGTGCCCGTTGTCTCGCGGTATGGATTCTCCTGGTACCATACTGCATCCTGGTCACCAACTGTTTTAACAACTCAACGTAATATAGGGTCTTTCTACTTGGCCGGCCATTTCCTCGCCTCCGGTCTCGCTGCCGGGATGCTGATGAAGATCTGGGGAGAGGAACGATCATTGCAGTGAGTGGTCTCGTCACTACCTCCGAGTAAAGAAGCGAGTGTGTGGTTAACTGACGGTATGATATCTTTCCTGCAGATACCATGGCGGAGGATGCTGGTTCGACACGAATACCATGTCATTGGGCCAGATCTTCCTGAACGAGTTTTGCGGGTGTTTCTGTCTTCTGTTTCTTGCATACGGTGTCGGCCTGGACCCTCGACAAGCCAAATTCTTCGGTCCTCGCTTCGGTCCGCTGCTGGTTGGTGGAAGTTTGGGACTTGTTGCCTTCTCGTCGAGCAATATTGCACCTGGTTATGCTGGAGCCCAGATGAATCCTGCCAGATGCTTCGCCTATTCAATTGTTCGCCGAGACATGTCTGGTAAGTCCTCGAACCGCATCCGACCCCAATTGAGAGTGCACCTCGGTGTCATGATACTGACAGAATCGAATGGGGTGATGTCTCTAGGCCAATGGATCTGGTGGGTTGCGGCCATTGCGGCATCTGCATTGATCTCGCTCACGTACAATATTGTTCCACCTCACCACGCACCGCCTGAGGAACAATCCGAACCGGCCCCAGAGATCCAAGAGCCGTCGAAGGCCTAGTTGGGACCTTCACGCTTCGTTTGTGAACTAACCTGAGATTTGGGTTTGTTTCAAGGCAGGGGGTCATGTGATGACGATTGATGAAATTTCTTCTGAACTTTTATCCGGCAGGCGTTTGGGTTCATGTTGGGTTAAACCATCGATAATAATTAGAACATGCACATTCGAAGTCGTCGTATTGTAATTGTAGTATGCGGAATAAAGCTCCAAGTGGGCGTTTCCCATCAACGCAAGATGACGAGGTACAAGTATTCCAGTCACGTGACAACCCACCTGACGGCTTGGTGGGAAATCGGCCGACGAGCCAACTGGATTTGTACGCCTTGTTTGCTCAAAAAAGTGAAGTCATGAAATTATTCCCTCCTCTCAATTTTCTCGACAGTTGAATCGAGATAACACGACATAACCTCTCAGAACAACAACCCCCCAAGTCTCGCAACAGACTCAGATGTCGGCAAAACGATCGCGTGCCGCATATGAATCCGATCTCGACAGCCTGGCGCCCTCGTTCGTCCTCTTCGGTACCGCTCTTCCTCCACAAGATGGACACACGCGCGACGACGGGAGCTTTGTGCCGCTGCACATGCAGGAGGCCCGGGACGAGAAGGGCCGGCGGCGATTTCATGGAGCCTTCACTGGAGGCTGGAGTGCAGGGTGGGCCACACAACCTCTTTTCAATCCCCTCTAGACAGAGTTCATCGCGTAGGTATCAGGCATGTCTGACGTAACCGTTTCTACTTTCTTTTGCTTTCCACCCCTCTTTCCAGGTACTTTAATACCGTAGGCTCGAAAGAGGGCTTCACGCCATCGTCGTTTGTGTCTAGCCGGGCGATCCGGCGACAGCCGGACGACAAGAAACCCCAACAACGGCGCGAAGACTTCATGGATGACGAAGACCTGGCAGATGTCGCTGCTGCTACTCATCTCGAGACCTCGGATGCCTTTGCCGGTATTGGATCGACATCTCGACTCGAAGGCACCGGTAGCCGGAGTCTCCTGACGGAGCTGTTGCGGCCGAAGGGAGAGACCATGGGTTTCCAGCTGCTGAACAAAATGGGCTGGAAATCCGGCCAAGGAATCGGCCCCAAGGTCAGGCGCGCGCCTCGGCTTGACCAAGGTTCATCAATTCCTCCGGTGGCCAACGAGACCTTTTTGTTTGCCCCCGACGACATTGCCGTGTTTCTCCCTGCGCCGCAGACCAGCCGAGCCGGAGTTGGATATGGGGAACCAGCGGCCCCGAAGAAAAAGCCCGTGTCGGTCCGACGGTCACGTGTAGCGTCCATGATGGACAATGGAGATGAATCCGACGACGACCTAAGGCCAAAGTCCCTCCCCCGGCAGCTTGGGTTAGGCGGATCCAAGAGCCGGAACCGAGCTGGCGGAATCGGCGTCGGGGTCCTAAATGACTCTGACTCTGATGAAGGCGATGGGCATGAGCTGGGGCCGAAAATATCCTACAACAAGGTTATATCGGGCTCTTCAAAGCTAAAGAAAGGCTCGGTCAGTACAAGCGTGGTGAGGCGGCCTTCGCTACCAACCAGAGGCATCGGCGCGGCTTCGTCCAAAGCTGGCCGCGGGAAGACTGGAGCACCTGGCGCTACCGGCGTTGCCATGCCCGGGTTTGTTGCCAACAAGAATGGAGATTCCAGTCAAGATATCAATCCAGCCCATGCGCCACCCGAGGTCCCTCCTGGCTGGGTGCCATCCAGAATGGCGAAGCCGGCTGCCCCGTCGAACAGCTCATACGTGTCGGCTGCCGACGCAGCGAAGAATTCCCAGCTGAACCCTCGGTCTCGCGGAGAAGCCTTGGGAGAAACACAGCTTCCAGGCAAGTCAGTGTTTGATTTCCTGTCCGAGTCAGCTCGGCAGCGCATTGTGCAGGCAACTGGAAAGCAAGATCTTCCCGCCGCCGGCGACGAGGCTCCGCCAGGACAACCGAAACTATCTATGCAAGAGGTTTTTTGCAGCTATCCCAAGCTGGATAAAGACACCGCCCTGGCTGCTCTGGCGCGAGGGAAAACTGGCATGGGCCCGTACCGGGATGACAATCTCAAGAGAGAACGGTATATCCAGTACCTGCAAGCCCAGGCCGATATCTCACAGTGGAGCCCCGCGACAGAGATGGCAGGCTGGAAGATGGACAACGTCACGGCGGAGCTTCAAGAATTCTACAACTGCGCGCGAATATTCAAGCCCATGACGGGGCTGATGGCATCCCGGTTCACTACTTCGACAGCGGCAACTTCCAGCAGCAACAATGCTGGTTCAAACGTCGGTGCCCTTGCTGCGAGCGAGGCGGTTATCGTGGCCAAGGTAACCGACCCGGCCGTGGAAGCCGCCAAGGTAGGCATGTTTGGCCCGCTGACGCGGACGATTGAGGACTTCTACCCGACTAGGCTGCTGTGCAAGCGGTTCAACGTCAAGCCCCCGGCGCATGCTACGACAGAAGACAACAGCACTAAGAAGACGGGGCCGGCGCAATACGACGAGATGGAGGCACGCGAGCTACGGGAGTTGCGGATTCTCGCGGCGCCGTCGCAACCGTCATCACTGCTTGTGGGGGACACCGGGAATGGCCAGGCCGAGACCCCGGCCGCCGTAGTGGCTGCGACAGCACAGCCGCCTGCTGAGCTCAAACGGCCTGGCGATGAGGTCTTCGCGTCGATCTTTGGGGATGACAGTGATATAGAGTAGTAGATTTGTGTTTATGGCATTATCCATAGGAGCATACACAGACAGGGCGTTCCCCGTATTCTGGGGTCATTCTCTGGAGCTCATTCTTCAGTGACCGCCGGCTGGCGTGAATATGTGACATGTTCCACCGAAAACCAACCAGAAACCCCACACACCTCAACAGCTATATATGTATATATATATATATATATTTATATAATTCATGCACCTCTCGCCTTACCGTGTCTCCCCATCTCAAACCATGCCACTTCTTCCATCCATCACAGTGGACTTAGCCGCTTTCAGGATCCTGCCCCGGCCTTCTCTGGCCAACCAGATCAGCGTGTTTGCATGAACAGACATCACGTGCAACCACACGTGACGCGTCTAAGCGCCCTGACGCTCCGTTTTTTATTGTAATGGAGTGGGTGCCCAAAGCTGGAAAACAGGCCCCCTGACAATCAGATTCCAAGAAGTTCAGGCGAAAGGGTTGATCAGTTCCTTGGACTCTGGGTTTTGTCTCGTTTTTCCTTCTTCTTCCAAACTCATTTCCCCCAAGCATTCTTTTTCTCTCTGGTTCTTGAAACGGATCTGTAGAATCTGCCATCAATGTCCTGATTTCAATCTCTGCACAGATCCTCTCGTCTGCATCCTTTTTTATTATATCTTTCCAGCCCTTTCTCTCCCCAGCCTCACCGTCCACTTTTATAATACAAAGCCCCTTTGTCTCCGAAACATTTCCAAGTCACTATTTTGTACCCTCTGCATATTTTACCGCTGTTCTCATATCCCACCAGACCAGCTGTTTCAATTTCCTGTGCTCTGCCCTGGTAGTCCCTCCTGCCACGAGTCCGTCGACTTCTATCTTGTATGTATATCTTCGGGATGCATGGGCTGATTGTGTGCGCTGTCAAATGGCGTGAATGGTGCAACACAGTCTATTGAACCTCTCTTCATCTTTTTCTGGCCGAAATTTGCGGGTAACTAACCATTGGCTAACAAATGACCACCCAATCTCCAGAACAGCGCATATCTCGCCACCACGATTCTCTCATTCGATTGACTTCCCCGTCATCCTTCGGTCCCTTTCTCCCTCACCATCGCCTATTCCCCCGACGACGAGCAAGAAAAAGTCTCTAGAGCCTTGCCCGTCAGCCGCCATTGCCCGCCGTTCCACCAGCAGCCAAGTTGTCTTCGTCGCAGGAAAACAGGCACGGACAGCCCGCGCCTGTGGGGCGAGCTATCGACCTCATTCGCGAGGACCACGACGACGGACTGGACACCCTGGACCGAGGAAGGTCTCCGCCGCCTGGATATCCCGCGTCCGAAGTTTCGGCTTCTTGCCCGCCGCCGTTTTCTTCCATCTACGGAGGACTTGAAGACGGAGATACCGACTCTGTCGATATCGATAGCGACAACAACGACACCAACACCGCCGTTCGTGCCGAACTCTCCGCCCGCGTCGACTCGACAGCTGCCGCTGCTGTTGTTGGCCTAGTTCCCACTCACCCGAACTTATCCCGTGTCCATACCGCCGCATCCGCTGTCGGAAAGGACGTCCGCCCGCTCCGCGCCTCCTCGCCTCTTCTCCCGTTTGCTCCGCAACACAGACGACAACGCTCTGCCGAATCGCAGGTTGCATCTGAAGCCGGATCATCTTCGTTTCCCCAGACCCCCCCGGCTGCCCCTGCCTACGTTCTCAACCCAGACGTCGCTACACCCGACCCGTCGGCTGATACTAAGCAAGCTCTCCTCGCCGATAGCAAGGGCGAGTCATCCAAGAAGGACGAAGATTCCGAGCCGCCACCCGCATACTCAGAGGGTTCCAGTCCTCTCCTTTCCTTTACATATCTAATGGCTGCCGCCGGTGGTGCGTCGAGTATTATTACTCAGGTTCAACAGGGCGGGCCCCCTGTTGTTCCGCTTGGAGGTTTGTGCTCTTCCTCAAGCTGTCTATCGATTTACCGCCCGTTTCTAACCGCACCAAACCTACTCTAGATGTCAGCGCCGATGAAACGATTGCTATGGACTTGAGGTGTGTGGTTCTATTTCAAACATCATTCTGTGTGCTTAGCTGAAGATATTAACTTGCACGTGGTACAGAGGAACTCGCTTTGTGCTGTCACGCGATGAGCTCCTAACGCTTCCGGAGTTCGTTTTGCTATCTCTCTTCCCCAACGGGCTTTTCCCGGATGGCCACAACGGCTTCCCCGACTCCGATGCCGTCCAGGTTGATGTAAGCAAACACCTTCAATCGACATTGACCATGGATATAAACTTACCATCCCACCAAATCTAGTATGACCCGGCCTCGCTCGAATACATGCTTGTGTTCTTCAGAAATGTCGCTCAGTCTCTACCAGCCGAGCTATCTGACAATCAAGCTGTCGATCAGATGATGCCGCGTGACGACCCGGGAAAGCGTGCAGGCATTATTGTCCTGCGCGAGGACCTTGATTTCTACGCCATCCCGCCGTATGCCGAGATCGAGGCGCTGGAGATGGTTAAAGTCAAGCGTGCTGCCATGCGTGCTCTTCTGCAGCAGGACGGTATCTTCTCGGGCCTTAAGCGCAGCGACGAGCCTGGAACTACCGAAGCGCACCTGATTGAGATGCTGACAGCTGGGTAAGCTTTTCTCTCTTTCGCCTTGTTTTTTTTTCCCCCGTGAAGACCTACAGCTAACCCCTTTACCATAACAGTGGCTTTAACTACGATGATCGATGGGGCCACCGCGCGAGCGAGCCCAACAAGGCGGTGATTTGCAGTCTTGCGCTGGCGCGGCTCCGGAGCGACATCCGTGGCGGCGCCATGGGCAACAGCGACGTTGGCATGGCGCAGAAGCTGCTGCTGTTCTGGCGCAAGCCGGCGCGGCGGTGCTGGTGGGAGGGTGTTGAGCTGGAGGGCGTCGAGGGCGTCGAGGGCAAGCTCAAGGTGTGGATCCGGCGGGTGTGGACCCTGGAGATGTGCGTTATTGGCGTGCGGTAGGGCGACACCCAGTGGAGAGAAGACGACGACGGGTCTTCGGAGCCGGAGGCGGAGTCCCAGCTGTCCTCCCGCCGCCATTCGGAGAAGGAAGACTCGGAGGATGATTTCTGGGATGAGTAGTATTGTCGTTCCTGACATCATCTTTTCCAGTGACATGAAGCCTCTACCTCTGTCTCCGTCTCTCTATTTCCCTCGCACTCTATTGTCCCTTCTGCTTCTCTTCTTTCCATTTTCCAACGTGTGTCTTCAAGTTCCACCCCTCTCCTATTGGCACCATCATGAATCATCCATCTCCAGCTGCTTTTTTTTTCTTCCCTCTCTATAAGACTTTTTTTTTTTTTTATACACCTACCCCAATTTCCACTACTGGCCCTTTCACTCTATCCCACATTCCAATTACTGCTTTCTTCTTGTGCTGGCGAGTTGGTTAAAAATCATGCAGGCTCAGGTTGAACGCATGCTTCTTGGGTTTTTTTTTTGTTACCTTGCAACCCACCCAGAATACCCCAGCCACGCACGCATATTCCGCATGGCCTTGGGATATTTTTATCCATTCGTTGACCTCACTTTCATATTCCCTTTCCATTGCTTCTTCTCTAGTTGGTTCGACATCTTCGTGGTTTTCTTCTTTTTTTTTTCTTTGGCAGGCGGTTGTTGCGCATATCTTTTCGTTGTGTCTTATTCTTTTTGTGCAGAAGCGGAATCCAACACCCTTTCTTTCTTGTGCAAGTCGATCGAGTTCTTCCTGTTTGTTCGTTTACCCGTTTTTATATATATGTGATAGCTTCTTTCATACTCCTCGTTTCTTGGTACTCCTGGTTTTTTTTTGTTCGTTTAATTGAGCTTCGTTTTGGATTTTTCTCCCTCCTAGACTTTGGTCCTTGCATTAAGCTCCTTGCTAAACCTGACTGCCTGTAGGCAGAGCCACGCTGTCCTACTACCTTGATATAGATGCTTTCACCTGCACGGCTAGTCCGGAAAACCGGCTCCGTGCCATAAGCTTTCAGCTCACCGACATTCGGGCTATTTTGATATTTCGGAAGATCGGCCAAAGGAGGGGCAGACTGTTAACTAGGGACCAAGTGTACACACGTGCAGTTCCAGAGCTCCTTCCCAGGTTAACTAACCGCTCGCCGATCCAGGGAAGGAGGGACCCTTGTCGTTCCTTCCCTCTATGTGTCCATCGGTATCTGTGAATACTTCATGAGGCCCTGCGATGTGTACGCATTTCGGACAAGCAATAGCCGAGTGGTGAGTTGATGAACAGGAGCCTGAGCTACACGACCAGTGCATCACGTAAACCGCCTCATCAACTTCCGCAGTGACCATTACTCCTTTTAAGATACTTCATGGTCTCGATACTCCCAGGATGGTCCTTAGTTTTGCGATCGCGAATAGTGGGAGAAAGGGGGAACCTTATATCGGATAGCACTATCTTGGAAAAATGGAAGGAGCTACCCCTCCTGTCGCACCTTCCGTCTCTATATGTAGGGTTATGGAATGCAAACAAGCACGTTGACGGACCCGTGGCCGGAAATATATCTTGGGACTCGGGAACCCGGCGTCCACTACATATTCCTCCTCTTGCTCTCCCCGACTGGATTGACACGCTGGTGTGCTCAATGTAAATCTAAGGGGTGGGGCGAAGGAGTAGAGAGGATCAGAAGCACGACTCAGGAGCCCACCAAGGTGGTGGGTGGTACTATTCAGACGTGTTACGGAAACTGCGGAATTCTACGGGAAGCTCATATTTCCGAAGTCGGCGGCGCATGGGTCAGTAGTCAAAAGAAATCTGATTTTGTCTCACTTTTGTGCAGCCTTTTGGGTTTTTATTCTTAAAAATAGACTCACAAGTGTGAGATATTCGAAGGTTATTTAGAGGATACCGAACTATCTTCTAGGGATTTTATGGGAATCTATATAGAAAGGAAGAGGAGTTATCACCCCGAATTATCCAGCGGAAGATGGCCGACCTTAGCAGGAGCTCACCGGGCCGCTCGTATGGTGGCTTATCAGTCGCCGAGCCTTGGTAACACGCCCGGTTGTTGGATGAGATGACCTCACTAGCAGCAGGGACCACGACATCAGCCCGTGAGATGCCTCCAGCAGTCCTGATCGCCTGTGTCTGTGAGCGGGGAGGTTTTGATCTAGCTGGACAGCGATTACAGCCAAACCACGTTGCATCAGGCGCTGCACGTGGCGTGTAAAAGGCTCCCTAGAAGGACTTCAGATATGGCCGGCTATAGATAGGATCTCCGTAATGGGCCTTTGAAAGGCTCGACTATCGTTTTACGGTGACCGATACTGGCCATCTAAGGATTGGGAGGGGCCGCCAGCACTGCTTACGGCGGCCATGGAGTCTGTCTATGTTGGCGGTGTCTATGCTAAGATGGAGAAGAGAGGAAACCAGAAAGCAGGAAGCAGGAAGCAGGAAGGTTAAGTAGTGTAACTATATACGAGCCTGGCCTAGGTGGAATGAATATAGCTGTGGTTCCCTGTATTGCATTGCCCTACATCGTTGTTGCTAATATGACGGCGTCATCCCTGGGCGACGTTATACAAATCAAGCCTGATTCAGGTTTGCTACTGCACGGGGAATGATTTACACCTTGCTGTATGTTGTATCAAACTGTTTACCACATACGAGTATATGATTCACCAGTTGGATTTGGAGGGAGGAAGCGCCGAAAGTTCTTTTGAATCATGGTGGTATTCACCCAGACTCCAGGCTACGCATGAGGGTGATATATATGAGTGAATATTGGTAACACCCGGATAAAGAATTACTGAGTAGAAAACGACAACGAGAAGAACTTTTCCGGTCCAGAACCAGCAGGCCAACCTGCAAAATGGCATTGTCGTAGTGACAATCTGCCGGCATCTGCGCGGGGAGGGGAAAGGGAACAGGGCATACTGCACGTACCAGACCAAGAGCACATCAGGTCACACGGCCGAGAAGTGAAGAATGGGAACACTTGGTGGCATTTTCGGATTTTCGTCACCCCTTGGTCTGAGGGGTGGTTGGATGTGATGCTGCGTTGGATGCGCGGAGGTGGTCATTGCTCCTTGGAAATGCGGAGGCAGCAACAAGAATAGAGAGGGAAGACGGGTTATACTGGATTCGACATGGCCAAGCGAAGAGAAAGAGCTGCAGGAAAAAAAAAAAGCAACAAAAGCGGAAAAGGAGGGGAAGGAGACACGGCAGAGAATGGAACGTGGCGATAACTGGGAAATGTGGATGCCGGCTCGGAGCCGGAAGCTGAGTTTTGTTGTTGTGTGGGCTGGTGTTTGCAAAGAGACAAGAACGATGTGAGGGACGGAAAGAGACTTTTGAGATCAAGGCGGTGAGAAAATCAGAACAACACGATGCAGGACAGTTGAGATGAAAGTAAGTAGCGTGGGGGAGAGACCAAGACCTTGGTGAATGAGGTTCGGTGGGTATTGTTTGATAGCGAGTGAATCTTCTGGCCAGCTAAGGTGAGAAGAGTGCAGAGAGAAAGAAACTGGGTGTTGAACCTTGCCAATAACGGAGAGAGAGAAAAAAGGAAACATGAACATCTGGACGGTGTTAGTCGAAAAGAAATGGATAAACTAAAAGTGAAGAGGCGGTAGGTGACCTGTCAGATATGAGAACCGAGAGGTGCTATTCCTGCTCTTCTTGTTAGTGGGCCAATAACGAGCAAGTGACTTGACTGCAAGTGAGATACTGAGAGAATGAAGGAAAAAGCGCTGAATCCGGAGCGGGGAAGAGTGAGTGATGATGAAGGGTTCTCACTCATCGCTTGATTGTGGTTGATGCTCCATTTCTCCGGTCATCGGGGACGAGTTATCGTGAAGTTCGAGTGGCTGGGATGAGAAGCAGGCTATTTTTCTACGATATCGTCTCCCAATGCCAACTGCCTGTTTTGAACGAACTGACAGCTTCCTCGTCGTTTAGGGTTTACAAACCCTCTTCGTGGCTTTCCCACCAAAAAGAAATATCCGAAGAAGGCAGGCACTTGCGATGTCGACTTGGGAAGCTCTTGCCAAACCGCTGCCTGCCAATTCGACAACATAGTGAACCTGAAGACTTTTGGGCATTAATCCTGTGACTTCGTGCTCTCTCGAACTTCTTCTTCTTTTCACCTCTCCAAAGAGTCACTCTTCACATATGTGATCTTCTCTCTCTTGTGATCGTGACACACCCATAGCCTGAGTAATTCAATCTTGATCCTGAATACTCAAGCTTCACTGTATCCCTTCCTATGGTCCGGTTTTGTTTCCATCTAATCTCTCGCCGTTTTCTCTCCCCTCCAACAAACCTTCAACCCCACATGGCCACAGTCGGCCTTTCGCTGTTCCGTCCCAGGGCCTCTCTGGCCTCCGCCGCAAATAGAAACAAATCATGCACGCCCCCGAAAGCACGGAATTGTTGGACCCTTCCCCCTGTTCCTTGTCCATGACTTAGTTTTCGTCTTAAGTGATAAAAACGCCGAAAACTCGCTGCTAAATCGAATGATATATACCAAATAACCCTTGCCAAGACGGTAGTGGGGTGGGTTTTCATTGGTGGTGGCTTGCAGAAGTGTCTGCATGTTCCCCCTCTTCTTTTTTTTCCTTCTGAGTTGTTGGTTGTTTTGTGTGTGCTCATTAATTACTCCTGCTCGTGGATCCTCTTTCCCACTCTGACTGGCTTGGGATTCCTACACCGGACAAGTGTCTAGATATCGCCGCGCGGATATTGTGGGCGGGGGTGGTGATCACTTGCTCCTCCGTGTTCTTTGGTGCCAGATGACACCATCTGCATAGAGTCGACGTTGTGACGCTCGATGAAGTTCTTCACAAGCTATCTCATTATGTTTGTTGGGTGTGAATGCCTTCAGTGCCGGCTACTTGTGTGAATCTCACGGCCGTGATCTCCTGCCAAGTCCGTGGTGTAAGACAAAAGGTATCTATGGCCCCAATTAACCCATTCATTCCGTCTCTTCCACACGACGCCTATTCAGGAAGCTGGTGTATCCACGTTCGAGCCTCTCTTATTTTCCCTCCACCTTACGCTGTCTTGGTGTCAATACTTGGTCTTGAAGCCCCATCTTGCTTTCTGCAGGCATTTGGCCCAATCCACACACACATACACAACTTGGCCTTGTTGCCCTAAGACTTTTTACAACTGCAGAAACCCGCTCTCGGTATCCGGGTTCCCATCCCACTTCTTTCAATGCTGCTAAGATGCTACTATAGTCCTGAACTATCGGACACATACTAATCCCAACCTGGCTCGTCTGCTTCCCACGTTCCTGGCCGTAAAATTGTCTGGCTGCATCTTCCACTCCGCTTTTAGTACCCCCAAAATTTGTCTTTAAGAATGCGACCGTCCCCCGCTCCGAACATGCCTATCAATCGAAGGACCCTCGCCCAAGCTTCCGTGAATTTTTGTGTGCCAAATTGCTGCCGTCTGAACAGGTGGTATTCAGTAGAGACCAGGCCACAGATTTGCCTTCTCATTGATCTTGTCTTGTCTTGACATCTTCTGCCTAGCTTCTTTGCCCAACTTCTACACCAAAAATGGCCGGCCGATCCCTCCGCGCCGTTCTCGGCCTTGCCACTGCCGCCTCGCTGGTTGTGGCCGAGTCCTGCTCCAACTCCCTCCAGGTGCCCTACACTCCCCCAGCCGTCGCGGCTGGTTGGTCGTACCAATTGCTGGCCACGAACCTGACCCGGCCTCGTGGAATTGTCTTTGACAGCGAGGGTGCCCTGCTGGTTGTCGACCGTGGCGTTGGCATTGTGCGCCTGACTCTCAAGGATGAAGGCGGCACTTGCTTGTCGGTGGCTAAGAAGACTGTGGTTGTTGATGATGCCAATGTAAGCTTCACATTTGTCGTTTGTCGTTTGCTGTTATGTTTTGTTTTTCTATCTTTTGTATTTCAGAATAATATAAAGAAAAATCCCTGGTCCATCGACCTCACTAACACTGCCTTCCCCAACAGCTCAACCATGGTCTCACTCTCTCGGTTGACGGCAAGACCGTCTATGCCTCCACCTCCAACGATCTCTACGCCTGGGACTATGATGCGTCTGCTGGCACCGTTGGCTCCAACCGCCTTAACCTGATCACCAACATGACCAACACTGATCAGACCACCCGTACCATCATTGCCCCCAAGCATGCCCCTGGTATCCTGGTCGTGTCGCGTGGTGGTAACGCCAACGAGGACCCCGAGGCCGAGAATATCAACAGCGGCCACTCGCAGATCCGCGCCTTCGACATCTCCAACCGTGGGGCCAACTCATCCCCCTTTGCGTTCACCGATGGATCCGTCCTGGGCTGGGGTGTCCGCAACGCTGTTGGCATCCGTGAGGAGCCGCTCACTGGCGGTATCTGGAGCACGGAGACCTCGGTCGATGAGCTCTTCCGCAACGGTGTCGACATCCACCACGATAACCCCGGCGAGGAACTCAACTTCCACGGATTCCTGAACGGCTCGATGGAGCACCAGGGCGGGAACTACGGCTACCCCAACTGCTACGCCATCTGGGGAACTGAGTCGTTCCCTGACCTGGGCTCGCTCAACACTGGCGACCAGTTCACCACTTCGGAGACCTCCATCCTTAACGACACCACCTGCAGCACCAACTACGTCGCCCCGCGCCTGACCTTCCAGGCCCACTCTTCGCCTCTGGACCTCATCTTCACCGAGGACGGCGAGGAGCTGATCATCTCTTTCCACGGAAGCTGTAAGTCTGGTTCTGTCATTCACTGCTTCTTCTTTTTTTAAAATCTGGATTTTATGAAGACCCGCTAACGCAATCTCAACAATAGGGAACCGTGAGGACCCCATCGGCTACAGAATCATCAGTGTGGCTTTCAACAACGGCATGCCGACCGAGCCGTCCTCTAGCATGAAGGCCGCCCGCAACATCATGTTCACCGAGGACCTCGACCAGTGCCCCGATGGCTGCTTCCGCCCCGTCAGCTTCGCCTGGGGTACCAAGGAGCGTCTGTTCGTCACCTCTGACAGCACCGGCGAGATCTTTGTGCTGCAGCGCCCGGCCACCTCCCAGTACACCGACGCTGACACCACCGACCCGGGTGCCGCTGATTCGACTGACTCGTCGGCCGCCCCCACGGAGACCGCCGACAACGTTGCTCCCCGTGTCGGTCCGGCCCACGCCATTGCCCTCGTCACTGCTGTGCTCATCTCGTTGATGCTGTCTTAGAGGGTAGCCCTCTCGTTTTGAGGACGTGTCCAGGAGGAAGTTTGGTTGAAAGTCAGGAAGCTACATGTCGCCAGCACGGATCAGATCCACGCTCTGGCCATGTGCGGGTGCTAAAAACGGACCCCTTTTGTTTTATGATTTCAACGGCACTGATCTGTATGAATTAATTTCCTGTTGTGTTTGTTTGATTTATGTTTCTGGTTTGGACACACCCGCTTGAAAACTCGACTACCCCCTTTTTTGTTGTTCAGTTGGATGATATCCGTCGGGTCTTGTTGGGATAGGTTTTAAGTTTATATTTACGCACACGCTGGTAACCTGTATCCCAATTTAAGTTGTGACCGGTAGATTTGACTGCCACTAGTAGGTCCACAGTGTTGGATCTACTTCGATAGGATTGAGCGCAACGACGCCACAAAACAAGGAGGGAGGGTCACGAAATACCGGAGATAATTCGTATTCTAAAAGGAACATGACCATGAAACCAGCAAGAAAAAAAAGAAGAAAAAAAGAGAATAATGCATTGATACGAAGGAAAGGAAAATAGGAATAGAAAACACCACCACACCACCCACCGGCCTCCGAGGTACCGTTTTCACTATTGCTTTTTTTTGCTGCTATGGCCGTTAGTTTACTCCTCCAACGTCTTCACGCACTCCCACTCGCCACTCAAGTTCTCCTTCCACAGGGTGACCTTGTTGTCGGCGCCGGAGACAGCCAGGATATTGCCGCTCAGCGACCAGCTGACGCGCCACACGGCGGAGTCGAACGAGAGCACCTTGGAGGCCCAGGTGCCGGCAGGGCCGGCCGCGGCATCGGCGGTCCAGATGCGCACGGTCTTGTCCTGGGAGGCGGAGGCGATGTACGACTTCTGCAGGACCGTGGGCGACCAGGCGACGTCGCGCACCCAGTCGGAGTGGCCGGCGAGGGGGTCGCGCTCCTGCTTGTACGACTGCGAGGCGGGGTCGAACACCCACAGGCGCACTTGGTTGTCGCAGCCGCCGGTGGCGAAGCGGCGGGCGGACGAGGCGGAGGCGGCCGGGGTGGAGCTGACAATGCTGCCGGGCACGGTGGCGGGGGCCCACGAGACGGAGTTTGCGCCGAGGCCGTGGGCGTGGAACAGCTTGTGGTCGAAGGAGTTGTCCTTGAACTCGAGCACGGACACGTTGCCGTCGGACGAGGCGCAGGCGAGCAGGCAGCCGCTCTCGTGCGGCGACCAGGCCACCATGTTGACCGAGGCCTTGTGCAGCGCAAAGTCGAAGATCTTCTGCCACTGGCCGCTCTGCTCGCGCCAGATAAACACCTTGCCGTCGTAGCCGGCCGACGCCAGGATGTTGCCGTACTTGGGGTGCGCCCACGACACGCACCACACCGCGCCCTCGTGGCCCTTGAGCGTCTCGACCAGCCGCTGCGAGTCGCCCTCGATCTCGAAGATCTTGATCGTGCGGTCGCTCGAGCACGTTGCTAGGCGGCGGCCGTAGTAGTCGAGGACGGCGTCGTGCTGGTGTCGGGAGAAGGGAGTTGTAAGTGTACTGCGGATGGTCTGGAGGGTGAGGTATGGGGGAGGGGATGTCTTACGATCATGTCATCGTGACCCGGATTTGAAATTACTTGCGCTGCCTGTAGTGTCGAGTGGGAGTTAGTATGGATTGGACGTTCCGATCAGGGTGTTTGTTGCGAGCGCGATGCAATTTGAGAGGCATAGGGGCACCCGGCGACTTCGACTACCTGTACCCAACAGGATAGACGCAGCTGAGTGTTATATCCCGTCATCTGAAATCCCGTGCGGCCACTATCACTGTCCCGGGCTTGTTGGGGGGTCGTTCGCTCACCATTTTGACTGGCTGTGTTGTGAAAAGGAGAGGGTGGGCGCAAGAAAGGAATGAGCGGTGGGGAGAGGACGAGGATCGAAGGAAGCGAGCTACAGAAGTTCAGCCACAAGACAAGATGTTAGATTTTCTTCCATTGATCATATGACTCTCCAACAAAGAAGAATTTCCATTTCAGAAAGATCCATCGCGACAAGGTGTAAACTAACAGTCTCAGGAGGGGCGTTGTTGAAGGAGATCGATCACGGCGAAGGACCGGCAGGAAGTCCGGAGTCGGGCCGGAGGATGTGAGACGGAAGTCGGAGTTGGAGAGAGGCACAGATAACAGTGAATGGCTGGAATGGAATATGAAGACGTGTTTCGTCAGAGCTAGGGTTTGCTCTTTTTTGCGCGTCGTGATGGATGCTTCGAAGCTCTCTCGAAGTTCTCAGGTCCGGGCTTAGGTAAGGAGAACTGTATAGCAAACTGGCCACAAACAAACGGCGGGACACGTAGCACGTGAAGGAACTAGGGTTGTGTTAGGGTTGACAATGCCATTGTTTGTCAAGTCAACACCGACCAACTCCAACTTCACTTGCATGACATCCCAGGCAGAGATCTGAGAACTTGGTAGCATATGAGCAGAATATTCCTCAGACATTTCATTTGGGATAAAGGCCCAACGTGGCTGTCCCGATTGACAAGTCGGCGAGCCGCATGAAAAACCACTGTAGCTTGCCTTCTTTTCCCTGGTGGGGTGTCAGCCTTGAAGTTAATATACGGAAGTCCTCAAGCACCTTGACCATGTTCAACATCTGTAGATCGCTTGGAGTGCAGAAGACGGGAAAATCGTCAATGAGTGACTACATGCTCAAGCACTGGGACTCTATGAAATTTTATCAAAAATGTACAAATCAAACGAGGAACAGCTGCTGGTAGCTGCTAATGATCTCTCGAGGGTTTGGGAGGTGGGCGCGGAAAGACCTCTACATACAACTAAATGCTTGTTGAAGTCGTTGATGACCTGAAAATTTTATTGCTCTTTTATCTTCTTTCAATCCATCTTGACTATCTATATTCGGTCCACTTAGACCAATTAGCTTAACTCCCTCGTGTTTTTCCTACCACCTCGTTCGTACCCCCAAAGTTGACATGGCGACAGACAACGTGAACGATGGGCCGGCATTGGCAGGCCACCCCCGGCGAGCCTTGACGACATAACCACGGCCATCAACAATCTAGCCGCGACCATGAACCGCCGCTTCGACAGTGTCGACGAGCGGCTGCAGAACCTCTCAGGAAGAGTCGGGGCGGTGGAGGACAAAGCCGCCAACCCGGATGAGCGCGTGCGGCGGCTTGCCATCGAGTATGTGCTTCTCTATTCTCGAGGCCGGATATGTGCCGAATGTGCAGTGGTGCATCCTGAACATGCTCAATAATAACAAACTCTTTCATTATGTCGAATGGATTGAGTTCCTTAGAGAGAGAGCTTGGACTAGAGGGCACATCGCCAATAGGTAATCACATGCCCGAACACTGAAATTCTAGCGCGCCACCCACTCCACCAAAAATCTTACCCCAGACTTGCTTACGAGATTTCGCTCCAGCGATTTATTGAACCTCCACTACTCCCTCGCTCCATCTTCAACTTCACTTCCTCCTTCATCACGTCACTATCTTTGCAGTTCTCTGAATACCCACGTAAACCTCGGATTCTCTTCCCTCCTTTTAGTACTCCTATCAAGTCACATATATATCGTTTCTCCCTTCTTTTCTCGCGACCTTCGCTTCACTCTAAACTGCCATCCGTCTATTCGACATACCTCGGCTACAACCGTCCACCTGACCAAGTCCCAGATCTCAAAGCGCAAACTTCTCTCGAAAGCTGTGATTGCCGTCCTCAACATCGCAATATAATCTTTCGTTGCTTTTGCCGTTGCTGTTATTCTTCATATTTCCCATACTGTGCAATACCCCTTCGTTCTTTTTCGATACCCCTCCCTCCCCGCAGTTCACCATGGCCGACGCCATGTGCGGCGGCTCCACGCCGTTCAAGGGTCTGGTGGACCACCAAGACCGCGATCGCAGCCTCCACCAAGACCGTGTAGCTGGGCCCAGCCGGGGTGCCGATGTAAGTTCGCCTGTACCTAATGTTGATGTTGAAAAGATACATCCTTTGTGGCTAACCTATCCCACCTAGGCCTTCCGATCATCTCGCCCGGCTGGTGTATCCGATGCGTCGTTCAACTCGTTCATGAGCGGCAGCCAGAACCTGGGGAACATGCTAAACGATCCACAGATGAACCAGCTCGGCCTCCCCGCCCCGGGAGGCTCGCCAGCACACGTGCAGCCGTTCCACGCCAACGCCAGATTCCACATCCCGCAGTCACCGTCCCCGGTGGCAGCGCTAGCCCAGCCCTCTCTCCGATCGAGTCCGGCGCCACACTCGTTCTCTCCCGCGCCAACCGCCACTCTCCAGACCACCGCTGTACCAGCAACAGCACCCATGGGCTTCCAACCCCCCGCCATGGGCATGATGAACCAGAACGTGCCCCAGTTTCCCGGCGCCATGTACGGCGCCGCGCCCAGCATGCCGGGGATGTACGGCGCCGGCATGAACCCGGGCCTCAGTATGCCGGCGTTTGCGGCCACATCACAGGCCGACGCCGACTTCCAGATGGAGATGGGCCAGTGGATGGCGGCCCACGGCGACTCGGCGCGCATGGCGGAAAGCTCAACCCAGGGCCTCGAGCTCCAGCTCGGCAACTTTGACGACGTCAACGCAATGATGGACTCCCTGGCCGCCGAGTTCGCCAAGGAAGCCTCGATCAAGGCGCAGCAGAGCGCCGCGGCAACAGCCAGCCTGCACAAGGACAGCACGCTCAGCTCGCCGCCGTCGGAATCGGTGTCGGTGGCACCGGCGAACACGCCCGCCGTGGTGCCGGAGCCGATGGTGCAAGACCCGGCGTTCCAGGAGGCACAGCACGAGCCGGCGCCGCAGCCGTCGGGGGTGTCGGAGGTGGCGAAGCAGATCCTGGAGTCGGTTGGGCACGAGGACGGCGAGAAGTGGAAGAACTCGGCGTTCTTGGCGCTGATGCGGGACTTCCGCGATGGGCGGAAAGACGTGGTTGGGGATGGGATCCAGGAGACCTAGCGTCGACAGTTCGGCTCCTGAGGTGACTTTCTCTGCCCTTTTGTATGAACGAACGAAGAGATGGTGTGTGGTTGTGTGCCTATGTGTGAGGAACCGAGGTTGGCGTTTGCAGGACTGAAGGCCTTGGTGAAACGGTTTGTGGGTGCGGTGACTTTGGCGTTTGGAGAATACTGGCTGTATCTTGAGGGCACATGTTTCGTCTGAAATACCGTCGCGTACTCTTACAATATGTTCATTGTGAAAACAGTTTGACTTGTTCCAAATGTTTCTGGGCCTCCTACGGCGAGCTTGCCGCAAGATATCTGGCATATGGCAGGGTTTGAGAGCACAACCCTAACCCTAAATATGGCGACAGTGACGCTGAACGTCTCTCACGCTCGGAGGAACATGTCGAATCGGGAAGCATTATTCAACTAACCACGAATTCGAGTGTTCCAAGCGATGCAAAAACGAACCCCCCAAAAAGACGAAAACAAAAAAAGCCTACGAGAATGCCACAGGCACCCAGACGACCTGAAAACCCCACTAAGCTGCAGGAAAAGCGAGGGAACATCACCAGAAAAGCATGGCGCAGCACCAACAGCCAGCAGGGCTGATGTTGTTCTGCCTCCCGTCCCATCATTTGCCTCCAGCCCCCCCCCTTCCCGCGCGCAACTGTCAAGAATGCCTCCAAGAATCCGACACTCCTGCGTTCTGGCCCAGAGTCTAGATCTCTTCGTATCACATTTCAAGAACGCTGACGCTGGAGGCAGTCGGGGAATCACGGTAGTTCTGAGTTGGACGGAAGACCACGGACCGCGTCGCCCAGGCTGGATTCCGGTGTCTTTGTCCTGCCTCGGCAACAAAAGTCGAAAGAAACGGGTTGATTGTCTGCGGAATGACGTTGCGCATGGCGTCGTGTGGTATCGTGTAGCAAGCATTCACGCGGCGGCGCACGGAAACAGCAGCATTCCTCTCGCCCTCCTTGCAATGGGGACAACGAGGCCTCTTTTACAGTGCATAAACGATCACACACACACACACACACACACACACACACACACAGACAGCAAAAAAAAAAACATGTGTGTTGGGTTTCAATCGGCGGGCTCTTTCGCTAGGTTCTGGCCCCTTTTCTGCAACGTTTCCTCTTGGTTGCGCTGGCCGCCCGGAGTGATTTGACCAAGAGACCGATATTGAAGGTGCTAAGCCTAAGTTGGACTTCGTCTTTCCGGCATTGGAGGGCCGAAGCCTGGAAGAGTCAAACTACTGTACACTAATGGGCGTAGGGCGTAGGGCGCAGGCCCTTTCGTATCGACACATTGACACTGCAGCACCAGTCCGAGAACTGGCATCTGGTTTGCTTCCTCTTCTGATTCTTGCCGCTGTGTTCGATCCCGCGTCAATGACGACGGCCTGTTCCCAATTGACCGCACACTGGCCCGTGAACACATGCATTCTCGTGAGACCCCGAAGAAAGCCATCCCGCCTTTTCGGTCCTCACGCTCCAGGGCTTGGACGGAGGGGGAGAGGTGTACAGTACTGTTTAAGTCAGAGGATGCGGGCATTACGCCTCAGTCGGGCTTTGCATCCCGCCGGGTCTTACTTTTGGAGGGGACGATAAAAAGGTCTTTGTTGGTGTGGTTGGTTGGCTGTTTCGGACATCGTTAAATTGAATACAGGTAATGTTCAATGCTACGGTGTCCTTCCGGTAAGGGCACGAAAGGGACTAACGGCGCCGAAGAGGCTAATTTCCAGGGCTCTAGTGTTCCTGAGTTTCTCGGACGGTCTAGTGAATCTTTTGGGCTGGTCTGGCGGGGTGGATCGTCTAGGACGATTACGACGTGCGAACGCGGATGTTTGCTGGTAGGACGACGTATGGGTGTGCGTATGCGTTTTATATCGTGTGTATGTCCGGGACATGTGTTGTGTGGACTCGAAGAGAAGCTGGTGGAAGAGACGTGAGACTGGGCGGGAGAATGCCAAAGACTGCTTGAGAAGGTGCAACAGGACACGCTCTTTCCCTTAGCCTGCCCGCAAGTGAACATCGTGGTTGCCGCGCCATTCCTTCCGCGACTGCCACCGGAGCCTGCTTAAAGTGCACAGTGGATCTGGCGGCGGGTGAAATTTTTTTTTTGGTCCTTCTGCCCTCGTTTTCGTCAATATAGCCAATGCAAAACGGGCCGGAGTCCCCCTTTTTTTCAGACTCCAGAAGGTGAAGTTGCGATTACGAAGTATCCACGGCGGCACTTTCAGGACGGGCGGCGTTCCAATATCAAATTCCACTGCAAATTTAGCGGGCATCGAGGCGGGGGTGATGAAATGAAGCGGGCCATGGCCTGAGACTTTTTCTTCTGTTCCCCGGCTGCTGCACGTACCCGAATCCCTGTACAACCTACCGCTCTGTTGCCCCCGGTATAGAGAGTACCCGGAAGAATCCAGCACTGTTTAACACTGCTTTATTGTGTGTTTAGTTTTATTATCTATTTTATTTTATTAGCCCCGGAAACGCGAGGCCGAACAGGCGCTATGGCCGACAGCCAACAGCGAAAATGTGCTCGTGGGGTCAGGCGAAGGCTGCTGTGCACCCCACGATCATGTATCAAGTAAATCAGGCACTGTGAGGCCAGCGGCAGCAGATGCACTTGTCGAGGTACCGGTTGACACCCAACACCAGCCACTGGATAATCACTGCGAAGGCGTGGATTTGCACCGGGGAACACTTTGAGGCAATCGATGAAACAGCATGACAAAGACTGCACCCTCCGTCTCCTATTCGCACTTGCTTCCGGCTTTTGTTGTGAACCAAAAAACAAAACGAACAAAAGGGGACTTCGCTAAGGCCAGGACTGGGCGGTGTTCATCCTGGCCGTTTCCAAAACAGGACTAGCGTCAAAAGGTGTGACTCACATCGACAAAACACCTAAGACAGGATCAACCAAACCGCCAGCCAATCACCGCGAGGCAGTTTTGCTGGGTACACCACCACTACCAGAGCGAGCTGTGGCAGTGACCTCTGGAACAAAGTCGCTGTCTATCTATCCACCCATACATGAGCCCTAACGACACAGATAGTGCTCGACTAAACCCTACCTACACCCAACCGGTACCGCCGTGTTTGCCAACTACCCGGCTCGCACCAAAGTGCGATTTTGTTGCCTGAAAATCTTACAAAACGCGACCGTTCGCCTCACCAGAATTTTTAAGGGATCCTCTTTTTCTTTTTTTTTTTCTTCTTTTTTTCCTCCTTCTTTCTTCTTCACCCCAAACCACCAACACACATATATACTATTATCAAGATCACCACCTTCAAGATGTGCTAGACCACTCCTTCCCCAGCTGCCCGCGCTTCCGCTCCCAACTTCACCATTTTCAACCCAAACACCGTCACCATTCGTCAACAACAGATTTCAGCGTTTCCCTACCCGGTAACCCTGAACTTCGACATCGTGGCTTCCAGCTCTCGCCCAAGTTCTTCTACAATCGCAAACATTCCCCTCCAAGACTCTCAAGTCTTCACCACGGCTTCCCAACCGTCAACATGGCCTCCCTCACCCTCCTCCGCAAGCCTTACGGCTCCAAGACCACAACCGTTTCCACCTGTGCTCCCCGCTCAGCAGGATTTCGTCTTGTTCGATCAACCCAACAATCACAGACATAAGCCGCGTCGCTCCAGCGGACTCCGCATTCCCCATCATCAACATCAACAACCTCAACCTCTCTCGCAACAGCCAATTGTAGTCGCCACGCAGTTTACTCACAATCTCAGTAACGCGCCACATTTCTCCCCAGCCACGCCTGCTGTGACTTCTTCTGCTGTTTATCATTCTCCTGTGACTGCCGGAAACTCCCAGTTTCTTGACACTCATTCTGTCGAACACCTGCAACTTCCCCTGCACCCCCCACACCAACCCTTTCCCCCTCATTTCAACACTATCCGTGCGACTTCCACGCGAAAGATCTCCGCCATGGATATGCTTAAAGGTATGTCGTCTACTACTCCCGCTGTGACCCCTCCACAGTTTTGGCCGTCGACGATAGCTCCATCATCACCTGAACTGTTTTTGTCTTCCTGCTCGCATATTTTTGAACCATCGTACTCACACAGTATTTCCTTGCCCTCTCCTGCAGATTTCGACGATATGACTGGCTACGAGAACGGCACTGCCTTCTCTTCGCCGGCCTTGGCTGGCTTTGCCGGTGGCAGCTCGGCGAGCTCCACCAACATGGCTACCGTGTCTCCGGCGGACCTTTTCTTGAATGAGGCGTTTATGTCGGCGCCCAACTCTACTGCTTTGACGGCGCTGACATCCCCGTCGGTGTTTGATTCTCCCTCGTTCAACGACAGCTTCGATACCTCGCCCAACTACGAGCTGGGCGATGGCGATGCTGGTGCTGGCGACAACTGGTTCACTCTGTTCCCCGAGTCCACCCAGGAGATCCCCACTGGGGCTCCTGTGGAGCTGGAGCAGTCGCCGGTCCAGCAGACTGTTGACGGGGCCGAGCTCGAGTCTCCTGGTGCTTCCCAGAAGCGCAAGTCTCCGTCGACGCGATCCTACTCTGGAGTGTCGCGACGTCGTGAGAAGCCTCTACCTCCCATTGTCATTGACGATCCCAGCGACACCGCTGCGATGAAGCGAGCGCGCAACACTTTGGCCGCTCGCAAGTCTCGGGAGCGTAAGGCACTGCGCATGGACGAGCTGGAGGCGCGCATCGCCCAGCTCGAGGCTGAGCGTGACCACTGGAAGAGCATTGCGCTTTCCAAGGGTTGAGAGGAGGCCTTTTCCCTTTTGCCTTGGGTTTCCTTTCTTAGCTTCCCCAACCCCATTGATTTTCCTTGTTTCTACTAAGCTCGCTCGTTGTTTCTACAAGTTTTTCTTTTCCATCTGCTTCCTTCGTTCTTGTATTTTCTTCTTCTTGGGATCGGGTATCATCAGGTTTGTTGGGTGTTTACCACCGGACAACCCGATGCTCCCACCCTGTTTTCATATGATTGGCCGTCTGTTTGCGTATGCTGTCATTTGTCTTTTGTCCTTAGGACTTCTTGCCTTCCTTATATTGCGTTGCATTTTGAAAAATCCGGCTTGTGGGTTGTTGGCCCGGATTTAAGGAACTACAGTTTGTGTGTTCAGTTTGGTTGAACCCTAGTGTGTCTTGTTTTTCCTGCCGCAAAAAAGTGCTTCTTGATTTCAATTTACTATTTCCTAAATTTTCTAAATTTCCTTGATATTGTGCCTCTTGTGCCTGTGAGCGATCATGTACTTAGTATGCCTGTAGATGAATCAAATGCCAACACAGTTTTTGTTCCCCACCAGGTGGCAACTTCCACACACAGAGGACTGAGGTAGGGTCAAAACTTGGCCGGAGTTAGGGTTATACCCTTCGAACTTGGTGTCGCTGACTCAGCCGGCTGACGAAGGAGCTCTCTGACTAACCTGGTGATTGGCTGTGCTGTGTGACTTTTCGACGTTGACGAGCTACCTGGGCAACCTTTTAACGCCTCGTTCGTTCCCTTCGATCTTCCTCTCCCACCATCACGACATTCATCCAGCCTTCAAAACCGCAAGCCTTTCTGTTTCTCTTCTTTGTCTCTCGAACGAGGAGTCTGTGTCCTTAATCTTGAGATAGTACTCCGCTCTTTTTCTTTCTTTCGTTCGTTGTTTCCGACCTCTGCTGGAGTTACGCGGCCCTTTTTGTTCGTGTGGTGTTTCCCAGTGACGTCGACGGACCACCGCTTTTGCCAACGACGAGCCGGGTGTTTGTTGCGCCGGTACATCGATCGCGCAGTATCTCCCGACCACGCAGAGCACGCTTTCGTGGGCCTGCAACACACCGCACCGGCTGTGCGACGCTTTCTGGTTGGAACTCCGCGCGCGCACGATCCCTCCGCACGCTCCCGTTGCCTCTCGCCGTTCGCACCGCCCTCCCCGGCCCGAACACCACCGCTCTCCTCGGACGACTCCGGAAACCCGTGGATCACACATTCCCCCGGGTGCACCGACGCCCCCGCCGTGTCCATCTCCCCCCCCTTTGCGCCTCCACGCGCTCCCGTCTCTTACGCAAACACACACACACACACACACAAACAACGGAAAAAAAAAGCGACCGCCAAAATGCCCAGCGCCGGCCTGAAAACCATCATCGCGCTGTCGTTCGTGCTGGCCCTCGGCTTCCTGCTGGCCATCCTGTCGTGCGCGCTGTGGAAGGTGTACTACCCGCTGCTGGTGGTGGTGACGTACGTGCTGGCGCCGCTGCCGAACTGGATCTGCGCGCACTGCGCCAACCCGGACGATTTCGTCGAGGGCGAGGGCACCGCCGTTGTGGATCTGGGGCGGTTTATGACGGGCTTCTTGGTGGTTATGGGTGTTGGTATGTCTTCTTCTCGTCGCTCCTTTTTTTTGGGGGTTTTTTTTGGGCTTGCCGGCTTCCCGGCTCCGGCTGGTGTCGGACTGGCCGAGTCGCCCGGCTGGCGGCCGCGGGGGTCGTCCCCGCTGTGTACAACTGTGCTTTGTACTTTTCGACTAACGTTCCACCTCTCGCATTCTAGCCCTGCCGATCGTCCTCGCCCACGCGTCGCTCATCCAGGTCGAAGCCATGATCATGTCGATAATCGGCGGCCTGCTCATCTACGGCACCATCATCAGCTTCGGCCTGTTCTTCCAGGAGGAGCAGGAGTTCTGAGCGACCTACGGCCACTCACATACACACACATATCTGCCCCGACCCGACGATGTGCGGGTTGACTTTCTTGCTCTGAGAATGTCCAACTTCCGCCGTCAAAACCGGGCGTTGTATTGTGGTTCTGTATTGTTGGAGCACCGTTCCCCCCTTTGTCTGAGTATAAAACCTTGGAGGCTCTTCACATCCTCACATGTTCTTTGTATGCGATCCCGGAAGAGATGCTCCTAGCACACTAGCTGCATCTTCCTGTTTCCCTTTCCCTTTTCCGTGTTCACTTTCTGTCCTGGTTTCTTTCCTTGCTGTTCCATCTCTCATGCCCTTCCTGTTTTTCCTGGCCTCCTTTCCTCCTTCTTGCTCCATGTGCCATATATATATATCTTAATCTTGTCATGCTTTCCTGTTATCTGTGTATTTGGAAAATCCAGTCCTCTTCCTAACCTCTACGTACTGGTGTGACTACTGTGGCTGCAAGTGAGTGGTGCCTGATGCTTCAGAGCACCGAACATAATGTGTCTAAGGTCATATTCCGTTTCCCGTTATTTTGTAAAAATCTATGAATGTCGTTGAATCATCCATCTATCCCTGCCGGGGGAGAACCAAACCAAACACCCAATCCACCCCAAAAAGAGGCAGATCCCAAAACCTGATCCAAACTCGCTGTGCGTGGGCTGTTGGAGCCGCAGTCTCTAGCCGCCGCTTATCCCCCGGAAAAGAATCGAAGAGAGAAGAAAGAGAAAGAGGGGGATAAACTCCCCCCTCCAAAAGTCAAGAAAGCAAAAAAAAGATCATACCGCTTCCACCTGCTCCCACTCAGGTTCACTGCTGGTATCTCTGCCAGTCACATCGGCCTCCTGCTCGGTAAACAGTTGGGACGGATGCCATGTCGGATTGAACACTCTCAGCGGCCCAATCAGCTTGGTGAACATTTCGTCCCGCTCGTCCGTGGGCACACTCAGCGCCGTGACGGCCCCTCCAGCCCCGATGCGCCACGTTCCGTCGCCCCAGTTCACCAGGCTGCGGATCACCACGCTCCAGTCGCCGCACCCGCGCACGTCCGAGTATCCAACCACGCCAGAGTAGAGTCCCCGCCGCCCGTGGTTGTCCTCAATGTACTGGAGCAGCTCGCACGACCGCTTTTTCGGCGCCCCGGTCATACTGCCCGGCGGCAGACTGGCGGCCAGCACGTCTAGGCCGGTGTACCGCTCGCTAGACTTCTTCTCTGGAGGGTCTGGCAGCTGGCCCTCGACCACGGTGATCATCTGGAACACGGTTGCGTACTCTTCGACCTGCATCAGCCGCGGCACTGTGACTTTTCCTGGCCCGCAGATGCCGTGCATGTCATGTCGCACCAGATCAACAATCATGAGGTTCTCCGCCATCTCCTTGGGCACGTGCAGGAGCTTTTCGGCATCGGCCCGCGTTGACACCATGAGACTTTTTGGGACAGTGCCCTTCATAGGCCGCATGGAACAGAGCCCCGATTGGTTGTATTCGAGAAACCGTTCTGGAGAACCTCCAATCAGAGTAATGCCCCCGAGATGCATGAGCGTGGTGAACGGGGCGGGGCTCTGTGTCCGCTGAGCCATATACATTGACCAAGGGATCAAAGGAGTGATGGCCTGTTCCGTAGGTTCAGCGTCTGGAGAGGTGTCATTGGAATCCTGTTCGGGGGTGTTCGATATCGCCGCCCTTCCGGGCGCCGGGGTGCTGGAAACACTCTCAATGTCCGGGTTATCCAGGCTGACAATGGTTTGTTGGGTGAGGCAGAGTTCATAGGAGAGTCCCATGCCAATCTTCTTTTGACAGATCCCGACCTTTTCCTCATAATCCACTGGATCTGGATACATGAGGTTCTCTGCACTTCCGATGAGCTCATGGATTGGCGGCAGGAGTGCTTGTGTTGGCTTGCCTTGCCACCTTTCAGATCCCATCAATTTCTTCGTGATTTCATCTATCCAGCGGGTGTCTCTTTTCGGGACCGGGGTTTTTGCGCCCGACTCGTCAAACCGAAGATGTTGAATATGAAGGAGCCCTCTCCGGTGATCGATGACGATGCTCTTGGAGACCCAAGCAAAACACAGGTCACTCTCCTTATGGGTGCGGAACTGCTGGTTCGTCAAGCCAAGTCCTTCAATGCCCATTTCATATGACACAAAACCGGCAAATCCACCCACAAAGGGGGTCTCCAAGGTGGGACTGATTTGAGAGACATCCAGGCGCCGCTTCTCGAGATAAGTGGCAATGAACTGCCACACCTCTTGATTGCCGGTGATGAAGAAATCGGCCGGGCCGAGATCTAAGCCGGGAATGTCGAGCACTGGAGTGTGCCTGGCGAGGTCGTCTGGTATCATGTGCCGGGGGGGCCGGACTTTTAGAGTCAGGTCTCCGACCGTATACTGAACGCGGATTGTTTCATGAAGGTCTAAAGGAATGATCGAGTATCGTCCTCGAACATCGGCAGCCCCGTCCGGTACCGGAACGTGGGCATTGGACGAGTCGAAGATGATGTGCTCGCCATTCAGAACTTTGCTGGGCCCCCCCAGCATATCGATGATATCCGGCACACAAATCGATTCGTCCGGCAGATTCAGAGTTTTGTGGCCAAAATAGCTTTCGCCGTTGACGGCCATACCAGTCCGAGCTAGGCTGTTGTGGCCCTGTGCTTGATTCGGGTCAAGATGGGCAAAGAATTTGGAGCTCCTCGACAGGAGACTCGGCGCCACAGCCGACACAGCAATGCGAGAGACCGGATCAGCGCGCTGGCGATAGTTTTCCTTGTTCCATTGCATGGCCTCTTTGAGCCAGTTGACCAGGACGCCATTACTAGCTGCGTCGGTGCACACGGATTCCGGGTGGTACTGAAGTCCCCAGAGAGGCAAAGATCGATGCTTGCAGGCCATGGGGATTCTCAGGCGTTCGGCGGTCCCGGGCACCCGCTCCTCAACCCAGGCAAGCGGGACGACTTTCTCAGTGAGGTGCATCGGGTGCCACCGATCTGATGGCCATGATTCATCGGAAACAGCGAACTGGCCGATATCCATGTAGAGACTGTGGTAGAGCGTTGCCCTGAACTTTTTCACGCCCGTGAAAATGCTGGGTTCGCAGCCGGGGTCGGGATTGAACTGATGGCTGATCTCCCGGACCATGCCGTGAAGGCCGCGGGGGAATTGACAGATCTTGCCTCCCAACTTGTACACCAGGCTCTGGAATCCGAGGCAGATTCCCAGAACCGGGATGACATCGGAGTAGTCCTCAGGCTCCCGAGATTGCGGATTCTTCCCCAGCACAAGATTCCACAGATTGTTCATCAACCCAACATAACGCGGGGCGTCCGCGGAGCCGGGCCCGGGCCCACAAACCACCGCATCGTAGCCGGAAAGCTCTTGGCGGAACTTTTCCTGGAAGCCGGGCCGTTTGGGAGACAGTTCCGGCGAATCGATGTGCAGGACGAACACATCGGCATTAAGCAATGTCGTCAGCAGTGATACGATGTTGTTGGTGAAGGAGTCGTAGGCATCGATAAACAGAATGCGCGGCCGAGCCATTGCGGCTATTGATTCCATTCCGACACCGGAACTTGGAACTGGATGAAGATATGTGAGAACATGACCACGACAAAATGATGTTAGCGGAAGCCCGACATACCACGTTCAGTTGGCCTGGTGGGATCTTGAGCAGATCTCTGAGGCTGGCTCATAAGCTACATTAAATACCGGACGGGATTCTGGGTGGTGAGAACATATAAAATGATGAATGTATAAGTGATATATGCAGAAATGGCTTGATTGAACGAGTGTGTAGCCTTTTCGATCAAGTGGCTCAACTTAAGGACTGGAGATATTGAGGGGGAAAAGAAAGGTGAAGTCGTCGTCAATTATTAAGAAAAGATCAGACGAGGTAGAAAAAAAAAGATCTGATATATGGGACAGTGCCAGGGCCGGTGGTTCCTTCCGTGTTACTCCGATTGCAGCAACTCCGGCGGAGGGGCAGCTTCCTTTTACGAGGAAGGTTGACAAACCTCAGGATGTTCTCATCTGAGGAAAGAGCGAGCGGGAGTTTTGCAGCCCAAATGAAGCAAGTGCCTGATTGCTGAATGTAGTCTAGTCAGTCGTTCCTTCCTTCCGACCTGTGGCTAAGATACGAGGAATTTCCCCAACGGAATTTCCAATCTGCATGTCTCCTGCTCCTTCCCTGGTTGAAACCTATTTATGACACTTGCTGATGAGCGGTCTGCCATAAGGCTTTTTTTTTTTTTTTTTCGCCCACACACCACCACACCGACACTAACCTCGTTTCCGTTAACCCTTCCAAACCCGCTTCTATGCGGCCGGTTGTTGGCTCACCGGCTGTCACGTGCTTGTCCCTGACTATTATGTGCTTTCGAACACGGCTTCGAGAAGGTTTCTAGAGGTATTCCGTGAGGTTTTCTAGACCTCCGGGGAACGAGGCTTGTTCACGGAGCTGTGGATTCTTTGTGGGTTGCTTTGTCTCCATTGTTGGCCCGCGCGCTTGTTAGCAGCCACTGGTGGACAACTTTATTTGAGCCTCAACTTGATGGGTTACACTGCCGATCAGAGCTAATCATTCAGACATTTGGGCATCACTGGCCTGACCGGCATATAAAGTCGGCTATGAGGGCAAAAGTTGAGAAACGCAAAGGAATCCCCCAGGGAAATGCAATGCAAAAAAGTCGCGTCGGGTGGGTTTGATTTTCATCCCCAGACGATAGTCCGAGAACATGCACAATACACTATGCGTGAAACAAAACGAAATGAGTGCTTATTGTACATATACACATGCGATCCGTCCCTCCCATTCAATCGTCAGAGTCACGGACATTAAAAACACAGGGCTGCCGCGAGTGCCAGATGCGTCTCTCCTTGTGCGCCAGAATCGAGTCCATCATCAAGCTCTGCGTATCCGACCGCGCCCGGCGGCCGCCCTCCGTGGCTGGCGCAGTCGGCGTCTCCTCCCACACCATCGTCTCCTCCACGGATGCCGTCACCTCAAACTGGCCACGGCACAGCGGAGTGACGCCAACCTGCACAACCGTGGCCGCGCGGGGGCCCAGCAGGGGCAGCCGCCGCTGCAGCGTGCCGTTCCAGCCCAGCTTGCGCGCAAAGTCCAGCGCCACGTTCGGCGGCCGGTGGCACAGCGCAGGCATGATGCGCACCAGCGGGTGGATCGGCCGCTCGGTGCGGTTGGTTACGCGCACACACAGCCGCGCAAAGTCGTCGACGAACAGCGAGCCCGGTGCCGGCCCGCCGCCCACACCGCGCTGCGGCGACCGCGGCGTCGGCGGAGGCACCGAGTTGGAGCCCGGGGCCGGCACGTTGTTGTCGACCCACATGTCGATCCCCACCTCGTCGACCTTGACAGCCTCGATCATGCGGGCCGTCAGCCGCATGCCCCGCAGCTCCACCACGCCGTGCCGGCTCATGCCACCCTCCGTCTGCCACGTGGCCTCTAGCTGGTCGAGGATCTGCTCGCGGTACCAGAAGGCCTCGCGAATTGTGCGCTCAGCATCGGGCGAGATCTTGCTGGTGCTGACCACAAACTGGCGCTTCCGGCTGGGGTTGAGCGCTGGGATGGCGGCGTGCGGGTCTTCTAGGTACAGCCGCCGGAACGGGATGACAATCCGGCTGGTGTTGCCCGGGAGGATGTGCTCGTCGATCTGCACGCCCTCGCCGCTCTTGATATTGAGGCGCATATTGCTGGGCCACACATTCCGGAAGTCGAGAGACAGTAGGCAGTGCTTTTCGGGTGTCAGCGTGCCATCATCAAGTTCATTGTCCTTCTCGGACACCTCGCGTGTGCTAGCCTTCTGTCCGGCTTCCGTTGTCGCCTGCACGCGGCTCCAGAGTGCTGTGGGCACCTCGCCCGCCAGAGGGAGAACATCAAACCGAGCCAGTTCCACACTGGCATTGACGGTGATAGTCAGAGGCACCGAGACTTTCCGGGTGTGGAACTGGCCAGAAACCTCGTCGGGCGGGATGCCAAGATGAGCGTAGTCAACTTGGATTGTCGCGTGAGTAAGCCCCGGCTTGCCAAAGATTTCGAACTCGAACGTCTCAGTAGCACCGGGCGCCATGTATCGCTTCTGGCTGGGATTCATCCGCAGGCGGAGTGCTTGCTTCTTGGCTAGGATCACTTCGTACTCGTACAGTTCTGACGGCGTTGATTCCCGGCTAGCCAGCGCAGCCTGAAGGGGAGCTTGAGTTGAATCTTCAAAGGAGAACAGCAGGAAGTCAACCGGGACGGTTGCCGACTGATTCTTCAGCGTTATCGAGAACTTCTGGCGCTCTCCCTCGAGGACCATGATCGCAGACTGCGGAACCGTGGTTGACGCAACTCGAACCATGGGCTGAGCGGGAATCACATTCAACTCGACCTCCGTATTTTTGATATCCGGGCTGCCCGGCGCTTCCTCCCGAATGTTTCGAGTGAGCGCATCCAAGCCAGTCGCTTTGACCTTGAGTCCCGGGCCCGGCAGCCACGGCTCGGGGAAGATGGGATATAGGCGCTCGCGGCACCCGCGGACCTGCACGAGAGCACCCCGGATCTTCATGGTGCCGTGCTCTTCCGGAAAACCGGTCACCTTGATAGTCTGGTTGCGGTATGCGCCAACAACGGTAGCCACGGGCTCCGAGGCAAACTTGATCCCGTCTGCGTCGAGCCGCACGCTTTCGATTTCCAGCTCGATGTCGTATGGGTTTTGGAGCTGGATCTTGAACGTGGCCGGCTCGTTGGCGACTAACGTATGGGCCACAGCAGACTGATCGGGGGCTTTAAGGAATGGATTGTAAATAAAAGGGTTGACATCTTGTGATGTACGGGCAGTTGACGCTCCCGGAAGCGCGGCACGTGCATGAGGCACAGGAACACGGAAGGTTGGTAGCGGCTCCAGCGAAATGCCCCGAACGAGGAACTCATCCCAGTATTCCGCAGAGAGATGGTTCATGCCCAGCCTGCGAGACAGTTCGTAGGTTTTCGAAATGTTGGTCAGGAGCCGCACTTGCTCGTCGCGCGTGATGCTGGCCGAAGCATCCTCCTTGCGCGGACCAGGAGCAACTCCAGACCCCGACGTGCGCAGCAAGTCACCAGAGAATCGCATCACGCCGTGAAAGTCTGGCAAAGCTTCGGCCAAGTTGATGCAGGCTCGCAGAATATTCAGCTTCACGTCGTGGAAGCCAAACATGCGTGCAGCCACCTGTCTGCGAATGCGAGAAATGATTTCCTCAGGGGTTTCATTCGCAGACGGCTGCTTCTGCGTGCCCGCGATAGCCGGCATCTCGAATTCAACCACGCCATATGTCCGGCATAGGAGTCCAAGCAGCTCTTCAATTCCTTGCTCGATATCACCTTCGCGCAGTTCCAACGTTGCCCCGTTTGCCTGGCTACCGGTTGCAGTGAGAGCAACCAGGCCGGCTGCGGGATGGATGCCAACATCTGCGGCGCCGCGGGTACGCGCCTCGACCAGGCCACTGATGAGTACTGACACCAGCTCGCGCAGGACCATGGCCTTCTTGCGGTGGAAGCCAAGGTGACCGAGCACGGTGGCAACATTGCCAAGAATCGACGATCGGTCAACAATGGTAAGGACTTCAGTCGAAGATCCGGGGAAGGCTTTGAAGAGCAGGTTGGAAATTTGCTGTCTTCCCGGAGTCACCGTGAGTCTGGGAGACGTCGTCAGCGCCTTCTCGGGCCATCTGCCAGTCACTATTATGTCCAACGACTTTTCGTTGATCTTGCCATCGGCAATGTGGATGGCCGTCAAGACTTTGGAGAATCTGATGATGGACTCGGATAGAGGATGAGCCGGAAGGTTCTCTGAAGACACGCGAGAGTAATGGCCGATGATGCGCTCGATAAGGTCCGGAAGGACCGACTGAAGGTTGTAGAGGTGGCGCGGCTGAGACGGATCTATTATACCCGAGTCTCTCTTTGAATCCGGAACGCCCTTTTCAGGTGGCGGGAGGCACACGGCTGGCACTTGGAACTCCAGCTTGGACCAGGCAAGCAGCAGCAGACAACACACAATCAAGTCCAGAGCTTTGCCATGCCATATATGGTCGTTAACTGCCCGAGAGGCAGTGGCACCTTCGGAGAGTTCCTTGAGAGCATCGGCCCATCTTCCAGCCTGCAGATATAATGAGCCGATCACAACCGACACGCGGCCCCGACCTTTACTCCGCCATTTCTCATTCACACCTCCAGAGCCAAAGCCATGCACAGACACGCGATCTTGCGCGGTGGTTCGCGACGTGTCACTGGTAGGCGCTGACGACACGGAGCTGGTTTCTAGGGCGGAGGGGCTACTGAGGTCTCCGCCGTTGATGGAATCAGCTGTGGTCGGGGGGTTCGACAGCCCGCTTCGGATCGGCGTGGACGGGCGAAGTGGGGTCGATCCGGCTGAACTGCTAAGGCCGGACGACTTGAACGGGACGGGCGGCATCGACATGCGCGCATGAGCACGGTCAACGGTGCTGTTGGCGGAGGCTGAGCGAGACAGGGTCGGATGCACAACCTGCGAATTGCGGCGCGCATGGCCCTGGTCGTCGTCGACATTCCAGCCACCGCCGTTAAGGTGGCGGGACAACGACGCCTGGCCGGGGGAGTCAACAAAGGTCATGGCGTCGATCGATTTGGCCAAGCTGGTCATCTCGGCGAGCAGCAGCGACGATATCGAGCAGACCACGGTTTTGACCGACGTCCGTAGCGACTTCTCCGGCGGGGGGATGGTGCTGATGCCCTCTGGCAGGGATAGCTCGCGGTCGGGGGTGGCTTTATAGTCGAAGATGATGATCTGGTGCACGAGGGCGCGCTGGTAGTTGTCGCGGAGGTTTTCGAGATCCTGGTCGAGCGCGCGGATGTTCCGCTCGATCAGACTAGAGCTAACGGTGTTGATCGATGCTCGCTTGCTGAAGGCGGCTCGGCTGAGCTCCCGGCCATCGGCAAGGCCAATAATAACGAGGGGTTCGCGGTAGAGGTCGAAGGGGGCGAGAGCGAGATGCGAGGCGGGCGGGGTGTGGGTTATGAAGTCGTAGAACATCGAGCCGTCGGGGTAGGCCAAAGGGGAAAACATATCTGTAGACAAAATACAGTCAGTATATACAGCACCCAGCCAAGCAGAGGCGGTCAAGGCACAGACAGCACTGGGACCACTTACTCCGGTTTGGCCGGCCATCGGCAGACACGTCGCGCAACTGCACGACATATTCGGCTCCGAGTCGGTCGACAAACGAGGAGAATCGGTCACTCCGGATTCGGCCGATGGGTAAGACGAGAGCCCTGACTTTCGCCGGAGCGGTGGGCAGCAACGGATCCAGATTCATGCTAGCATTTGATATTAGGGGACGACTCTCTTGTCCGCTATATGAACATTGCTTGCGAGACCGGAGAGGAAGCGGAAGAGGGAGAGGCAACGAGGGCCAATTGAATGTCCGATCCGAGCTTGAGGGATGTAGACACTGGAGATGAGCGATCACGGAGGCTGAACGAGCGTGTGAACGGGCGCGTGATGCCGGCTTTGGAAGTCAGTTTCACAAGGAGCGAGAAGTGGGAGGTCGGACGCTGTGATATTGCGAAATAGCTGGGGAACAAGCAAACGAGGAATGAAAACAAGACACAAAGAAAAAGATGCAGATTCGTTAGATGCAGAAACCCGAAGCGTATAACAAGAGAAGCAGCAAAATCAGAATCGAAACGCCGTTCAACAAAAGCCCGCTGGAAAATGTATGATGGAGAAGGGTATCTCAAGATGACAGAATTGCTGCAGCTTTGCGTAGGCTTCGAATTTGGGGATGCTGGATTGTGAGAAGGAGAAAATGCGCCACATGCAGGACGGTAGATAAGTGTGGCGTATGTGTGGCGCTGGCGTACTGTGTGGAGACGAGCATCGACACTGGGCGAGTACCGCCAGGTCTCCGTGATGAATACAGTGCGAGCACATTTCCGCTCGGCTTAGGGTCCGAGACATATGCCGAACTCATTCTTTGACGTTTCGGATAATCAGCGAAGAGAAGAAAGTCGACTGGTTTTGAATTGCGTTTCAATGTTTCAGCAACGGCGAGCACGGAAACGATACACGTCTGTGCAAACTGGAAAAGTCTCCCGAGTTGCACAGTTCTACAGCTTCACTTACAACTCCCGGCAAAGCTCCTTGACGAACGCGAGCCCTAACCCTTAAAGATCCCCGCAATATCTATTCACGCGACGTCTACTGTAGAGACGTGACGAAGATCTGCTCGAAGTCAAGCGCAGACAAACGACGAAGAATATCACCGAACTGGGCTGTTTCTCCTTGTTCTTCTGACACTTACAACAGCCGCGATGTCGGAAAAACCCGATCGAAAGGCCCCGGAGCCCACTCCGGCCAGACACACGGCGATCCCGGCGCCGTCCTTCCGTGAGCTCCCACCCACCTGAACGACGCCACCTCGCGGACCAAGATCTAACCAAGTTGACCCCCCCCCCGCAAAACAGCAACCCACAACTCCCCGCGCACATGGCTTCTGACGTCGGCGCTCTCGCCGCTCCAGATCCGCCTGATACGGCTGCTGCTGGCGCACGGCGACTACGTGGTGGCGTGTCTCTCGCCGCACGAGGTGGAAAACGACGAGCGCAGTGCCGAGTTCCGCGAGCTGATCAACGAGTGCAAGAGTGCGCGCAAGGACCGCGAGGGCTGGAAGGACCGCATTCGCGGGATCCGGTGCGATGGCCGCGTGATGGGCCAGTGCATGGCGGCGGTGGCGGAGGCGCTGCATGTGTTCAAGAAGATTGACATCTTGCTGTGCTGCAAATCCGAGGGTACGTGAGGACTCCCGTGGAACCTTTACTATCTGCTGAGTGAGTGGACCGGCAGGACTGACGGCTGGAATCTGTGCTTCTAGCTGTGGTTGGAACGGTCGAGGAACTGTCGACAAACGCCGTCACTCAGAACCTCGTGCGCGACCAGTTCGAGTGCATCTACTTCTCGCAGGTCAACTTCATCAAAGCGGCGCTGCCGCTGCTCCGCACGCAGCACAACGGCCACATCATGATCTTGACGAGCATCGGCGGCCACATCGGCACGCCCGGGATGCCGATCTACACGGCGGCGACGTGGGCGCTGGAGGGCTACTGCGACTCGCTGGCGTACGAGGTGGCGCCGTTCAACATCAAGGTGACGATCGTGCAGCCGAACAAGGAGATCCAGACGCTGACGAACCACATTGTGTTCGCGCCGCGGCTGCCGTACTACGACTCCGACTTCAACCCGGCGCCGAGTATCCGCGACATGCTGACCAACGTGCTCAACATGAACCCCGACACGCAGATCGACGTCGCCGCCCAGTACGACGAACCGGACAAGATGGTCTCGCGCTACCCGCGGCTGCCGCCCGCGTCGGTCGACCAGCTGGTCACCGAGACCGTGCACGCGCTGACGGCGATCGGCGGCCACGAGAACCCGCCGGCGCGCCATATTGTCGGGTTTGAGGGCGCGGTGGCCGTCAAGGAGAAACTCAAGACGGTTACCGAGGAGCTGGAGGATTTCGTTGAGTCGAGCTTGTCGGCTGATATCTCTGATTCCGAGCTGACGGCTGAGGCGCGGGATGGACGGCATGCGGCGACACCGGCTTCAACCACGGCTGCATCGGCGACGGGGGCGGGGGTCGCAGCGCCTTCCGCCTCTCCAGGAAACGCATCGTCTACCGTGTGAGTGAGACTCGGTATATCGGAGAGACAACTGGAGTTTACGGTCTGGGGGTTGGATATAGCGCATACGTTTAGGACTACTTTGAATACGCCATTTACTATTAATCTTCACTTTAGGGGTTCCGGCTGTATAGGGTCCAATGGAAAATATGGTGCCTTTTCAATTTTTAAATAAACCTTACGACAAATACACAGACGAAAGAGAATCATCATGTCAAATCAAACCAGACTATCCCCCGCACACACCCTCTCCCAGCATGGTATCTTGACCAGCGCACTCATGAACAGATAAAGCACATACACCAGGGGCAGTAAGCATCGAGAGATACACCTACCAACCCACAAACAAGCAAGAAGAGCATGCTCTCGCTCTTTACTTCTTCTCGAGGTACTCCTCGTGGATACCGTTCTTGGGCGACACGGGGCGGCCAAGCTCGCCCTCGTCGGTCTTGGTGGAGAGCTGGGTGACGCCGAACAGCTCGTCCATGCGCTCGAGGGAGAGACCCTTGGTCTCGGGAATGAAGAACCACACGAAGATGCCCATCAAGAAGCCGAAAGAACCGAACAAGAAGAACATTCCCTGGATGTGCGTGTGCATGTTAGTGGCAGATCTATGACGACACAAACGAGACTCTTAGATGAGAATGAGGTCAAAGCGACTTACGTATCCGGCTGTTCCCATGGTCCGCTTCATCTCAAGCACAGTTCGCGCAATGATGAAGTTGAACAGCCACTGGGTGGCGGCGGCCAGGGCGACGTTGAGGGCGCGGAGACGGGCGGACGGGATCTCGGACACGAGAATCCAGCAGCACGGGCCCCAGCCGAACTGGAAGAACACGACCCAGAGGTAGATGCAGGCGATAGCGACGTATCCAAAGGCGGTGATCTGCGGCAGAGAGGGTTAGTTCCACCGTTCCAAACTCGATGAACGTGAGAGAAACATTGAAAGGGAGGACACTTACATCCTCGCCCTTGACGGGGGGCTGCACACGGCCGTAGACACCGACGATGAACATGACGATGCCCTGCGCCGCGGAAGTCCACAGCAGCGACCAACGACGGCCGAGCGAGTCGGCCGCGAAGATGAGGAACCCGGCGTTGGCGACGACCTTGACGACGCCGTACACACCGGTCGCGAACAGCGAGGTGGTGGTGGTGTCCATGCCGAGGTTGCCGAAGATCTGCGGGGCGTAGTAGTTGATGGCGTTGACGCCGGTCATCTGCTGGCACACCATCAGGAACACCGAGATCAGCGCGCGCTTGCGGTTGCCCGGGATCAGCCACATCTCGCGCAGCAGCGCCTTGGTGGTGGCGTTGCCGACGAGGCTGCGCTCGCTCTCGAGCTGGTCGGCCATCTCGCGGATCTCGGTCTGCACGTACGAGTGGTCGGCGGGGAGGCTGCGAGACGCGAGAAGTGTGGTTAGGTATGTGACCTGGAAAGAATGGGGGAGAGGGGGGCACAACTTACCCGCGGAGATGCGAGAGAATCTTCGTGCAACGCTCCCAGTCGTCCTGCTTGGCACACCACCGGGGGCTGCATTGGACAAAGTTAGCAAATACGCCTCCGTCGAGGCCATGGTGGGTGAGAGTGTTGTTGGCATATCTCACCTTTCCGGCACGAAGAACATGCCGACCGACAGAAGCACCGCCGGGACAGCCTGCAGAGCCAGCGGCAGCGCGTACAGGGCCGCACCCGACAGATGGATCTTGGCGCCGTAGTTGATCCAGAAGGCAATCATGGTTCCGGTGACGATGAACAGCTGGTAGAACGAGGTCAAGCCGCCGCGGATAGCACGGGGCGCGCACTCGGACACGTACAGCGGGGTGAGCATGGAGGCGGCACCGACACCGAGACCCGACACGAAGCGGCCGATGAACATCATGGGCAGGCTGCCGTGGATAGCCGATCCGGCTTGCAGGATGACGCCGAAAGTGGTGATGACGCCGGTGCCGATCAGCGACCAGCGGCGGCCGAATCGGTCGGCGATCCACGGGGTAATGAGACACGCCAAGAAGCAGCCGGCCTGCAGGGTTGACACGATGTTCTGGTCCTGGGCGTCCTTGTGGGCTTGCGAGCTGTCGGCGTAGCCGAACTTGGCCTGGGTGTCCCGGATGGCCAGGACTCCGCCGATAGCACCGATACTGCGGCATTGGTTAGAATACGGACATACGGGGACGGAGGAGGTAGATGGAAAGGGAAACGACTTACTCCCAACCGAAAAGCATACCACCGAAGCTGCAGAGGGTTCATGGTTAGTTCATGCTGATGGCATTCTGCTGTGTATATGGAGCACAGGTTGCTCTCTGCTTGACATACCAGGCTGTCCAGAAGAAAGGAGCCCAGTTAGTAAAACGATCTGTCAGGAAGAATCGAAAGTATAGCATCAAACTTACATGCACACACGAGCACAAACACACGCCAGCCGTAAACCTCGACGGGACTGTCCACACAATGGGGTCAGTATTAGCTGGATCACAATTCAGACTCGAGATACTTGGCAGCTTACTCGGTCTTCATCGCATCATTGTGGATGACCTTCTGTAGCACGTTGACGATAGCCATGGCTGCGGATGTGCGACGACTTCACGGTCAACGTCGGGAAGATGCAGATGAGAGTCAAAGAATGCACAGAGGCAGGAGCACAGAAGCGAAGTGCGTTCCAAGCAGAAGCTCTCTCGATATATAAGAAGGAGAGAAAGGAAGAGGAAGAAGAAGCTTCACAGCCGAGAGAGCCGAGAAACAGAAAAAGAGCCTACAGGGTAATTGCGGAGGGAGGAACAAGGCAGGAATCTAAAGCGTAACTAGATAGCCAGAGCTGAAGCAGATTCCGGCTTGATTCCTGATTTGATCTGTTTGGAAGAGAGAGAGAGGAAGAAGAGAAGAGAGGGAGAGGCAAGCGAGACGAGATATAGAAATGTGGGAAGTGGATGGTAGTTAATATATCCACATGCAGCAATATATGAAGACCACACAACAGGAATTCTGGGATATAGAAGCAGGGACGGAAAATGTACCAGTGGGAGAGAGAGGAGAGGACACCCGAGGGGGTGCGTGCAAGGGCCAACGGCTGGAGGGTGTTGAGGCAGTTCTTCCGGAGACAGAGAACAGCAAACGGGGACGGCAAGAAAGAGAGAGAGGAGAGAGTGGGAGTGGTGACAATCGGATTGAAGAGACTCCACCAACCGAGATTGTTCTGGAAGGAGAACTTGGGAAGTATTGGAGAGAGAGATAGAGATAGAGAGAGAACAAGAGGAGAGGCTGAAGATGGCGTGTAAGTGGGTGAGCCTGGTGGGAGTCTGGCCAGTAGGGAACAAAGGACACAGGCCAGTGAGTGTTTAGGAGTAAGCAAGTGACAGCTCTAGCGAGGTATAGGAATAGAGAGCGATGATGGCCCGGGGAAAACAGCCTGGTAGTACTGTACATAAAGAGAGAGAGAGAGAGATAGAGAGCGACAGCGAGAGGGGAAACGAGGGTGTGGGTGAGGGGGGTGTAGATAGCACTGGGTTCGGGGAGGATAGTACTCAATTTACATACCGTACATACTTTGGATACAGTACAGCCCACATACAGTGATTAGAGAGGCAGATGAGAGAGACACCAAAAGAGAGGGTTTGGTGGACCAGTGTGGTATCGAGATACTGGTATAAACTCTTGGGGAGCAATAATAAAACACTTGTACAGCTTCACCACACATCTCCAGCAACCATCCCAGCTTTCCCACGGCCTCGATTGACGGAAAAAAAGAAAGAACTCCAAAGAGCAAATAAGGAATAATAAGATTTCGCCGATCATATACAACTGTACGTAGGAGAAAAAAAAGAGCACTTGGCGTGGACTTGGGGATTTGGGGCTGGCCGTGGGAGAACGAATGCAACCAGACAGGGACAAGCTCACGGCCCTGCCTGTAATTTTTATTTTATTTTATTTTACTTCACAGAGCTAGATCGAAGGTGTGGTTTAAGCTTAACGGGCAACGCTTCCCTGGATAGCCAACGTGCATGTGAACTTCCACGGACAGAGACCCTGCGGCGGTTCCTAGACCGACCGGGTCGATACGGGCTCGAGTTTGCGTGTGCTTTTTGTTTGAGTGGCTCACGATAACCTCCAGAAGCTTCCCGCCCTACAGGATCACCGAGGATGAATCGAACAGAGAAGGAAAAAAGAAAGTAAAGGAACGAGAGAAAAGAATAACAGCAGAGCGGACGTTCGGCGGCATGGTCGGCCGAGATCCCCATGGCGCGCCGGAAGCTGTGGATGTAACCCTAACGGACCTAACCCTGTACAGGACGGAGAGGATGCGAGAGAGAGAGAGTCTCGCCGGTCTGCAATACCACCGGAGATAGCACGCTTCCTTTTTGCTTGATATGCAAATACAGTCCTAGGTGTGTGGTTCGCACGCCTTCGCTGTGGGATGAGTCGTGCAGAGCAAGCTCGGAGTTTCCGCGCTTCGTTAGGTGAACATGCCCGAGGTGCTTTTTGACTTTTATTGTTATTGTTATTTTACTTATTTTTTTACCGAGACGAAATGCTGTTTTTGCGTGCGGGCGCCGGACTGGCAGTGGTAGTTAGTGATGGCAAGGTTGCAGTGGTGGTCTGTGACAAATGTGAAGGTCGGTGTGTGAGTGAGTGAGTGAGTGAGTGAGTGAGTGAGTGAGTGAGTGAGTGAGTGAGTGGGTGAGGAGGGTTACATCCTGTCTGGTAGATGTGGCTGGCTGCAAACCAATGCTACATATAGGGAGACCCGAGTTGACGAGGCCTAGCTAGTATTGTGTGATAATGGCTTTTGATCTTTATGATAGCCTGATGAGTCTATGAAACACAATATTCCCGTAGACGGCGATACCAGGGCTAACGCGGAGACTCCGGAGCATGGAGATGTATACACCGCCGACCACATTCAGCACTCAGATCTGGTCGCTGGCTTCACGCATATATCGTGCGTATAAGACGGGGCATTCTCCGGTTGACCGGCCGTCTAAAACTGGGGCGCGTTAGTGGCGAGTGCCTAAATCTGCAGCCCTAGAAAAATACAGCGGATTTCAAGCCCATTATCCACGACTCGGTTGTTTGCTGGATTTCCCTGCTATTCCCCAAGCCAGTTTTGATATCACCAACAACCACGAAAGCTTCAAAAAGATAACCCCCCCCAGCATCAACGTTTCCTCCCAAAAAAAACAAAAGCCACACATCAAACGTCTTTGAAGAAAGCAAGAAAACGCAGAATCATCCCCGGAAGATTCCAGTTCCACGAATAACAGATTGAGAATGCCTTTCTCCTCCTCCCCAGAGCCTCAAATTGGAGGAAATGGCCGTTCGGGGCCATCTTTTTCTCGGTTCCTTTTTTGGTTTTTTGCCCTTCTCCAACATAAGCCTTGACTCCCGAAAGTTGGAGAACCCGTGGAAGAGATACACACGCTGAAACCTCCCCCTCTTTCTGTAAATTCGGGTTGGCCTCTCCTTTCCGCACAGCTGCTTCTCGTTCTCTCGCGCTTGGCGAGCTGTGTCTTGTCTGGGAATGGAAAGGCGCCATCTGGGAATGCCATGTGCACATATGGAGGGTCCCGCACCAGAGGAAGAAAGGGCCTTGTTGGGAACAAGAGAAACAAGGAGAAAAAAAAAAGAGATACAAGGGAAGCCGGGCATAGTGATCGGAGTAACCGATAGATCAGGACGATCACCTTGTACAAGCAAGACACGCGCGCCTTAGCGGGCACTTATAAGCCTTGTGTCATAAGCCAGTTGATGCCTTTATACACATGGCCGACTGGACATGCTATGGTATGTGATGTTTTTTACATAGAAGCAAGAGCTGCGTTGACCTGCTCCCGGCTTGGGCAGTGAACTCTGGTGCCGGAATCCGGTGATCTCTCTGATGCGACGTACACCTGAGGCCGGAGTCACGGGACGTCCGGTCGTTTTGTTCTCTACCAGCAAACGCCCTCAATCTCGGAACTTGCCATCGGGGAAAAAGACCAGCGCCCGCTTTTTTCCCTCTTTTTTCCCTTTTTTATTTTTATTTTCGTCCATAAATAGGCACGACGGACCGGGACTACAGCGACAAAAACATGTCCGGTGTATGAGGGGACACCGGCTCTGTGCCTCTCACGTCCAGAGTTTGGTTGTGGTTCGCGCACCAGGGTTTCTCCCATTGCACGTGCAGATATAAGCCACAGCGAGGATATGACCTATCTCCAAAGGAGTTTTGTCTTCGCCACACATAATCCAGGGTTTCCCCGGACTCTCTCCTCCTCGGCGACTTTGATCCTATTCCTGCTTCTCGACTGTCCGACTCCCCAGCTGTATCTGTGTATGTCTTCCAACCGAAGCTCGCTTCTCAGATAACAGCACTTCACCATCAACCCCAGAAGCCCACATTAATCCTCGAGGGCCCGTGCTTTGCGGTGACAAAAGCCTAAAGTCTGGGGAATATGGGGCCAGAAAGGTGGTCTAACCCCGGTATAGACAAACGGCGTCCTCGCTGTTTGTTGTGTTCTTTTGCCCGACAGGACAGACCGCGATATCCCTGAACCCTGCACTTAAACAGTGCATGAGAACAAGAACGTTGAGGATGAATGACCAGAAACACACACACATATAGCCATGGATGTGTGCTCGTGTGTGGTGTGAGTGCGTTTCTTCGTGTGAGGGGTGTGTGTGTGTGTGGCCAGAAAGTTGCATAGTGACACATATATCACCGACTTGGCGCCGGCTTGCGGGGGGATTCTCTCTATGTCTCTCTATCAGTTATGTTGTTCCCTGGTCTATGAACATAAAACAGCCAGAGTGCCCGCCAGCCACTTGCGCTCCAAAACCCACCCGACGGCCGGCAGCGCGAGGGCCAAGCTCTGAAAAGTCCGGGACTGGCGATCTTGTGCCCGCAACATGTGGACAGTTCCCTGCGCAGAAGGATTCTCGCATGCTGATGAACCCTCTTTATTCTCTTGCCTTTCGTCTCTTTCTCAGCCGTCTCGGGCTCTCTTACGTCCCGTGCCTTGGAGAGAGATGCAGCCAGCCTTGGCCTCTTTCGGTTCGCAGCCAGCCAGCCAACCAAGAAAAAAAAGAAAAAGAACCTCCCCCCAAAAAGGAAAAAGGGGGTATAGGTGGAGGCTGATAAGATGGATGGACGAATGGGATGGACATGGAGACTGTTCTGCCATCTTCTCAGCGTGTTGTGTCTGCGGAGAGCTGTCAAGCACCGAGTCTTGTCGATACTCTATACGGTCGTGGGCTCTCCTAGAGGATAAAGCTCGTGGGACTATCTGATATAAAACGCCCATCTCATAATCCTTGGATAGCACATGGAGTAGAACCATGTCCTGTAAGTGTATGTAATAATCCCCTCCTCGCAGCGTCACATCCAGAGTCTCCCCGACCGACCACCGCAATATAGCCTCTCGGGACCCCATTCCTCCAGCCAGCTTTTCCTTGCATCATGCTTACATATGGCCACCCACATTATGTTACTGTCATTTCCCTCTGTCCGTCTCCGTCTCTCTGTCTTCCCCGCAAAAAAAGGGCCAATGTCTTTCCCAGCCCTCTTTTTATCCGGCCGGTGAGACCCCACGCAAAACCATGTTTGTGATGGTGCAGTTCATCCAGCCAGATACTCCCACGTTCTCACGTCTAATGATCTAGTGTACACATACACACAAATACTCTTCACTATTGCTCATGTAGACTCTGGAACAGAAGTGATATGCTGTGTGATCTCTCGGTAGAACATCTTCTTCAGCACTTATACACACAAAGCCCTAACAAGCGCATATGCTGATCGTATAAGCGCCCCTGAACACGAGCCACAGACCACCAAACTCCGTTCCGCTTCCCCCGTACTGTCCGTACTGCCATATCCACCTATTTGTTTCTTTCTGCCTTATCCACTAAGCAACAAAACACCCGGACGTGTGACATGGGCTTCATTTCCGAGTCCCCAGTCTCGTCTGGGGTATGGGGTATGGATGGGGTTGCAAGTGGGAACTTTTCGTTCGTTGGCCTTTAAACCGGGGTAACAGAGGCAAACCGACGGATCTCGTGTGCGTGTGTGTGCGTGCGTGTGTCCTATCATGTCCAACGACGGTCTTTTCTTGGTGGAGGCATATGCATACTGGGTACACACACACACACACACACACACCCTTCGTCTCGTTTCCTATTCCGTCGTCCTACCAAGAGTGCAGTACTTACAGAACAATTCCGCCCTCCCCGTCCGTGTCTGTCCTGAACCCTCTCCATCCCTGCTGCTCTCCCACTGCCTCCTCGCCCGCTTCTTTTCACTTCTGACCCCCGCCAAAGCCCTCAACTACTACCTCCAGCCTGCCTCTGCTTCTCTCCAGTGACCAGCCAGCCTGAAATATCCCACCTATCAGGCGATTTTCCACCGTCAACCGATTTTCGTCAGCTCCTCCGTCTCGAAAACGGTACCTCAGCATGATGCGAAGCTTAGTTGAGAGCAGTCGTGGTGGATGGAGTGAGTACAGACATCCTCGTACGTACAGTACAGTGTAGTGTGTACATGCATCATTTTTAACAGCCTACAGGTGGTGAGTTATAGCAAAAGACTGTGTTCATACCTGTACTGTACGTGTAGTGAAATGAACCTTTGAGTAAAGGGGCAGTTATCTGGAAATACATCCTCGTATGCTATCACCGCCTCTCTTCGTCTGCCTACGTTAACCCACCCGTAGTCACCAGTCACCGCCCACAAAATCCTACCCAGATTCCAGCTCCCAACCAGTTCCAAGCTCTGTGCACCCACCCACCCACTCATACACACGTGCGGTGTATCGTGTCCCGTGTACGCTTCCCGTCCCCCATCATAACATCACTCACGCCGCCATTTCCGCCTTCAGCCACTCAGGAATCGCAGGCGGGGCCGCCCAGCCATCCAGGTATGTTTCCTTGGCAACCCCCGGGCCCGACGGTTTGGCGTAGATGCCCGTGACAAACCACACCGTCTCGCCCTTGGCCACCGTGACCTGCAGCGTCGGGATCACCGTCCGGCTCTCCACCAGGTTGGAGTTGGGGTCGGCGTTGACCAGCATGGCGCGCCGCTGCGCGTTCTCCTCCAGCGCGCGGATGCCCACCGCCCCCTTCGACACCGCGAACGCTCCGGCTGCGCCTGTGGCCCAGCCCTCCGGCGTCTCGAGGTCGTAGTTGCCGATCAGCTTGGGCGACGTGCCCTCACACCGCGCCTCGTCATACAGGTCCAGGTAGCGGCCGTTGGCCGAGTTGAGGTTGCAGATGGCAAACGAGCCGTCGGCCGTCATCACCTCGCGGCCGGCTTCGATGCGGTGCACCCGCAGGTGCCAGTTCGGCGTGGCCTCCTCGGGAGGCACCAGCAGCGTACGGATCGTCACGTCCGGAAACGGCTTCCACACGGAAACGAGAACCGGCTTCCCACTCCGGTCTTCGATTTGCGCGTATTCGCACAGCCGGCGTGCCTTCCAGAACTCGCCGCCATCATCGGATAGTCCTAGCTGTGATGCCAGAGAATACTGCTCGAGAGTGAAGAGTCCCGGGGGCACTGAGTACGCGTACGCGCTGCTGTAGGCAAAGCAGCCATACTTGGCGTGAGTTCCCTTCATGGGGTAGCTGCACGCCTGTCCGGAGCTGAGCAGCATGCAGTGGCCACCAAGATAGCTAGTTACATCAAACGCAGGTTAGTTTCCGAATCGGACACGAGACATGGTGGCAAGTTCACAAACCTCATGATATGGCCTGGATGCTTCAAGGCTTTGACCTTGGGAATCAGTGGGGTTGCAAACTCCTCCTCTGACGTCCAGAACGGATGATCAGCGGGAACTGCAAGGCAGATGAATGCGAGGCATGCCCAGTACTGTAGAGGATCGCGAGTTAGAAGGAGTTCTGGAGAGAACTTGTCTAGAGGGATACACTTACAGGACTTCCGGGACTATTATAGTTCTCGGCCATCTATCTCACCACCACCGGAAATTAGCAAAAGTCATCCAGATTATAGAAAATTTGTAGCTTGATGAGCATGACTGCCTACTTGGCCTTGTACTTACATACATGTTCGGGTACGAATACCCGATAGTAAGAGTACCAGCCGGACTCCACATGTCATTCTGCGTCTGCCACCAGCGCAGATGTCGGAGCACAATGCCCTTCACCATGCCCCAGGTCAGCGGAGCGGGGAGCTCAACGCCGGCGTAGGCCATGGCTCCCCAGAACGACACCATGGCAAAGCGGTATCCAACACTGCGACCGAACGGGATCGACCGGCCTTCGTCATCGTAGTAGTGCACAAGGTCCAGAGACACCAGGGCCGCGCGCTTGCGGAACTCGGCCGCGCGCTCAGGGTCGTCCTCCGAGCACAGCTTGGCGTAGAGAAGCTGGAGGAAGTGGATGGCAAAGCTGGACGAGTAGTAGTCCATCTCTAGAATGAAACAGAGAATCACAAGTTAGAAACGCTGAGGTTCAAATTGTCTGAATGTAACCTAGACTTACGATGAATCCCCTCGGGGCCATCGTTGGACCATCCGTCGCCACGGTAGAAGGTGTTTAGGTGTTCGATGTCCGAGTCGAGACGCTCCTGAGAGAATTTGCCGCCGTTCTTCTTCAGACCGAGATTCGCAAAGACGCGGAACCACAGCCAGTTCGTGTTCGGCATACTACAGAGGCGTTAGAAGTCATTGAAGCTCATATAGGGAACCGATGGTGTTATCTGACTTCTTCTCATTGATGGAGTTTCCAAGCCACGTCTCGATGTTGGTAATGTCCTTCTCGGACATACTGCTCCAGATCTGAGGAGCCACGGCGAGAGAGAAACCTGCATGAAGCAAAAGAAAACATTAATGGAGGTGTTAGCTTCCTAGATGGATGGTGTTTCTTACCTAGAGGGCACATCTCTACCATCCGCTGGTCATTGTCGCGAGGATATCCCCAGTACTCGGGGTTCTCGGGATCAACACCGCTCTTGATACCCTCAATCCAGAGATTAGCCTTGTCGTAGTCGCCGCCTCCGGCGAGCAGGAAAGACAGACCCCAGAGCGGGCGGCAGATGCCCTCGACATCGGAGGCAGCGAGATCAAATCGCACGGCCGTGGCTCCGGGGCATCGCACGCGAGCCCTCTTCGGAGAGAAGAAGGGCTCTAAAGGATCAAGCAGGGTCTTGAGAAGGTCCTGGACCGATTTCTTGTCGGAAAGGACCACCTTAGCAAACGGGTGAACGGCTTCAAAGCCAAGCACCATGCCGGTAGTGGGCTCCATGATGGTGAGGAAATAGTATAATAGACACAGTTTTACAGGAGAACAGATCAAATGATGGATAGCACACAGATAACACAAGAAAAGGCAAGGAAAAAGAGGAATGACAGATTGGAAGTTAGAGTTGGAAGAATCTAGATTCCCGTGGAGCGCATTGAAGGGCTGGGATATCTGAGCTATATGACCCTTAAGGAAAAAGAAAACCCGGGAATCTCTGAGAGGAAGCTACAAGCTGTGCCGGAAGAGCTCGGCCATATGATTGACTGCAATGGAAGCCACTTACTTACCTACAGTATGTGCGAACCAAACACCACGGAAGAATGCAGTTAAGCTCAAGTTCCCCTCTCGTTGACTTGTATAGAGTGGCTTTTGTTTCGGCTGTCAGAGGAAGATGTTTCCGCGCTGAGGTCTTCTGAGCCATAAGGTACATGTAGGTGTGTGTCTTATCGATTAGTGCTTGGGGGAGGGGGTGGCTTGAGTTGGGGAGTGTACGAAGCGCAGGCTTACCCAGGCCGTGATCTTGGACGTTAGCAAGTGCTAGTCAGGGACATGGTTTTGTCACAAGATCGAGACGCGAGAAGTACCGTGGATCAACGGAAAATTGGGAAAAGAGGGGGCAAAAGGAACTTGATTTCGGGGGAAAGCAACGGTGGGTGGATGAGGGGTGAGGGGGCGTCTGCTGCTATGCTCTATTTACTTCCCCTCGTAGATAGAAGAGACTCGTAGACGGCTAAATGTCAAATGGATGGTCACTGAGCCGTGTAAGCCGCCGAGGAGGAAAAAAGGCCGGAGAGTGGAAATGAATGGTACCAATGGAACAGGCTGGGGATAGCACTGTTGCGTTGCAGTGGAGATAATGCTCGGGTACGTAGTAGATGAATGAATGGGTGAATGGCGCACTTGAACCGGGAGATATCCACAGACGGATGGGAGACAAGAGAAACGTGGGCCGAATTGAGACAAGTCAACATTCATCAGATTGAATCACCAGATGTTGCGTTTATATAGACCAAAGTGAAGAGAGGTGAAAATAGGAAGGGAAAAGAAATGAACCTGATCACTGGCTGGGGGAAAATGCAACGAGATATACTAGTGGCAGCTGACGGCACCTGTCCGTGCTAGGATAGAAAGAACGCGCTGAGTTCAGTTGCCTGCTAAAAAAAACCGATTGAGGCACCCTTGTTGAGTTTGACTTCATCTTCCTCTCATTTATCTCTGGGACAATCCGTGCCAGTTTTTCTTGTCAAGCTGTCGTTCGCACACGCCTTTTATCGGTGTTGCGAATTCTCCCGGATTTCAATATGGCCGATCAACCAGACTATGAAGCCCTGTTTCGGGAGTCTGAGCGACAACGGATTGAAGAGCGGAGACGCCGGCAGGAAGCGGAGCTTGAAGCCCAGCGATCTCGACAGAGCAACCGCGAGACCCAAATATTCAATCGCTTCCTCCAAGAGGAACTCCGGAAGCGTGACAATGAAACAGCCCGTATGTACCCTTTTCTTACCTCCCTCTTCAAAACATTCCTGAGCAATGCTGATTTCCTCCGTTTAGAACAATCGCTCTCTGCATACCTCACCCAGGTGGCCGGCCTTCAAACTCATGCCATTCGTCTTCTTCCGCGTAGGTCGCTGCAACACCATTCACACCGGCTGCAGAGGTCTGGCAATCGGGCAAGCAGTACCCAGCAAACAACATCCGGGCGCACAGACATCCACAAGAAATTCTACCCACTGCGCCTCAAGCCATGGACGGACTTTGAAGAAGTTGGCCTGCAGGATGGCTGGACGCGCATATATACAGCTCTGCAGCCAGCCGATGCTAACGACAGCGAAGTGCCCGGAGGTCTCCCCTCACGCTTGTGGGTTCAGAAGGATGAAGAGACTCTGCTTGAACAGCTTCCTCTCCAGGCCCTTCAGGAGACTGGCGCTCTTAACGCGCTTCGTACCCACAATTTCCTGAATACCGTGCTCCTCATCCCGGCTTCTCGAGTGCTAAATCAGTATCTCATCCATGGCTCAGACGCAACCCAGCAAGTCTTCTTCGACGCAACGATTGAACGCGTCTCCACTACTGACGCGTCTGTGGCATCGAGTGACTACCAACAGACCGGTTCTCGCAACGCGAGCACCAGTTCGCCCCCCCTCCCACGGAAGCTCCAGCCAGACTGCGTCGTACTGACCATGGCGACTACTGGCGAGGACCCCACCACAGAATTGGCCCGGCGGATTGCCATCGGTGAACATAAACCGTTCGACGCTTTGCGTGCGGCGTCTGTCAGCCAAATAATCAACGGTCAACTTACCGAAGACTATGTCATCAGACTGGCTCGAGAAGCTCTGTCACGACGGGAGAAGAAGAGGGCCGATGGCGCTAGTAGCTCAGGTGCTGTACGGCAAAACCCGGCTGTGGACTCACAGCACCAAACAGCTGCGTCGGCTTCGACAAATAAGATTAACAAACGAACGTACTTCGCCTACGCTCTGACCCAAGCTTATCATTACATGCTGATCTCAGGTGTTGAGTTTGGGTATGTATCGACCGGCGAGACTATTGCGTTTTTGCGCATCCCCGAAGATGAGCCCGAAGTGCTTTACTACCACGTGGCGATGTTTCCAATCACAAGCCCACTAAACAAAGAAGGATCCGCAGCCGACGTGTCCGGCGCTCCGGTCCAGCCCCCGGGCCTGGTCACTAGCAGCCACACCGATCCTCTTGGGGAGTCTGAGCTGCGTCAACTCCCTGTGGCGCAGATGGCGAGTTTTTGCGCGTATGCGCTGCGCTCAAATCTGCGATCGTCGGCCTGGGTTGTCGGTGCGACGCGTAACCTAGCTCATTTTCCGCATCTTCCGCCGTCGATTGCTTGCCGCTATGGCCAGATCCCGCCTCCGGTTTTAGGGACCCGCCGGCGTGATGACGGCGATGATGATGACAACGACGGCACTGAAGGGAATGACGGCCGTGATGATGCTCCAGGTCCCGGACCATCGTCTTCTCGAAGCCAGCTCTCTATGCCACGCGGGAGCAGTGGCGCCCAGACGCAATATCGTCTGCAGCACGAGATTACCAGCGGCTCGCTCCCAGGCAGACCGGGACCTTCTCCACACACCTCCCGGCTGTTCTTGTCAACGCGCCGTAACTTAAACAAGCTTCCGCCCCCGTCCCCGCAGGTTATCGAGCCTTCTCGGCCATTTTGCACGCAGGCCTGTTTGCTTGGCCTGGTCCAGAACAGACCATTAGATGATCACTGCCCCAATTATGAGTTGCACCAATCTGCTAGTAATAACCAGGGCAGTAGCGAATACCATCCCCTCACGCAGCTAGAGGTTGCTGAGCGCATCCGGGACCAGCTTTATAGCACCCCCGAAGCAAACTGCAGATGCGACGTGTCGAATCGCGGCGCCGTGGGCTTCCCGTTCAAGCTAACGGTGACGGGCTACGGCTACACGTTCATTGGAAAAGGCGTTGACGAGTCGTATCGCAAACGCCTCGTACAAGAATCGCGAATCTACGACGAGCTCTCGGCGCTACAGGGAGTGGTGGTGCCGGTGTTTCTCGGCTTGATCAAGCTTCACGTGGCGTACCCGATCATGAGTCTCTTCCAGCAACTGCCGTACATGATGTTGCTGTCATATGCGGGCGAGCCCATCAGAGCAGTGGCCGGGTCACCGGGGCTCGTTGGGATCGACCTGGACGGCGAAGCAGGGCGGACATTGAGCGAATTGGCGGCGTGTGGCCTGTGCGACGACGACACGAATACTACGAATCTGCGGTGGTGTCCGAACGTGAAGCGCGTGATGCGCATTGACTTTGAGCGCGCGACTGTGGTCCCCCGCCGCTATCGCGGCAAGACCGAGCCGAGCACGGCCTCTCCGGCCACGCCACATATCCCAGATGCAGAGGGAGGGGCAGAAGTCGGTGGCGCCGAAGACACCCTAGAGCAGCCGGCGAAGCGGGCTAAGCTCGAAGGGGAACAATGATTAATGATTGACGATAGCATGAAGTATGAGTTTACGTTTATGTCTTTTCTAGTAGAATCACCTTCCCGGTAGATACCATGTAATATATATCCAAATGTTTGATATCCCGTGAGCAGTTCAATCAATATGCGCGAGGTAAAGGGGAAGATCCAGAGGAGAGAGAGGGTATGACCATCTAGGGTTACAACCCTAGCTCATGAACCCCATGTTAAGCGCAAAGTGATGGTTTGGCTCGTAAAGACAAATTCCCATAGTCCTGCCATCAATGCATTTAAATATAAAGTCACGGAGCATTTGATTGAAGATAAATCTCATAAAATCTCGTGATAAGGATGATATGTCCTATATGCGAGCATAAAAAAATAGGCATTGTGCTGAGTCAGCTGTCCAGGATCTTCAGTGTGGGCAAGTCCCTGAAATTCTCGAGAACTCGATCTTCAGGATACGTATGCCTTATATCTGCTACAGAAGGAAGAATCCGATAAGAAAAACAAGAGACTGTTGGGTGATGACAAAGACGTGCACACAAAATCAATTGATGTCCTCTCTCTACCGCCATTGTTTCAGGATAGATAAAGAATAATTCGAATGTTTCTTTTCTCTCCATCAACAAACGCCCTCTTTCGCCTAATCTCAAACAAACTTCCCTAACCCACGATTCCTTAAGGAAGGCCAGCATTGAAGAAGTTTGGTGGCGATAGAATGACTTACTATCGGAGCTGACTCTATCATTTGTACGATACCTGATTTTGACGATCTATCCGGTCAAATTGTCTCGTGTGCACTCAGTTTCTGGGAGACCAGCTTCTCTGTGGTGAGAGCTCCGTCACAATGGTGAAGTGGTCTGTGATATCCGGCCTGCTGGCGGCCCTGCCGGCCATTGTGGCAGCAGAGGAACGGGTTAGTGCCGGGTTTATCACCCACGAGAAGATCAGCAACGATTCGCTGTTCTGGGGCCCGTACCGCCCGAATCTGTTCTTCGGCGTCCGATCGCGCTCGTCTCCGAGTCTGTTGACAGCCCTCATGTGGGGCAATGTCGACGATTACTACTCATATCAAAAAGGTAAGTTGCTTTCAATGGCGCGAATCGATGGATCTGGTCTGTCGTGGATGCGCCCGAAGGCCCCTGGTTGATGACCCCACATGTTCAATATATCGGTTGCAGCCCTGCCCGATTTGGGCGTAGTTGAAATTAGCACATGCTGAGCTCTTACAGACCTTGAACTAACCCTTGTGCTCTGTTTCTTTGTATAGAACTTCGTTTTACCTGTGAGCAGACCGACGGTATTCATGGTTATGGCTGGGACAGCTATGATGCCCGCCACGGAGGCGTTCAGACCATCCAGGACGTGGCGAACAAGGTGGTGATCACCACCGAATTTGCGAAAGATTTCGGAGCTGGAAAACGGGACCGGTGGGTTGCGCGGATCAAAGGTGCTCCGGCTGAGGGAATGCCGGAGGACATCAAGACGCTGATTACGTTCCATATTGGCCTCGAAGGCGGAGAAATGGCCCAGATCGCCGTTGCCGGAAATGCGACCAACCCGGCCCTGGGCTTTGACGGCGATGTCACATTTACCGGTACCAACAGCTTCATCGGCAACTTCTCCATTGTTGTGACTGCTGGAATTGGTGTCCACCCAACGAGCAAGCATGACCTTACCAAGAGCCGGATTCTGAACACCACGCTTGTGTCGTCTAACAGCATTGACCCCAGCTCTCTGTGGAAGGGCAAGGACATCCTCGTGCAGAAAACCACTGACGCAATTGTTCCGATCCTGAACCACTACGGCGAAGATAACTTCCCGCCTCCTTGGCAGGCGTTCCAGCTCCTCCACGCGCCCGGTGTTGCAAACTCGCATTTCGTGCAGAAGACGTTTGAGGGAGCCTTCGAGTTCGATATTATTTTCACCGAAACTCCTGCTGTGAACAGCACCGGCGCGGCCAACGCCACCATCACGGCGAAGGACATTGATAATGCCATTGCTTCAAACCAGGAGCGGTTTGATAAAGGATTCTCTGCCCGGTTCCAGCTGCAGCCTCCGTTCACTTCTGCTGAGCATCAGCGTTTTGGCAAGAGCATGCTCTCGAACCTTCTTGGCGGATTCGGATACTTCCACGGCAACCATTCGGTCGATCGCTCCGAGTTCGACGAGGACGACGACCGCTTCTGGGAGGATGCCGCGGCGATCCGTGCGCAGGGTAACCAGCGAAATGAGGGTCCCCACGAGCTGTTCACAGCTGTTCCGTCGCGCCCCTTTTTCCCTCGAGGCTTCCTCTGGGACGAAGGCTTCCACCTCATCCCCGTCCTGGACTGGGACATGGACCTTGCCATTGGAGTCGTTAAGAGCTGGCTCCGGCTGATGGATGAGGATGGCTGGATTGCGCGCGAGCAGATTCTGGGCGACGAGCCGCGCAGCCGCGTGCCCGACGAGTTCGTCACGCAGTACCCCCACTACGCCAACCCGCCGACGCTCTTCGTGATTGTGGAGAAGTTCACGCAGCTCGTGCACACGGCCCTCACCGCCCGCGAGAACATCAACCTGGAGACGGCCTCGGTGCAGCTGCTCACGCCCGGCATTGGCGCCGAGACCATCCGCGGAATGTATCCGCTGCTCAAGCGCCAGTACGAGTGGTTCCGGTCGACCCAGCGCGGATCGATCCGGGCATACTCGCGCCAGGCGTTCCACCCGCGCGAGGCGTACCGCTGGCGCGGCCGCACCGAGACGCACTGTCTCACCAGCGGACTGGACGACTACCCGCGGCCTCAGCCCCCCAGCCCTGCGGAGCTGCACGTTGACCTGATGTCGTGGGTCGGTCTGATGACCCGCTCGCTGATGGAAATCGCCGAGGCCCTGGATATCCCCGAGGATATCGACGGCTACCGGACTACCCTTACCGCGATCCGCCGCAATCTTGACGATCTCCACTGGTCTGAAGAGGAGGGTTGCTACTGCGACGCCACGGTCAATGAGGAGGAAGAGCACATGCTCGTCTGCCACAAGGGATACATCTCGATCTTCCCCTTCTTGCTGGGTCTTCTGGACTATGATGACCCGAAGCTGGAGAAACTGTTGGATCTGGTTTCCGACCCCGAGCATCTTTGGACGCCTTATGGACTCCGAAGTCTCAGCAAGCAAGACAAGTATCACGGCACCGCTGAAAACTACTGGCGCAGCCCCATCTGGATCAACATCAACTACCTGGCGTTGGATGAACTTCTGGTGAGTTTCTCCCTAGACATACTGTCACGATATTCTTCTTCCATTATGGGTGCAGCAATAGCTAATACAAAACTTACCAATACAGAAAATCGGCTCGACCAAGGGTCCTCTGCAGGAGCGGGCCCGGCGGCTGTACACCGAACTCCGGTCGAACCTGGTGTCCACGGTCTTCAAGTCGTGGCAGGAGACTGGTTTTGCGTGGGAGCAGTACAACCCGGAGACTGGCGCCGGCCAGCGGACTCGGCACTTCACGGGGTGGACCAGCCTGGTGGTCAAGATCATGGCGATGCCGTCGCTCGACACCAAGCACACGGCGGCCCACGACGAGCTGTAGATACTGGCGGGTGTGTTCATACGTACATAGCTTGCTCATACATCTTGGGATGTCCGGTGTTCGGAGTCTATGACGGGCAGTTTTGCTCGTTCTTCCCTTTCCTTCTCTTCCTTTTTCTTTTGCTTCTTCTTCATAGCCTGCTTCTTGTTTCTCTCTTATTGTTATTGTTATGACCAATAATGAAATGATAGTCGTCTGGCACGTATCCAAACTTTGTCTCCTGGTTTTTGCTCTCCCTCTCTGATCATGTTTTCCAGCATGTGTGTCGTGTCGAGTCTTGTTTCCGGTGGTTCTTGTTCTGTATCCATGGCTGCCCAACCTTTCTCCCGAAAACATGGTGTGATGTATGCAAGATTCCTGCATGGCTTTCTCGGTGCTCGGCGATGAAAAATCAGCTGTCTTACCCGAATCCCACCCACTTCCCAAAGAACAGACAACCTCCTGCATAGAACAGGGCCGAGTGGAGGCCGATCACTCATAATGACGCAGTGGCGCCCTGGTCAATTGAATGCCCCAGACGTTGCACGCAGAGCCTGCATATGCTCGACGAAGAAAGAAGAAAGAAGAAAAATATGGAGCCCAGGTCCGCAGATATCCACCCACGGCCGACCTGACAGGACTGACGCGCGGCTTTTTTCAGCGGAGCGGGAGCTACGGGAGACTGATAAGGCTGGCGTATGCTCGGAAGCCTGGATTCTCGCAGTGTGTCTGTCTGTGGACATGTATCCAGGCGCATGCAGGGCCGGACAAAAGAGACTTATCTGCGATATTCCCGAAGGGGGATGAATTAGAGTTTTAGTGTTTGGTTTAACCTTGTGGGCGGCGGGATACATGATGAGCCTATGACGGTTAGTCGGGGTTGTGTGACCTGTCTTGGTGCCCGCGAGATGGACTTAGTTTTTGGATCATTGAAGGGGTCCCCCCGTCTGTCAAGCTATATCGGCTGGCTGAAGGCGACGACTCTAATTTTAACAACCGGGGGGGTTGTCAGATTCCTAAGTGGCATATATGGTGAGGGTGGGAGAGAGAGACGGTGGCAGCGCAAAAAGGTTTCGAAAAATAAAATAAAAATAAAAACAAAAACAAAAAGATCGGACAGCCAGCCCTACTGGCATATTGGAGAGTTTAGCAGGCAAGCAAGCAGGATCTTGGCCTCGGAGCCCGCGTATCCCGGGCTGTTTAGAGCGGGATCTCGACTGCCGGTTGCCACAGTCCGACTCCTGCTCCGGCCGAGCCCTGTGGTTCGAGTCAGCAGGTGTTACGTGGAAAGGAATGCACAAGACCATGTTTGTCTGTTTGGTCGGTGACATGGTCCAAGCGGGTGTGGTGGTGGCTTTTGTGCTGGAAGAGGCTGAAGCGGTGATACTCGAGCGTTCGATCACGGTGATTGTCCGCATGGAGATATCGGACGAAGCATGGCGCTTGCGTTTGACGGCGGAAGCCTGGTATCGAGACATCGTGCTTTCAGACCGGTGCACTTGGTATGAATGATGGAGTCACGCAGATGACAGCTGTAGTGTTGATTTGGGTATATAATTGACGGTGGTTCCCGGTGTTGATGGCATGGACAAGACAGGATGGCATCCAGACAGCAGCTCAGAATCATCAAGTGTCTTTCTTAGAACCCGAATGCAACTTGGTTGTCTTTTGTCTTTTTCTTTTTTGAAGTTGCACACTCACTACTTTGACTCTTTAAGTATCCTTCACACCACCAAACACCTCAATCACCATGACTATCTGGGAGACCTGGAGCAAGGTGATGCCGCCCAAGGCTGACTTCACCGAGAAGGACTTGCCGGATCTCAAGGGCAAAGTACGAAGTCCTTCCCCATTTTCCAGACTGAGGGGGTCAAACGATTGTCGCATAGTCAATGGCGATAGAAAGACACGATAACTAACCAAAAGTCACTGACTGTTGCCCTCCAGGTGTACATCGTCACCGGCGCCAACACCGGCCTCGGCAAGCAGGTCGCCAGCATTCTGTACGCGAAAAACGCCCGCGTGTACGCCCTCGCGCGATCGGAAGAGAAGACCAAGAAGGCCATCATGGAGATCAAGGCGCTGCACCCCGACTCGACCGGCACGCTCGTGTTCATCAAGCTCGACCTGGCCGACCTGTCGACGATCAAGGAGACCGTCACCGCGTTCCTGGCGCTGGAGTCGTCGCTGCACGTGCTCTTCAACAACGCCGCCGTGTGGACCACCGAGCCCGGCGCCACGACCAAGCAGGGCTACGAGATCCACCTGGGCGTGAACGGGCTCGGCACGTTCCTGCTGACGCAGCTGCTGACGCCGGTGCTCGTGGCCACGGCCGCGCGCGAGCCGCCGAGCTCGGTGCGCGTGGTGTGGGTCAGCTCGATCTCCGCCGAGAGGCACTCGCCGCACGGCACCAGCATCGACCTCGACAACCTCGACTACCACATCCCCAAGCCGTCGTTCGAGTTCCGCTACGGCGTGAGCAAGCTGGCGAACTACCTGCACAGCGTCGAGTACGCCCGCCGCCACCGCGCCGAGGGCGTCGTCTCGCACGCCGTGCACCCGGGCATCCTCAAGACCGAGCTCACGCGCAACCACTCCAAGGCCGTGCGCATGCTCATCCGCAGCCTGGCCGCCGAGCCCATCAACGGCGCCTACACCGAGATCTTCGCCGGCTTGTCGCCGGAGGCTGGGATTGAGATGACCGGCGGATGGGGTGAGTTGGCCTCTTGTCCCTTTTCTTCTGATTCTGGTGTTCGCGAGATGTCGTCATTCGTCTCCATACTAACACCTCCCACTTCTTTTGCGTTCTCTTTAGTCAACCCTTTCGGTCGCTTCCTCCCCATGCGGAAAGATCTTGTTGTTGCCTCGAAGCCCATCAGCGACGGCGGAGACGGCACCGGGCCCAAGTTCTGGGAGTGGTCGGAGGAGCAGGTTCGGCCATATATGTAGGACGAACAGGCCCGGGAGCGGCTATAGTGGTGTAGCATTTTTGGGTGCTTTTTGTTGTCGTCATCAGCCCTCCGCGGTCAGGCCGATGTAAAAGCGCCGGCGTTGGCCGGGGGGCGATGAACAAGCGGAACGTTTGGCTATGGAAGAGAGAGAGAAGGGGCTTTGCTTTTAGTTTGGAGATCAGAGAGCGTCTACAGTAATTGCTAGTTTTTGATATATTGAGATTGAACTTTGATCCTTACGGAGTGCTTCTCTTCTTACCGGGAGGACCTCCGGCGATTGTCCGTGGTGGGAACTCAACGGAATCTACGGATATGTGTAATCTCACTCCCCCACCACAAACCTTACGCAGTCACGCCAGGCATTTGAATCAGTCAACTGGACTGCCGGCAATAGAGATAAGCATAGTCCCTGATTCTTGAGACGATACTGGGTATCTATGTGCAGATATCCTGCCAACTTACACGGCAATGTGCACAGGTCGAACCTACTATACAACAACGAGCGCCGTAGGCTCCACTCCCCCTGCCGCCTCAACAAACTCTCCCTGCATGATACCGGACACGTAGGCGGAGCCAACCATGATCCAGTCACCACCTTTCCGCCGGAGGACATACGGGTAGTCGCATCCCGAGATAACCGCCACCTGGTCTCCCGGCTGGGCCTCGTGCATCTTGTATGTGAACCCAACAAAGCCGGCCGCCGTGCAGAACAGCCTGCTATCCTCAAGCTCCATGCTCTTGAACATCAGCATGCTGATCTTGGTTTTGACGCCCTCGTCCGCGGTTGGTGAGAGACTGGCGGCGGCCATGAGAGTGGACAGCGGTGTTGATGCTGTCTCGGGATCGACGGTGAGCACGCTGGAGACTTCTTTCAGCAGGGTGAAGTACTCCATCAGCGCAGAGGGGGCGGTCTGCAAGATTGGTGAGGACTTCTCGGGCCGTGAGGATGTGAGCTGGTCGGCCTTTCCAATGCACTCCAGCGCAGACACCATTATCTGCTGGTATCCGTAGATTTCCGGGACCGGGGAGACCGCTGTGATGGTGTCTACGGGCCAGCCGTGCACTGTCAGACGAGTGTGCGAGTTGTCCACAGTTGGTGGATGGACAACAGGGCCTTTGCCGCTGGCATTGGCGCCACCGATCCCAAAGATAATCGCCCGTTGGATATTGAACTTGGAATGGGCGGCTGTATCGATAGCTCGCGGTCCCACCATCCCGAGCGTCCACGACGGCCACGGTGCGTCCGGTGAAGCTGGAGATACTGTGTCGTACAAGCCCGGTGTCTTCTCAACCTTGAGAATACATGCCACCACGTCCCGCAGAACTTTGTCTACGGGCGCAGAGTAGTCTGGCGTTGGCAGAGCGTAGGTGCTGGGCACGAGAGAGTACAGCGCATACGCCTTGTCCCGCGGGTCTCCGCACTGCAGGCCATAAGAGTCGCAGAGCAACCGCGAGAACGCCCGCCGGCCGGTAGCCACCTCACGCCGCGCGCGCATACTCGCGACAAACCCAACCTCGGGGACGCCGCCAGACTTGATCAGGTCGACCTGCGCACGCGCATCCTTGATATTCGTCTCCAGGGACTGGGAGTGGGCGTTGGCCTTGCTCCTGCTGCTGTTGCCCCCCGAGAGCGCGTTGATCTCCGCCGGGATGCGTTCCAGGTGGTCGACCAGGATCTGGAACAGATGGCCGTCGGACCGCGCCCACACCGCCGCCTCCAGGAACTCGGGCTCCAGCACCAGGCGGTTTCCCAGGAGCAGCTGCGGCGTCTGCCCGGCGAGGATGAACTCCTGCGCGATCCACATGCGCGTCCAGTACGGGATGTTCTCGACCGCCGTGATCAGCTGGTACAGCCGCTCCAGCGTGCGGACCTCTTTCGCCTGCATGTGCAGCCGCACCGCGGCGATCGGGGCAAACCTTCCAACCGCGTACGTCAGCCGGCGGCGGATGACCGGCGGCGTCCACGCCGACGCCGGGGCCGACAGGAAGAGCCGCGGGATCGGCGTGCCGGCGTGCAGGCCGACCAGCCAGTGGCGCAGCCGCAGCACGGCGCCCTCGAAGCCGGCGTGCGGCGGCATGCCCAGCCACGCGACCACGCGGGTTGCGGTGCGATACAGCTCGCCCATCAGCACCACCTGGCTGGCGCGCTCGGCCAGGTCGTCCTGGTTGATGCAGATCTGGTCGGCCCACGCCACGCGCACGTGGGCTTTGCGCCGCAGCCGCCGTAGTGCCTGCGCCAGCGTCGGCGTGATGCTGCATGGCCTGCTCCCCGCGTCGGCGCCGAGATCGACGGCGATCGACTCCGAGAAGTCCGGCTCGCCCCAGACGTACGACAGCGCTTCGAACGACGGCGGCGGCTCGGTCGCCAGAGACACGGTGGCCAGCTTACATCGCAGCGGCGAGGACTCCAGGGCGGCCGGGAGCAGGTGGAGCAGGCGGATCGACTTGCTCGGGACGTCGAGGGGCACATACGGCGGGCGCCGGATTTGGTTGTCGGTCATATGGAGAAGAGAGATCGGAGGCGGCTGAGGAATCGGGAGTAAGGCATGTAGTTGAAATGTCTGACTAAGGAATGCGGTCATGCACATTCTAGAACTCAAGCTAGAAGCCGGCCCGCCGTTGTCTCGTGATCGGTGGTTCCTGCCGTTTACGCTGAGCAGGTGAGCAGGGCGTGTAGACGGCAGTCATGTGACTGCATAGCCCCCGGTTCCTTCGCGACCCATGAACGAACGTCAACCCTCGTTCGTCATTGATGCTCTTCAATCTCGAACCGAAGACTGCCTACAAGTTTTCAGCATCAGCAAAGGCCTCCGACTTGCAAAGGTTCCTGCCGCCTATCTCCCCAGCGTCCGTGAGCTTCTTAGCGGTAGCAATTCTCTCCGCCAATTCCTGCTTCCCCAAGGCATCCTCACTCAGCTTGCAGGAGCATCGTCCAGCTCCCACGGCGAGATATCAACGTGCCAAACGACGTATGCTCTCGGCAGGAAGCCTGAAGAACTTTCCATCATGACTGCTTGGTATCGGAGGAACCCGGAGGGCGGAAGCAAACAGCAGAAAAGTTGACAGTACGTGCACCGGGCAGGGCCTTTTGACCTGATGGTGGCGGAGCACAGCCCGGAGCGGCCAACCCCAAACCCTAACGTCGGTGTCTGGTCATCGGTGTCTTTTGGGTCCTGTTCGGCGAGTTTGAACCAGGTGAGCGGCCTTTCACCTTGTTGATCCGTGTCCTTTTGCTGAGGGAGCCGCCGAAGTCGCGGCGAGTCCAGGCTGTCATTGATGATGTCCGAGTCATCTTCAGTCAGCACGGGAGCGGGAATTGTCCGAGACGGATCTGTCCTACGTATGTGGTGTGGGTGGTGTAAGTGAGATGAACCCTAACCCTGACGTCGAGACATCATCACCACAGACAGGTACCCGCGGCCGTTCATCTAATCGTCTAAACCCCCCAACAAACCGGCAAAACAGACGCCAACGCGGCAGACTTAGGCGCGACTGTGGATGTGTGTGCTATTGATAGACAAGGCGATATGGCGGAGACACACACACACACACACACTCAACGCAAGTCTTTGCCGCAACACAAGCCACGATCTCGACCACACACAGTATCTTCGCATCCCAGATCTTGCCAAAAAGGTGTTGTTCTGCGCCCGCATACATGTGGCCTCGAGGTCTGTTCCTCGGCTAACTGGGGAATAAACATCCCATCGGTGAGATTTATTCCCTTTTTTTCTTCTTTTTTTTTTCTATTATCTGGTGTATGCACGCGGGTTTGACTCACATCCTCGGTCTCTGACAGGCACATGCATGCATATCGCCCACCACATAAGCACTACCTGCGACTAGAACCCACCGTGCATATGGGTCTGCGCATTGGAGTCCTCCCGGCATGTTGGTTAGGATGCTTATGGCCGTGTGCCTGTGTGCATCTCCCACCGGGCGTGTATGTGTCTCTGTCCGCACATTCTTCACCCTGCCCTGTCTGGAAAGTTTCCGAACCCCCCTTGTTAGTGACTCTTGTTCCCAATGGGCGAAGCAGGGGGGGAACGTGAGGGGGCCACCACCACCACTACCACACCATTCACACCCACTTCTCCCTCCCTCCCTGGAGTTAGTTGCGCTTCTCATAGGGCCCATCGCACCTCCACTGGGTGTTTTTGCACTGCCCATGGCTCCAGAGTCGCAATTGGCCCGTTTTGCTTTTCCAGCCAGTCAAACGCCAGAGTAGGCTTCAGGCCGTAGCGGAAGACAGAGCCAATCCACGCAGAACGGCGATCACCAGGGTCTGCAGGGCATTTTCTCTCTGCCTGTCAATGTCCGGGAGGTGGGAAACTTGCCGGATTTTCTAATTGATCTCTCATCTGTTTGTGTTTGAGTGTGTGTGTGAATGTGCGTGTGAATGTGTCCTGTTCCTGATTTCCGGAGTGTTTTTTTCTCTCTCCCCTAGGCTTTTCCCCTGGTGTTTCCTTGGGCTCTGCACTTTTGACATCTCGCTGCCGTCACACTGCCCGGCGAGCCCGAAAGTTCGGGCTGGCGTCCTTTCTGTTTCCGGTCTGGGGCGTGGGCGTTGTTAGCACGCCCCCAACGCGCGCGTGTGCATGTGTCGCATTACCGCCTCTCTTTTCACCTGGTACAGTACCTGTGGATGCGACGACATGCAGTGCACTTTCCTAGCACACTCGACCAGAGTCTGGAGTACACACACACACACACACTGTCTCTCTGTCCTGAACCGCAGGTAGTGCTACCCACACCATCTTAAAGAGACTTTTCAAAGCCTTACGGAATGTGTTCGATCCGGGGACGGGGGCAACATTTTGAGTATTTTTGCGCCCGGGCTATCTGGCTGAGGCAGAGTTCAGTACAAGGTGTCTTTCGCGCGTCTCCCCTGCCTTGGGTTTTCCGGGAACCTCCTTGAAATAATCATGGAGATACAGTCTTCTGGAGACATGCCGTGGAGACATGATGATTCGTCAATCGACCTGACAGGCTCCCATGTGGATCGATCCCAGGTAAGGCACCCTTCTAATTTTTGACAGCTTGGGAAACGAAAAACCCTCCTCCAGAAATGTTTCCTTGGAGTCTTGTCGTCTGAAGATTCCATTCACAACGTCTGTGCGGGGATGTCGTCCACTTTGGAGACTTATGGGATGGGCATGCCTGTCTTTTGGACACATTATTGACTGACGGACAAGGGTCTCTCGCCCGGTTCCAAGGCCTGCGAAACGCTTCCAGAACAGCGTTTCTGGCGCCTGGTTGGCTGGCGGCCGGAATGCGAAGACCGCGGCTGTGGGCGTGTAAGGATGCCTGGGAGGGAGTCCCACTAAGCCCAGAACGACTACCGTGCCTATAAGCGAGCAGTAAGGGCCCGAGAGAGGATACACGCGTGGTGGGGGAACGCAGGGAGAGGGGCGGGGTGTGGGTGTTCCGTCAGACTTGCACGAAGAGAGAGAGAGAGAGAGAGAGAGGGTGTGGGCTGACTCTCGGTCAGTCTCACCTTCGGCCTTCAATCTGCTGCTTTTGCCTGGGAAGCCTTGTCCCCAACCGCCGATGTAACAGCATCGGAACCAAAAAACACCCACACCAGCATTTCAACGTATCTGCCTGTTTCCCTTGACTCGATCGAGTCCTTTCCCAAAGGGAACAAACCCAGGAGAAACCCTTAATCCTCGCCGATCTATTTCTGGATCCTGCTGGGCTCTGGCTGGCCTTTGTGCACGCCTGTGCATTGGGACACAAGTTTCCAGCAAGTTTCCGCATGTCTGGAGACGCAACCTTCAGACGTCAACTCTGGGTTGGCCTGGATGCTGAGATGAGGCTCTCTCGCGATTTTGGCGATGGCGTTTTTTCTTTTCTCTTCCGCCTGTCATCGAAGATGCGATGTTCATGTATATATATCGAGCGGGTGTCTCGCTTCCTCCTTGGGTTTATGAGAAGACATTATTATCACCATCATCAAACAACAGCATCATCATCTCTTCAATACTTCTTCTCCTCCGATCAGTATCATCACATACTCTTCCAATATCTAACATCTCAACTCCAACTCCATCTTCGCCATCCACCACACAACCTCAACCCTCAGATCTATTTAACATCTTCACCACCCATCTTCCACAACCGGATTCGATAATCTCTCTTCACTTTCGACTTCACCTTCACCTTCACCTTCACCTTCACCACCCACCTCCAATCTGCTCTATTTCCCACTTTCACCTCACACCAAACCACACCTCAAAATGGCTGCCTTCACCACCTACGCCCCGGCCCCCGTCGCCCTCTTCGGCCGCAGTGGATACAACGTGCCCTCGGGCGGCAACGACGATGACTCCAACAAGCCCAAGCCCAAGGGCCGCTCGGGCTACAATACCACCGACGACAGCGACGAGTCCAAGAAGGACTCCGATGCTAAGCCGTCCCGCTACTTCTAGACTGCCGGGCCATTGCCGCGCTTCTCCCTCTCTCTCTCGCGGGTTCCCCGGGGGTTTCGGGCGCTTCACCCAACTACATGCAGCACTGACACACACAACATCTCCCATGTGCTCGCGGGCCGGTCTCGCTTGCACCACTGCATACATCGGCGTTCTGCATTTTTCGGCGTTTTCCCCCAATTTGTTTTTTCTTGCCTTTTGTTTTTTCGGGGTTTTTTTTTCTATACACTTGATTCAAGTCACATTTCTGCATCGTGGAGGAACATCAGTCGGACGGAATAGAGTCTTGGGGGGTTTCACCGTTTAGGGGTCCTGTTTTTTTCTTTGCTTTCTTCCCTGCATTTCATCGGAGTTGGAAACCTTGCATTGCACACCACATATAGACTTGCACATAGATTGGGCGTCATTGCCCGGATCAGGATCATTCGGCAGCATTCAGGAGCTGTTTTGTCCAGAGTTGTTCCATGCGCTCTGAGGAGTGTATTCGAACCTTTTTTCTGTTGCTTTTCCTTTCTTCTTCATCTTCTCTTTTCTTCTCTTTGGATTCTTGGGTCTGTTTTTTTTTTCATCATTTGGGTTTAGATTAGACATAGCATTCAATCAGGAGCTTTTGCCTTTCATTTATACATTCTCTTACACTGACTTCGTCGCCTTTCGTACACATCAATACACGCGCGCTTATTTTCCTACACAGAACCTAGAGCACGCGACCAACACCGTCCGTTAGCACGTCTAACCCTAGGATTCGAGGGCGTTCATAAAATATCGCAGCAAAGGGGCTGAGTCAAAACTTACTTCTCGAACACAACCCCCAGTACCTCCTCCACATCGGGAATCTCGCCGCGGCCCGTGATTCGCGCCAGGCAGTTCGCCGCGTACCGCAGATCTTCCGCCGCGAGCACAATGTCGCTATCGGCGTAGTCGCCTTCCCGAACGCCGGTGTCTTCACTGCGGGACTCGGCGCGGGCCATGAACTGGTCGAGGTGGGTCCGGCATTCTTCGAGTAATTGCCGCTGCCGGTCCGTTACGCCGAGCAGGTCTTGCATGTCGACGGGCAGCTCTGTCATGGATTCGAACTGCTCCACCAGGCGGTTTGTCAGCATGTGGATGTTTCCCGGGTTGTCACTGGTGGCCAGGCTCTTCTGCGCGTCGCTGCAGGAAACAGCAAGCAGCTGTATGTCGGATAGTTTGGGAGTGTTGCTGAGAACGGTCTGCCGGAAGTCGGTAATGAGCCTTGTAAGCTGGCCCGGTGTTACACGGTCCGTCTTGTTGATAATGACCATGGACGATTGTGCCGCCGCTGCCAGGGCTAAGGTCTCGGCATCATAGTTGATAAACGGGTTACCTGTCGTGTCCGTCTCGACGGAGGCCAACACAAGCACAATGTCTGCCTGCTCGGCCTTGGTCCGGGCTCGACGAATGCCTTCCATCTCCACCAGGCCAATGGTCTCCGTTGATTCGCCATTCGCCGAAATGCTCGTGGTTCCCCGAAACCCCGCAGTATCTGAAAACGAGCACAAGAACCCGCGAATATCCAAGCTGACCTCCACCACATCGCGCGTCGTCCCAGCCTCTGCCGACACAATCGACGCCTCCCGCCCGACCACGAGGTTCATAAGCGAGCTTTTCCCCGCGTTCGGCGGGCCGAGCAGCGCAATCCGGATACCGCTGCGCAACAGCTCGCTCCGCTGGCTCCCGGCATCGTGCGCGCGGATCCCGCTGAGAATGAAGGAGATCTGGGAGGCCACGCTGGCGAGCAGCTCGGTGGGGGACTCGTCGAAGTGCTGGTCCTCGGAAAAGTCGATCAGCGCCTCGATCTCGCCGCGTGCTTCGAGCAGCTCGGCTCGCCATTGCTCGTATCGCCGGCCGAGGGCGCCGGAGTTGCCGCGCACGGCGGCGCGGCGCTGTTGTTCGGTTTCGGCGGACAGCATGTCGCTCAGCGCCTCCACTTGCGCCAGGTCGAGCCGGTCGTTGAGAAAGGCGCGCCGGGTAAATTCTCCCGGTTCGGCGTGGCGGATGACTGTCCGTTGTTGGAGAATGTCTGCTTCTTGGTGGGTGGCTCCGCACCGTGGTATGGCTGCCAGCACGGCCTTAACGGTGGCCACACCACCGTGCACGTGGAGTTCCAGGACATCTTCCCCAGTGACGCTCTTCGGCCCGGGAAAGTACAGTATCATAGCAGACGGATCAAGGACTAGTCTGCGATCGGGATCCGTGGGATCAATCAGGGTACGGACGGTTGCGAACCGTGGCCGAGGGGCTTTGGCGCCTGGACAGAGCGACTTGTAGATGTTGAGACATGCTGATCCGGATATTCGGATAACAACTATTCCTGCACGCCCAGAACCTGTTGATATGGCGTATATGGTATCGGCGCCGCTCGCAAACCCGGAAAAGGGGCGTGTGGAAAGGGTAGGCGTTCGTAAGCAGAAAGGAGGTATCGTTGGGTCGTGACGCGTGGTGAAGTTAGGGTTAGCGGTTGAGAAGACTATGCAGCGCCTGAGCTCGCGCCGAACCGCGCTTCGCGCTCCGCCACGGGACGTTGCCGGCAAAATGCATCTCAATACGTTGAGCATCAATTCGATTGAGTATGAGATGACTTTTTTGTGTGATCGGAATAATATGCAAGCCCATCTGTTACGACGAACGAGAGCTTCCAGAGATGGACAAACGCCTTCACGATAATTTGACCGGGTGTTTATCGGCAGTTCCGATAAGCATATCTTTCTGCCACAACTGTAAAAAAAGAAAGGCGGTGACGAAAATTTCTATGGAAGGCGGTCCCCACTACCCAACTTTTTTTCACTGGGTGAATCTTTTCTTTTTCTCTTCACCTTCCAACACCTTTCTCTCACCTCCAGTCACCTTCTTCACTTTTACTCTCTTCTTTAGCGATATCTTGAACGAGTCGGCAATTTTTGACGATCAATACCGGCACCATGGCGTCAGACGAGATTGTTTGGCAAATCATCAACCAGCAATTCTGTGCTTTCAAGCTCAAGTTCGTGCAAACCGCCTCTTCCGCCAGTTAATACTGCTGGTTCTCTTTAGAGAAGAATCAAACTAACCGTTGGAACGATTGTAAATATAGAACCGACAAGAAACAAAACTTCTGTCGCAGTGCAGATAATGTGACCGGTCTTTGCAACAGACAATCGTGCCCTCTCGCCAACTCGAGATACGCCACCGTCCGCCAGCACCCGACCAAGGACACAATCTACCTCTACATCAAGACCATTGAGCGCGCGGCGTACCCGGCACGGCTATGGGAGAAGATCAAGCTGTCGAACAACTACCAGGAGGCGCTGGCGCAGCTGGACGACCGGCTGGTGTACTGGCCCAAGTTCCTGATCCACAAGTGCAAGCAGCGGCTGACGCGGCTGACACAGGTGCAGATCCGTAGCCGGCGGATAGCGGCGGAGGAGGAGCGGCTGGGCGAGAAGCTGGTGCCGAAGCTGGCGCCAAAGGTGCGGCACCGCGAGCAGGCGCGCGAGCGCAAGGCCGAGGCGGCGGCGCGGCTGGAGCGCACGATCGAGCGCGAGCTGCTGGAGCGGCTGCGGTCGGGCGCGTACGGCGACCAGCCGCTCAACGTCAGCGAGACGATCTGGAAGAAGGTGCTCAACGCGATGGAGCGCGAGGGCGCTGCCCGCCGCGACAAGGACATGGACAAGGGCCTGAACTCGGACAACGAGGAGGACGAGGACGAGAGCGAGGACGAGGACCAGGTGGTGCGCGAGGGCGAGGACGAGGACGACCTGGAGAAGGAGATCGAGTATGTCTCTGATGTGGCAGAGAGCGACGACGAGGACCTCGATGATCTCGAGGACTGGCTGGGCAGCGAGGAAGACGATGACGACGAAGACGAGGAGGAGGAGGAGGACAGTGACGACGAGTCGAAGGCCAAGTCGGGGGCCAAGCGCAAGCGCGGCAAGGCCATCAAGATGAGCAAGGAGCGGATGACGCAGAGAAGACAACACTTGGAGAAGCGCACCAAGCTCACCGAGGAGCTCACGTGGTGATCGGGGCTGGATAGGGGTGTCGACAATCTACTTGTATATACACCGTCGTCGTGTCTTGGGGGCCGTGTTGCTAGCACCGGCCGGTGAGGCTTTTTCCGCACCGGGTCCGTATGTTGGGTTCGGACCCGGGCGCTTTGGGGCGAGAGAGCGCTTAGAATTCTGCTTTGTTTACAGTTTACTTGTACTTTGATTATCGGCGTTCATGGGCGCTTAGGAGAGCAAAAAAGAATCCCGGGCATTGGCTTCCATTCCGTACTTGACATCTTGGCGTGTCTTTGTGAACTGAACGTGACGAGCTGTGAGACCATGAGCACATGCGCACTCGCTTTATCGATAGCCAACAGGGCTTTTCGGGGGCGTTGGAGGTAGAGTGCGGACTGCGCATCACCGTAGATCTGGAGATCATGCAAAGGGCCAATAAAGGGGGTGTTGTAGATGTCACTGTGACAGAAATCCAGAATCCCAGAAGGTGACCGGGACCCAGCAGAGGCCTTATATTCTTTGTACACCCACCTCCACGAACATCACCCAGCCCATTATCCTGACAGCGCCTATTCTAGGCCTCCAGCACATCTTGCTCGCCCTCCCGTCCCCTAAGCTTCGAATCCATGCACTGCCCACACTTCTGTAACTGTCCGAAAACTGTCGAAAGGGGGGGTGCGGGGGCCCTGTCAGTGCGACTTTAACGGTAAAATTAAGCCTAAAAGTGGCACAGCCGTGTTTGGAGCTCGATGGCTGGCTTATCGCCTGCAGTTGTCTGAAAATTGTGAAGATTTAGAAGTTTACCCTGATACAGCATTAACAAAGACGAAACGGGTTCCTTTTTTCTGCTCCTTCTCTTTTTTTTTTCTCCCACTTGCTCACATCATCGTCATTTGCATTTTCCTTCCTTCCTTCCTCTCTCTCTTCTTCGCACACCCCCACATACACATACACAATTGTTTCTGTACTCACGTACGAGTTACACTTTTTCTTGCGATTTTCATTCCATCGGGCATTCGTTTCGTCGGTACATTCCGATCTCATCGGCACCGCTTCCCTTTTTTCTTTTCTTTTGTGGCTTGCCGCCTAGTTTACCGCCGTGCCGGATTTCGCGCGGGGGAGGGGGGAACACGTTAAGCGCCCCCGTCACCGAACACACATACCCTCCGACAAGCGATCGTCCAACTCGACACTGTATACCCTCGAACAAGCGATTCACCATGTCGGCGTGGTACTCCAACCTCATCACCAAGACCTCGTCGCAGATCTCCAGTCTGCAGCGCACGCTGCTCTCGGGCGAAAGCGACGGCGACACCGAAGACGACACACACGTGTGCCGCGTGCTGCGCGGCTACTACACCGAGAAGGGCCGCCAGTTCCCGTCGTGGCTGCCGCCGGACCCCAAGGCCCCGCCGCCCGTGGCCCCCGTCTACGCCCAGTCGCAGGTCGGCTCGCGCTACGGCGGCCTGGGCGCCACCGGTGTCGGGGCCACCGGCAGCCTGAGCTCGCTGTGGGACACGAACCCGGCTGGCGGCGCCGCGAGTGCCCCCCCTGGCGCGGTCGGCGCGCCGATGGGCCCGGGCCGCCCGGCGTTTGGCGCTGGTGGCGCTGCCGGCGGTGGTGGTGGTGGTGGCCGGCCGAGCCCGTTCTCGTCGCGGCCGGGCGGTGCGGGCGCTGAGCGCGAGGAGGTGCAGGCGCGGCCGCTGCCCAGCCAGCGCGCCGGCAGCCACCAGCAGAACAACATGTACTCGCGGGACTCGGGCGGCTCGATGGGCAGCAACAGCGGCGGCGGCGGCGGTGGCTCGGCGCAGGATCGGCTGAAGCAGCGGTTGTGGGGTGCCGGCAGTGGTCCGCGGGCAGGCAGCCCCGGGTCTGCGACCAACGTCGGCCCGTATAACCCCCCGCCTCCACAGGCGGCGCCTCGGAACGATTACGGCTCTCGACCGGTGAATAGCGGACGCAACGGCGGCGGTGGCGGCGCGGGGTATAGTCGTGGTGGAGGCGGTGGTGGTGGTGGTGGTGGTGGAGGGTATAACGACCGGCCGTTTGTTGCAGCTAATGCGCCGTGGGCTAGCGATGAGAATGAGTTCATGGGCGGAGGAGGAGGCGGTGGGTACGGAGGAGGTAATGGCGGCGGCGGTGGTGGTGGCCGTGCGGGCGGTCTGCCCAGTGGTCCCCGACGAGGATTGCCCAGCGGGCCACGAAATCGATGAACACCGTATCAAACTTTCAGACCCTTCCCTTTTTTCCTCTACCCACCGCATCTTCGACACTCTCTCACCAACAGGCTGATCCCACACTACTCAGCCTGGCCCCTCCTCGAACTGACCTCCACCCGATATATCGCTGTCGTCCCGAACCTGCCGGCACAGAACCGAAGCACCTGCCCCTCCCATTCCACCATCAACTCGAAGAATAAATATTTCGTGGAGCGAACACCCCTTTTTAGCGGATAACAAAGCTCCCACGGGAAAGCAACGTCGTGCGGAGGCCAGTGGGTCCCAGCATTGGAAGATCACACACACACACACACACACACACACATACACAGCATCTCCCGCTCGGAGTCTGCTCTTCCAGGACGAATGATGATGAATGTACATACGTACACCCTCAATAGCTTCACACCGCTAATCCTCCCCCCAAATCTCCATCTTTGAATTTTACTGCTTTTGGCTGATGGAAAGCTGGGTTCTGTGAAGATCGTCGTTTTGGTGTTGGCCAGCATCTTGAAGCTAGAATCAAACTGCATATATCTAGTAGCATCATGAAAATATCCTCCAGTTTTCTAAACCCGTCTGTCAATATTTCTTCTGTTTTTCAACATCAATGTACCACCGACTAGTAGTTTGTTAGGACATGTCCCGGAGTCTGCATGTTCCCCCTCCACAAAGGCTTGCGTAGGGGCGTCGTAAGTGGCATCCATCCTGTCCACAGACTCCAGAGTCAGATGGGCCTGTCTGACGGTCAAAGATACGCCGATTCGGGGTATTCGGTGTGCTTAGGCGGAGCCGGGCGCTTCATAATGGAACTTTTTCAAATGGTTTTCTCCCATAAAAAGTTTATTTTACTTTATTATTATTATTTTTTACTTGAATCTTGACATCGACCTCCTTCTTCTCTCCCCGGAATGCCACCATTTTCAGCTCCCGCCCCAACGAGGCCGCCTAAAAAAGAGGGCGACAGTAGGCGCAGTCTGCTAGTTACTCGGCAGCGCAGAGCACAGATGTGTGGTATTGATTCCAACATAGGCGAGCGGCTGTGCTGACAACAAACCTCGGCCTGCATTTTTCCAGGTATTTCCACAAATTTCGCCCGATGGGCTCTCTCGAGGCACAAGTGTCAAAAGTCGGGGTTTAGGGTTATCTGTGGAGAGACCCGGCATGGCCTGTATCCCAGGGTTGCTTTTTTCCCCGAACTTTCAGTGGCGGTAGTGACGACGACGCGTCCCCTAACAGGCCGGAAGCGTAATCACTTTTCTGCGTAGGGGTACATTGGCCGCCATATTAGGTTGGGTGGGTGCTAAAGTACCACTGAACACTGGGCGCTCCAGTGGCGGGGTTCGAAAGCTTAAGCCGCTGCAAAGAATTGATTCTTACGCACGTCGTCATCTTCACAATCTTCTAGCCCTCCTCTGCTGTGTTTTAATGTCTGACACATATTATGGTCTTCTCTGATCATTTGATATGTGGCATCCTGATCCTCTTGCTCTAAGTGTATAACGTCTGACCCTGAGCCGATTTTAAGCTGCGCTTTTCGCTTGCTTCTAGCTTCCTTCCCGAATCACCTCATTCATTATCGGGCTTATCAGCCGCCCTCCCCCTCTGAGTGCCCCTTCCTATATATCTTCTTCCATTCTAACTCCCACGTTTTCTCTTCTTCATCCTCCTTTCTTGTATTCGTAATATTCATCGTGGTTTCTTGTATCTGCTAAATCCTTCGCTCTGACTCTTCCCTACTACCTACACACAAGCACAACATGGCGGCCTCACCTCCTCGTCGGCCGCCCTCGCCGTCGACGAGCTTTTATGCCATGAGCGATGATGAGGAGGAAGACTATGACACAGTTACCCACTCCGGATCGCGGAGAGGTGTGAAGCTTCTCTTTGCTAAAAGCAAGGTATGTTGGCTGTGGCCAGCCATCTTTTCAGCTTGCGAAACTCATGTTCTCTTGTCTAACATCAAAACTCTCACTCCAGGTTTATCTCCATCCCACTCCGTCGGCAAAAGACAATATCGCCGGATACATCGCACTATTACAACAAAAGTCGCACGCCCGCGAACGCCGTCTATCCCTCGTCTCGTCCCCCGATGTCCCAGCCGGATCCCTCCCCTCCGGCCCGGACGCCTCCGACCTCCTGCTGGCCTGGGTCCCCGAATCATCGCTGGGCGACCTGACCGAAGTCTACGCCAAAGCCGACCTCGCCGACGGAGAATCCCCGCCCAAGAAGTCCGTCCTCGTGCCTCCCCCGCGCACGGTTACGTCCATAGGCACCGTTGGCCACACGTCGTTTGCGGTTCCGTTGAGCAGCGTGTACTCCCTGCTTGTGCGCCCGCCGAGCGTTGGCTGGTGGCACGGCTCGATCATCATCAACTCGCGCTCGGGCGAGAGCTTCCCCGCGCTGTTCTTCCACGACAACGAGTGCCAGAGCACCATCATGCAGAATAAGCGGCGGGCCCGCGAACGCTTCGACCCGTTTAGCGACTCGGGCCAGATGCTGTGGGGTGGTGACGAGGTGCTCCGCTGGTTGAGGAGGTATACGCGTGTGGAGCGGTCGGTCGCAGAGCCGAATGTCTACCTGATTGACCCGTCGGAGGACGATCTGCAGGGCTTCGGCCAACTTGGCGGACAGGCTTCCAAGCGGAACAGCGTGGCCGGCCCGGCGGTGTCGGCTGGTCCTGCGGCTGGCGACCAGACGGATCCGTTTGTCAAGATGGTCCGCGAAGCCGGGTGGACGTTGATGGAACGCTTCAGCAAAGTCACCACATTTACTCGTCGCACCGCCCAAGATATCTTCGATAACCCGAAGCTCCCTCCGCACATGCGCCGCTACGCACACAACCCTGAAGTCCAGGACCTGCAGGATGACTACGACAGCGCAAGAATATACCTTGCGCGCTGGGCCATGGGAATTGCCGAGCAAGGTGAAAAAGACCGCAACGAGCGGACATGGACGGCGAAGGACGTGTTGGAGCTGGAAAACACCGGTGTTGGGGATTTCGAACTGCTGGAGGCCGCCCACCAGCTGTCGCTCAAGGACCTCCGCCGGCGGGTGACGATGGACGAGTGGACGGCGTTTTTCGATCCCCAGACTGGAAGCCTAACGCTGACCATTGACGAGGTCAAAGAGCGTGTCTTCCACGGCGGTCTGGATACGGAAGACGGGGTCCGCAAGGTGGCGTGGCCATTCCTGCTGGGTGTATATGAGTGGTACAGCACCGCCGAGGAACGGAAAGCCCAGGATGCGTCGCTGCGTGACGAGTACTACAAGCTCAAGCTGTCTTGGTGGGAGAGACTCGACGGGCTTGGTGGTGATACTGAGGATGGAGAGTGCTGGAGAGACCAGCGCAACCGGATTGGTGAGTTTCGCTATGGTCTTTGAAGGAAAAGAGAACCAAATCTTAATGTCCCTCCCCATCACATGGTACTAACTTCTGCTATAGAAAAGGATGTTCATCGGACAGACCGCAACGTGGCCATCTTCAGCGGCGACGAGACGCCCCACCCCGATCCAAACTCGCCGTTCGCGGATGTCGGCACCAACGTGCACCTCGAACAGCTCAAGGAACTCTTGCTCACCTACAACGAGTATAACAAGGACCTGGGCTACGTGCAGGGCATGTCGGATCTGCTCGCGCCGATCTACGCCGTCATCCAGGACGACGCGATTGCCTTCTGGTGCTTCCAGAAGTTCATGGACCGCATGGAGCGCAACTTCTTGCGCGATCAATCGGGCATGCGGTCGCAGCTCCTGACGCTGGACCACCTAGTGCGCTTCATGGACCCGAAGCTGCACGAGCACCTGATGAAGACCGACAGCACGAACTTCTTCTTCTTCTTCCGCATGCTGCTGGTGTGGTACAAGCGCGAGTTCTCGTGGCCCGACGTGCTGCACCTGTGGGAGGTGCTGTGGACGGACTACCTGTCCAGCAGCTTCCACATGTTCGTGGCGCTGGCCATTTTGGAGAAGCACCGCCAGGTCATCATGACACATCTGCGGCAGTTTGACGAGGTGCTCAAGTACAGTATGTAATCCCGTGCTCTCGTGCAATGAACTCTCGTTCTCTTCTCCTATGGCTTTTGTCTTCAGTTACTGACCATCCTGCGTACAGTCAACGAGCTGTCCGGCACGATTGATCTGGGCTCGACCCTCGTCCGCGCCGAATCCCTCTTCCGCAAGTTCCAGCGCCTCGTTGAGGCCGTGGACAAGAAACAGAACTTTCCCAAGGCGTCGACGTCGCCGCGGCCCAGCGCCGCCAAGGGCAAGGGCAAGGGCGGTGCCACCGACCAGGAGATGTATGAGAATATCGTAACGCCGGAGCTGCGGAAACTTCTCAGCCGCAACAAGGAGGTGCTGTTCGTGCCCAAGAAGCCGGTGCGGGCTGTTACGTTGCCACCGCCGCCGCCCCCTCCCCCGGTCGTGCGGGAGACGTCCAACGCTTCGTCGTCGGCGACCGTCCAGCCCGAGACGAGTGCGGAGGCCGCACCGGAGGCTTCTCCTACTGCTGGTCCTTCTTCCCCGAAGCTGGCGGACAGTCCGAAGTAGATGGACACGGGAAACGTCGGTACTAGACGACTGGGACGGGCAGTGTAATCTTCCTTGGTGTTTTTATATTTCTTTTCTTCCATGTCCTGGACAGGCGGCCTGATTAGCAGGCCCTGGGCAGATGTCAGTCAGTTTATTTCTTGTTACTCTGCGTTGCATGCTCTGTTACGGTTTCTATCATTTTCCCTTGTTTTATCTGCGAGTCATACTCATACACGATCCCCCCACTGACTCTGGGACGTGCAATATTCATGTTTCCTGTCTCATGTCTCTTCCTCCCAACTCCCTTGCTTCATACTGCTAAAGCGTCCCATTTTATCTCCTGTGTGTATGTCCATCTGGCACGGGAAATCCGATCTTTTATATCGCTCTCGGCGAAATTAAAAGCAGGCCAATGGCCCGCTCGCTTCCGCATTGCCCTAGAGGCCCGTCATATCTCGGTCGGGATAAGTTCCAGATACTGGAATGATCGAAGTCATAGCTTCGGTATGTCGCTATTCTCTCTCTACAGGTACACGGAAATGTCAAGGGAGACTATATGTACGCGGGCCGGCTACAAAATATTACACGGCATCTACTGTCAACCCGCCAGTCTCACATCGCGATGATCCGTTGTCAAAGGAAACTTGAGTTGTTCCGACGCCTAACCCAAACCCTAACGGACTGCAGATTTTTTGCCGCCGGCTCCGGTCGTTGAGCAAACAAATCAGAAACCTCGCGGCTATATTCACTGAAAATTTGACAGTGGAGCAGAATATTTTTTCTTTACCAGAATAGATTGGAGATACTTTTCGTTTGCTCGTGCAGGCTAAAACAGCATCATTGGCACATCCAAATATGCCGGCGTGCAGGTAGGTTATATGTTCCTCTTTAATAGCACGCTATATAGAAGATTGGCGTCTGGGGATGGAATCAAGCGTCAATGATCGTGACTCTACGGAGGAGACTCCGAAATTTCTGAAGGGTGAAAAAGAAAGAGGAGAAAATACCAGCTAGGAAGAGGAACCCTTAAGAAATGCGGGCTAGACCTGGGCTTAACTGGATGTGAACTAGACGGAGTTTGCTCGGACTCACAGTTTTCTCTCTAGTAATCGTCAAGGCCATTCCAGGGTTTGGGGTGTATGACTCCGTCTTCGGCGCTTGGCTTTTGCGGCTCTGGACAACTTCTTGGTGGACTTCATATCTGACTTCTGATCTTTCCTTGTTCTATGCGAATAGGAGATCGTCAATTGGTGACCTTTTCAGACTTCAACCCGTATTCAGTACCATTCTCTAATACTTGAGATTATCTCCCTACTCCCAATCTCCTCTCACATACCCTTCCAAACCCTTCCCCCGCCCCCACTCTCGATATAGTTTCTTTCCCTTCCCCTCCCGAAACCATGGCCACGCACATTCTCACCTTCACGTGCCCCGACAAGCCGGGCATCGTGCACGCGGTGACGGGCGTGTTCGCGTCGAACAGCCTGAACATCCTCGACCTGCAGCAGTTCTCCGACCCAGTGTCGCAGAAGTTCTTCATGCGCGTGCACTTCGGCCCGGCGGCGTCGACCGACGGGCTGACGGCGCAGTTCGACGCGCTGGCGAGCGACTACCAGATGGACTACAAGCTGCGGCCGGTGGCGCGGCGGCTGCGCGTGATGATCATGGTGTCGAAGATCGGCCACTGCCTCAACAACCTGCTGTTCCGCGCCCACTCGGGCCAGCTGCCGATCGACGTCGCGCTGATCGTGTCGAACCACGCCGACATGCAGGCCATGGCGGCCAGCTACGGCCTCCCCTTCCACCACCTGCCCGTGACCAAGGACACCAAGACCGCGCAGGAGACCCGCGTGCTCGAGCTCGCCCGCGAGCACGCCGTCGAGCTGATCGTGCTCGCCCGCTACATGCAGGTCCTCTCGCCCACCCTCTGCGCCGCCATGTCCGGCCGCATCATCAACATCCACCACTCGTTCCTGCCGTCGTTCAAGGGCGCCCGCCCCTACCACCAGGCCTACGAGCGCGGCGTCAAGATCATCGGCGCCACCGCGCACTTCGTCACCGCCGACCTCGACGAGGGCCCGATCATCGAGCAGCGCGTTGCCCGTGTCGACCACGCCATGGGCCCCAAGCAGCTGGTTGACGAGGGCTCCAACGTCGAGAGCCAGGTGTTGGAGGCGGCTGTGCGGTGGTACGCTGAACACCGCGTGTTCCTGAACGGCGTGAAGACGGTTGTGCTATAGAACCTCCAAAAAAGCTAGATGCGATGCTGAAATGGAAACGCTGTTGTAAATTGTCCTGAGACATTCTTTGCATGAACGTAGGGTTGAGGTGGTGATATGGTTAGGGTTAGGGCTTCATATTGGTGCGAACCGCAAAACGCTCCAGAGTTAGGGACGTGTGATTGAAAGCATTTGCCAGAAATATACACCAAGACATTTATTTTTAGATTGAAAGCATTTCTGCATGTCTCTGTGCTCCTGAACTGAAGTGAAGTTGGTTTCTTCCGGATATTTCGGTGAAGCTCTCGGTGACCGGTGAAGGTTCGGTCGGGCCCCACCTTTTCCTCTGGGCCAGAAAAAAAAAAAAGAAAAAAACTTTGCACACACTTTCTTCCAGTCCACCACCGTAATTTTTCCCACGCTCACACATCCTCACCACCACCCAATTGACGACGCAATCCCCGCCTTTGCGCTTCCTCACGCATACGAACATACCCCTCGAACCAGATTTGATCCACTACTTTTGTCCATTTTTGTTTCTTCTTTCTTAACCCGCTACAATGCATCTCATGTACACGCTCGACGGCGAGGGCAAGCGCATCTACACGCTGAAGAAGGTGGCCCACGGCCAGGTGACCAAGTCGGCGCACCCGGCGCGGTTCTCGCCCGACGACAAGTGGTCGCGCCAGCGTGTGACGCTGAAGCGCCGCTTCGGCCTGTTGATGACGCAGGGTGAGTGTGCCTCCATCTGATCTTGAGTCTGGGAGACGGGGGGGAGGCAGAAGGGGTGCTCTGAGCACGACGGTGTGTGACGGCAGCAAACGAGTGGGAACTGAGGTGCTAACTGTTGCTTTTTTTTTGTGGGTGAATAGATCGCAAGAACGAGTACAGCGTCATTTCCAAGTAATTCCGGCGTCTTGGCCTTGTCTCTCGTTCTGGTGTTTGCGTTCTCTCGATAACTGCTGGCAAACGATGCCACAACCACACGGTGGACGTCTCTCCGTGTATCGACGTTTCGACTGTCCTTCGATGGCCATCGGCGAATCTCCCTCTCTCGACTACTCTACCTCCCAGTCCAACAGGTTGTGGAACCCCAATGGCGAGGTGCTGTGTGGACGAGGCGTCCACAACTGATGGACGAAACCTCCCGCGAAGAACCCGTCTGTTCCACGCCTGGATCGGCATACCTCTCTGATTTCTGGTTGCATCCCTGAATTTTGCGTCTCTTTCATTGTGTTTCTGGAGGTCTCGGGGATGATTTGTATGTACCACGGGCGAGAGCAAGCTGGCTCTCCCACGTGTGAGGTTCTTCATGTCCCAACTTCAACCGGCGTTCTGGCGAGGAGTTTGCTTCATTTCCTGTTTTGTCTACTGTGTTCTATACTGAATTTCACAGTTCACGAAAAGCTTTAGAAAATAAAAACAGCATCAAAATGACCCCGTTTCTCCGTCTATGCATTGTTACGTTCTTCTGATATCTGAGGAGGAATGCTAGCTCACCCGTGAAAATCCCCAACCGCATGCCTGGGTCTAACCCTAATGATCCAGCCCGTTTGGTTTACCCTTTCCCCTTCATTTTGTTTTACCCATCCGGAATGCCATTCAATGTTCATGAGAAAAAAGCTCTTTATTCGCCGACAAATCACCGCTTGCGACGCGAGTTGACGCTCCTCCCAGCGCCGATCTTGATGCGCTCGCCCTGGGTGCGGCGCTCGCCCGACAGAATATTCGGCAAGTAGTCCTCGTCCATGAGGTCGCGCTGGCGGGTGCGCTGGCGCTCCTCCGACGCGCGCACGTACTCCTTCTGGTCCTCGGCCAAGATGAGGCTCCGGCCCCAGGCCGTGCCGGCGCGACCCGTCTTGGGCGATTTGCCGTTGGCGGTGCCGTGGGCCGGCTTGGGGATGCTGTACACGTTGCCGCGGTTGTTCCACTGGAAGCCCTTCTTCAGGTGGATGGTGAAGCGGCCCTGCTCGTCCGTCGAGCAGCTCGCGCGGATCAACGTCGACTGGCCGCAGCGCGGGCAGAACTGCTTGGACATGTCGCGCGTGACGGCAAAGCAGCCGTGGCAGCGGAGCACGTATGTCCGCACTGTGGTGATGCGGTGCAGCGACGACGACGTGATGTTCAGGCCTATCCGCAGGGCAACGTTCTGCATGGCGTAGTCGTTGGTCAGCAGCGCAACGTCCAGGTAAGTGGCCTCGGACGCCTGATGCAAGTTGGCGGCGGTCTTCTGCTGGTGCTTCTTTAGATTGGACGGAGTTATCCACCCGTCACTATCAGAGTCGCCATCGCCATCTCCGGCAACTGCTTCTTCGCCAGGGGCAACATCTTCCTGGTCCTGGAGCGCTAGGTCGCCAAGAGCTTCAGAGGCCTCAGCGGTAGGCACATCAGAAGATTGATCCTGGTGCTCGTGGTTTGGCTGATCTGGTGTTGTATTGGCAGCAATATTGCTGGACCCCGCCTCTTCCCGGTGTGCCGCCTGTGGGGGGCCAGCCGGGCCTATTTTTGATTTGTCTGTGGAGTGCTGATCCTGGTGTTGTTCTGTGGTACTACCGCTCTTTGAATCCACCGCTCCAGAACCAGGAGGGGAAAAGCCTGGTTCATCCAGTGCCAGAGTTTCACTGGCGGTGGGACTTTCGGTGGTGTGTTCACTCTGGGCTTCTTCTTCCTGCTGCTGCTGCGGCTGCTTCATGACGGGCGAATCTCGGATGTTTTTTGTTCCGTTGTTCTCGAGCTCCAGTTCATATGCAAGAGCCAGCAGATGCAGGTCGACTCGACTCAGAACCTCAGAGTCCCCAGTCTTGCGGGCAAATTCAGACACAAACTGCACGCTGGACGGTTTCGGACCCCGCAGGGTGAGAAAGGGCAATAAAGTGTCGATGCGGGCGCGAGTGTTGGCATCCCGAACTTCCGAAATGATGCTCGGAATGGTAAACAGTTGGCCCGCTTGGGCCAGAAGTGAACTGACCGGCGGGTCATTCTTGATTAGAGGGCCAGTATCGACAACCAGGAAGTGAACTCGCTTGCTCTTGGCTGGCGGACTAGGGTTATTGCTGGTGGCAAGGGCGTGTTGTTGTGCAAGGGATGGGGAATGCATATTGGCTGGGCTCTGGCTTTTAGGTTCGGGCTTTAGAGTGGTCGAGCTAGTATTGGGAGGAGCGGGGGCAGAGTCGGCGATGAGCGTGGTTGTTACGGGCACAGGCTCGGTATCGACCGCGCCGGTTGCAGGGGTGGAAGCCATTGTCGGACTTTCAAGCCAGATCGATCCGTGGAGAGCGTTATGAAGGCACAAGTAGTGAAACCCTGGGACAGATGTATATGCCTAGTATTAGTCTATCGTCATGGCAGACAACCTCATTGGTAACTATTGAAGAGACAGCCATAGATGGCCGTGGATGTGGACAGCACACACACCAAGAACGACAAGAGCAAGAGGGAAGCGTAGGACCAACCAGAAATTACAGCCGAGGCCAAGGGTTGGACAAGAATCGGCCAACGGGGGCGGGAAATTTAACGGAAATCTGGGTAATATGATCCTATATAGAGATCCGAAAAAAAGCCAACGGCGAGGCACGAGAGCCTGAGAATATCCGGATAAAGAGGGTGTTCACAGGGTTTGGCCTGGCGGTTCGCGAATGATGTGGTAGGACGAGGCTTTTTGAGTAGGATGTATCGATCGTCCAAGAATGCGGAAGACCTGGGAGAGGGCAACACAGAGAAGTAAAAATAACAACAAGGAGGTCTTGTCTTGTAGTCCGTCTTGAACACCACAGCTGCAGGAGCAGGCAAAAAGATACTGCAGACGAGGGGGTGTGTGGGGTAATAGATTTCGGACGGGTTGGAAGAAATGCGAACCAAAGAGAGGAAGACGAGGGAAGCGAAGATACTGAACGCTGGAGAAGATCGATATTGAAGAAGTCAAAAGAACACTCGTGGAAGATAGGAAAACAAGGTTCGGTGGCTGATTTATGGAGGGGTGAAATGGAGACTCATGATGGGTTGACGTTGAGATTTGCAGCGACATGTCGTGGGGTGAAAAAAAAAAATTGGCGGCGTGAGCCGGCAAAACTGATAAGATAAAGACAACCGTGCATGGGCCCCACACAGTGAACCCTAACCGATAACGACGGTGGTAAACGTGTGCAAGACCCTAGCGAGCATACAGTGTGGGAGCTTACTCGCACGGGCAAGCTCCTGTCAGTTGAGGTGCGCTTGGCGGAAATGTACCTGTATATTAAGAGTGACAATAGGAGCACGCTGATGACATACAAGATTGCTAGCAATATATTTTGGATGTCGATGTACTCATAAAGCGGGCGGTACTTGTCCCCATGTGTCAGGAGTCAGGAACCGAAAGTCCATGCCCCAGCAGGTACCCGAGACGTTTTCTCATGTACCGATTCAGGGCATAACAGCAAGCGAGGTCGCTGAACAGTTTCTTCTATGCTGCTGTAGTGATATTCCTAACTGCACAGCGATTTTATACTTGACATCCACGGTACGTACCACCACCCGTACACTCTTCTCATTCTCTTCCCTCCCCCACTATCACCAGCTTCATCCGTTCTCTTGATTATTATCTGCCCTCATCAATAACTAATATCGATATGGATTATAAATATATCACCGGTCACTCTCCATCATGTCTTTCTTAAGTGGTCCAATCTCCAGTCCGATATCGATTCCAGATTTATAGGGCCGAAGTTGGAATGGCTGCAATATCAACGAGTTCCCGTTTGCCCTCCACCAAAGTCACCCAGTTCCAAGCTCCTCTCAGCCGAACTCGTTCATGGGTTGACGTTTGGCCAACATTGATGAGGCCGTGGGAAATTTGTCCACTCACTCGCACAAAGTCCAGAACTGGACGCCTACATTGCATATATACACCATGCACGGCCATATTGAGGGTTGGGTAGGCAATGTATGCATGCTCACCGCATCGAAGCCATCGCCACTTCGGTCTCGCTGCTGAGACGACCTGGACTGCACATGGACAAACGAACGGCTAGATTACGGAACGGAACAGCATTACTGCACACTGCAGCATCCTGCTGTGACCTCCAACCCACACCCGAATCCACACACACGCGCACATGCTATCAACATACACACGTCTCTGACCGGGTGGGCTCGGGACGGAGACCTGAAAACGGCGAGAACGGGGGACATATCTCCCTCTGCTGATGGTTGGTTCTGCAGTTCATCGGCACTTGCAAACGCTAATCTACCAGTGTGCACCAATGTGTGATGGTGTGTTTGTGTGTGTGGGCATCACGTATCCTCTCGATCATCTCCCTGCTAGGCGCCGAATCTCAGAAAATGCACGAACCACGGCAACCTCTCGGCGGATCTAGAGACTTTCGGGCGGCGGATCTCATATCACGCTCTATAATATCTCTGGGCATGGATCCACCTTCGCTGTGGACCAACCAACTTCTCCCACCTTGACAAGAAAGATAGATAGCCCTTTTGGATTATCCCATGTCTTGGGCTTCCAGAAGCATGCAAACACATTCCGCAGAGGATTACAAACGGGACAACGATCACGGTTCGTGATAATGTCCCTTTGACATTGCTCTGCGAGAGATTTATACGCCGTGAGTCGAAGCAGATCGTGTATCCTCCTTTAGCCATCACCAACCCCCCATGCACACCCACGAAGTACTTGGCTATGCTCCTGGTTTTTCTCTTCAACCATCTGGATCCTATGGCTTGGACATTTCGTCATCTTGAATTCCAATCCTTGCAGATCCGCGGATCTAAGCCAAGAAGACAAGTGTCTATGCCCAGCGTTCTTCTCAAGGTCAGGGAAGAGGACCCTGGGCATCATCCATGGTTCGCCTCTTGCCCAGAGATATTGAGACCTGGTGGTGGCTGTCTGTGAGGACGCCACAAAAGGATGGGAGGGATGAAAAGCAAGAGGTTATAGAGAGAGCCAGAAACACAGGGTTTGATGCCCTAAGGGCTTGAACTCTGCAAGGGGGCGACACACATACCGATTATCCTGTTTCTGTTTTGTTCTCTATCTCTTCTCTCTCTCTCTCTCTCTCCTCTCTCCTCTGTCCATGCCTGCCATGCAACCCACCCCGGTGTTATGGCAGGGAGGATTGCTTGGCACATGAGTGATCAACGATAGAATGGGACAACTAGGGACATGGTATAGATTCCAGCTTCCAGCTTCCGACTTAGTCTACTCCTCCATCCTCCTGCTTCTCTCCCCCCACACAGCAAACGCCACAGTCAAACCAGTCAAAGCAGCCTCTTCCGCGCGACCGCATGCCAGTGGCCAGGCCAGATACAACCTTATCATCCATCGTCATCATGACCGTTGAGCTAATCGCGGACGAGGCAGGAATCTAAAGTGCCAGAGACAGCCAATGAAGGTGACACTTTCCGATCAACGGGAGACCGGCATTTTGGACCAAAGCTGTGGCTGAGCGGTCTGGAACCCATCAAAAAAATCTCGACGCGCCAATAGGGTCCGCTGGCGGGCCTTCTTCATTCCAGTCGCGGTCGATGATATGCTTTGCTCTCCTCTCTCCCGCACTGCTATTCTGGGATGACATGATTCAACCCGCCCACCGCCCTTCCCTCGCTCGCCCTGTTTTGCTCTCGTTTCCCGGCTGACTGAAGACTTCTACCCAGTTCCACAGCCATCTCTTTGTTGCCTTGGCTTACAGAATGGTAACGTCTACGACATTTCTGGGCTTGTTTCACGATGCTAGGTTGCGATTTCTGGTGTCGGGAAGTGAAGCCGAAGCTAGTGCAAGGTGTCACTCCTTATTTTTGAGTCCGATACGCGACGGCGGGAGCCAAAATCAACCTCGTGAGACTGTCGATATCGTTCAATTCCTGTGGAAACAAGATGACCACGCTAGATGCCATTCTGCGCTCTCTGGTTCTGGGTTGAGTCGGGGGGGGATATTTCATCTCTTGAAATTTGGAGGTTGCTGAAACCATCATCGCCATCGACAAAACCTACCCTCCGTGAATTCCGGAGTCCTCAGGCATGGAGTCCTCAGGCATATTCTGGGCCCGACATCTTGCGGACTTCCTTCAGTGGTCTTGGCAACGACAAGAAGAGAGACAGAAAATCCTCGATATATATGTTTTTCAATCTGGCCCTTAATACACGATATTAAGCCCTCCAGCGATATTCACACACCCTCTCTATTCTACCCATTTAACCCCTCGCCCTCTGGAGGTTCCGGCAGTTTGCCTCATTCTCCGGTTAATGGCATTAACAACGCCGCATCGGTCTCTCGCAATCATGACACCAGCGAGAGAAATAGAAACAGAAAAAAAAAGACAAGGAAAAACAACAATATTTGATGCCGGTTTCTCGGCGCCGCTCCCAAAGTTGTGGGTGGCCATGAGGACTTCCACCCACGGCTGCCCGTGGCCTCTCGCTCTCCCTTTGCGACCTGCAAGGAGGCGGTCTTCCCATGCAGCCCGTAACGCTCCTGGCCGTGTCTCTCTTCCCGGGCTCTCGGTCTACTACATATGTGTGTCTCTGAATTTGGATCTGGGTTTTCCCTGTCCTGCTGGCCTTTGCTGCTACCATCCCGCTTCGCACGAGCCCGATGACAGCTACGATGATTTCGCTTTTCTTTCACCCTTGTTCTTTGCGTCACCAGGACTAACTCTATCTGATAATCACAAGTAGGGCCCGGACCGAGCTGGGTTCTACGCTTAACTTAACCAGACGTCCGGAGTCCGTTTCCAAGGCGTTGAAGAACCAGTACTTCCGTGTTAAAAGCGGCTGGAGAGACAGACAAGGCCATAGCTTTCGGCTTCTTCTTCTGTTTCTTCTTCGTACTCTTCTTCTCCCTGCCTGGGCCTGTGGAATTCCCAGTATTATATATAAGTCCAACCACTGACTTACACTGAGGCAACAATTCCAACGAGTGTAAACTACATATCACCGTGTCTCGTTTCACGGACCTCCCTTCTATCTCCCTCTATCTTTCTGTCTCTTCGGTCTTTCGCTGCATTTTCCTATTTTAATCTTCTTTTTCGTCCCATCATCACCCCTTCTTCCCGTCCCCCAGTTCCGTGATCTTATTTTCGTTTTTCTTTTTCTGTGTGTGTGAGTGTGTCCAATGTGTGTAAAACCATGGACGGTCATATTATGGATACAGCTTTGCCTCTAGATAGGGGGTTCTTTTTTCTGCTGTTCCATAGCATTTCTCCTCGCTTTTTCCGCTATGGGCAATTTGCGGCTCAATTCATTTTATATATTGAGACCAGGGCTTGGTGCTTAAGAGCAGAAGAGAGATCCACGGACAAAGTGACTTGTCTTCAATGGAGCTCGGGTTCTGTGCTTCTCGCTATTTGTTCTGCTCGTGGGAACTGCCAGACATGTAAATCTATCCATCGGAGCCAACGGATATTAGCCGGCCGACTCTTCTTTTCTTTTTTTTTTTTTCACTTGATATATACTCTCGATACGGACCTTACCAGAGTTATTATGGTCTTGGCGCTCTATCAACGCCATTTGTGCAAAGTCACATCTAATTTCTCGAACTTTCCTGCCCTGCCGTCCTCCGCGAGGACAGAAAGCCAATTTGAGGGGGGGGGGAAGGGCTGTGCTTGCCTGTATATGTATGTGTGCGTCTCCAAAATGGCTTCGGAGATGTATAAGCCGACGAGCAGAGTCGCGGGCCGGTGGCCTCCCCGGAAAGTCTGGATGCAGTGCCAGTGCGTGCCATTTCAGCAGCGAGTGGACGTCTCTCCTCAGCGCAGCGACTGAGGAACTCCGGTGAAGTCTACTGCAATCTGCTGCCTCGTACAGCTGAACTAGCCACGAGGCAAAGGCACCAGCTTGCCTGTGCAGATAGACTCCCACGAGCTGGAAAACGTGCGCTCTTTCACCCACATTTGCACTATACACATGGCCAGGTGGCTAGGCAGACCCATCAGTTTCCATCCATCCACACTCCCCCCAATAGAAGCCACGTCCTTTGCACGAGAGAAAACCGGCTGCGGTGCCCAATTACCGGATATGAGGCCGGCCCATTTCGGATATTATCCCTCCTTCCCTCCCTCCCCCCTTGTGTTCCTATTTGGGGCCACTCTGTGTTCCTGAGCTCCTCGTGCTCTCTTGACCTCCACCGTCTGGCCAGTCCACAATATGTATGCACGGGCTGCTGGACCTGCAGTTGACATGAAAGGCAGAGAGAGGCAATATAAGATTTATACGCATTTTCTTGTCTGTCGTTGTCTGCTGGTCCGTGGAAGTGGTTTCCCGTTTCTGGTGACTCCCCCGGCCACTACGTCCGCTCTCAATTTGCAATGACGGCAGTGTATATCTACCTATCTGTCTACATACCTAACTCTCATCGGTCCCTATGCCCATTCCAGGTGTGGCCTCTTCTGCTCTTATACACACGCCCTCGGTTCCATCTTACCCTATACCCTCTCTCCCTGCCCACCTCTCCCTCTCTCTCTGTCTGGCCCATCCACCCCTTCTACTTCCCTTCTGCAGGCTGTAGATGATGCTGGAGCCTGGCCAAATATTCGTCGTGCTCATCTGATTCACAGCGAGTCTTGGTCTTCCTTGGTATTCTATCTTTCTCGTGTTCTGTGGAGTCTCCAGACCCTGTTTTGTACGTCCTTATCACCCTCCCTGATCATGCCCAGCAACAGTGCCTGAAAATCGAAGGGAAGACCGGAGAAACGTGTGTGGCAGCGAGACACATCTATAGAACGAGAGAAAAGCGTGTGGGTGGGACTGATACATATGATGAAGACATGATTGTATGAGGATATAAGCGAGAGTCGAGTGTCTCTGACCCTTCCACTACGTCGTTTACACGCCGGTCCTGTCGGTTCCCTCTTCCACTTAAGCCCAACCTTGCCACCACCGCAAGTTCGGCCCTCCATCCAAGGAGACACAGAACCCTGTTCTTTCTTGTTGCATTCCTTCTACCAACATCTCCCTTTTTCGTTGATTCATGTATCCAGGGGCAATCGTCAGAAGGGGCCAGGAACACTGAAGATTCCATGCGGCGGCAACTGCGGTCATAGGCTGGCCGGGATCCTCTCAAGTTGCTCGCTCTCTCTCCTGTTCCTTGTACAAGGAATGGGGAAATCTGTTCATATGCAAGTGAGGAACGAGCGGACACTCTATTGATATCATCTTGACACTATCGATGTAAGAGGGTCCTCCACCTTCATATCTTTGACTTCCCACACTTGTCTGATGTGACTCCAATTCTTCATCTACTTACACACTCGGGTTCTCCATTCTCCCCACTCTTCTCTCTGGCCTTGTGCTGTTACTCTGCATATCTCTATCTATCTATCCGTCTTTACCTGCCTGTCTCTCGCTCTCTCTGTGTCTCTCTTCTCTTCTACTCCCTCCCCATTCACTCCCCCAATTCTCTCATTCCATCCCCTCGCCCCCCTCGCCTCCCCCTTTTCTCTCCCCTCTTCGTTCTTTTCGAATGGTCGGCTCGGATTCGGACTGTTCTTTTATATATTACCTGGCAATTCTCCATTCTCTTATTCCTGGATTTTCTTGTCCGGCTATAGCTAAGGACATTGTTCTCAACTCTTATCTGTCTGTCTGTCTGTCCTTCCTTCCTTTCAATCCAGTCAAGCGAAGTCCTTCCCTCTCTCTCATTACTACACCCGAAAGAGACCGCCGACCAAAGTGTGATATCCTTCACAGACACTCTCTCTTCCTTCCGTGGTATTCATTGTTGATCCAACTAGAGAAGAGACAAGTTTTCACCGCCAGATCCGTCCTCTTTCTTCAGGGTCAGTTTTTCTGTCCTGGTCTAGACAGCCGCCATGGCGTCGTCTATATCGAACAGTGAGCTTGCCTCACTGTTGGAGGAGATCAGCACACTGTCGTCGGATTCGACCATCAAGTCCAGCCCTCAGTTCCGCGCAATACTAGATCTTGCCAAGAAGGATCTATGTGGTCTGTTCAGCAACATCCAAACCGTCACCGGAAACTCTCGCAGATCTCTTGGACTCCTGTCTCTGCTTCTTAGTGAAACAGACACTCACCACCACCACCATCACGAGCGCCACTCCAGCCACGACGAACAGACTACCCATGACAGCCACCTGCATCTTCCTCACGGACACCATCTCCATATCCCACACCCGCATCTGCACCACACGCCGAAGTGGCCCGTATTAGATCTGCTCCGCTGTTACTCGCGGCTCCGGGACGGCCTGAGTGAGGATGCAAAGGCCGGCCGAGCTCCGGACACTTCCGCGGCCATCGACCAGCTTCTGGCTCAGATTCACAGCAGCTACGAGAACATCGGCGTTCTGATTGAAGATTCCGACCGGCCGGCCCTGATGGGCCCCGAGGGCGACGACACGATCACCCACGGCGTACTCCGGAAACTGGTGCGGAATTTCCACCTCCCTGTGATGAAGACCGAGGACTCGAACCCCGTGGTGGCCATTGCAGTTCCCAATGGCCCTCTTCTGGCCGCTGCCTGTGTGGCCACTTGCGCCCATTACACCGCAGCTCCGATCAACCCCAGTGTCGGCCCGGAGCAATTCCGCATGGATGTCCTGCAAGTCCAGGCCAAATGCATCCTAACAACCCCGGAAACCGCAGAGAAGCTCCAGCTCAGCTCGTGGGTAAAAGAACACAGCATACCAGTGTTCTACCTGGTCCGGGCCGCCCCGGCCAAGTTCACCGTTGTGGATGAGGATGACCGGCCGGTATCGCAAAACAGCCGGCTCTCTCCTCCCAACAAGGCATCCGATACCTGCCTCATGCTCTTCACCAGTGGTACTTCCGGTACCAAGAAGATCGTCCCGTTGACTCTTCACATGATTCTATTCGGTGCCCTGCTGGTGATAGACAGCTGGGGACTTACACAGGCGGATATATGCTTAAATATGATGCCTCTCTTCCACATGTAAGCTTAAACTTCCTTCACCAACCCC
>LNGK01000008.1:2024076-2073898 GCA_001510575.1 Knoxdaviesia capensis | reverse complement strand
CCCTCCCCCCGGCCCAGCAAGTGGTAATAGTGAGGACTTGTATAGTCTTATCTCCTTTGGTTCAGCTAATCTAACACCCGTCTTGTAGTGGCGGCCTCCTACGCAACATCGTTGCACCTCTCCTTGCTGGTGGCTCAACTGTCTGTTGCTCGGCCTTTGACCCCAATCTCTTCTGGGCTGTCGTCGACAAGTTCCAGCCAACATGGTACTACGCATCTCCCACCATGCACAACCTTATCTTGGCTTCAGCTCCCACCCCTGAAATCATGAGCAAGAGCCGCTTCCGCCTGATCTGTAACGCAGCTGGCGGTCTGCTCCCGTCTTTGGCTATTCAGCTTCAAGATACTTTCAAGTGCATCGTCTTGCCCAGCTACGGCATGACTGAGTAAGTCCCCCAACCTACACAAAAGTCAATGTATCCGGTTACTGACAGTCCATGTAGGTGCATGCCGATATCTACCCCGCCCCTGACTTACAAACTTGAGCGAACCGGAACATCCGGTATCCGGACCGGGCCGGAACTTGTCATCCTGGACTCTGAGGACTCGCCGGTCCCGGCCAAGACCATCGGCCGTATCTCGGTCCGCGGCGATCCGGTGTTCGGCGGCTACTTGAAGCGCGACGGATCGATCGACCGATCCGCGTTCACAAAGGATGGTTGGTTCGACACCGGCGACGTCGGATACATGGACGAAGCCGGATATCTGTACATCACTGGCCGCAGCAAGGAAGTCATCAACCGCGGCGGAGAAATCATTTCGCCTTTCGAAGTTGAGAACGCCATCATCAGCGCCGCCGCCTCTCCGTCGTCGCCGATCTTCGGCCGGGTCAGCGAGGCCCTGGCGTTTTCGGCATCCCATGACGTTCTGCAGGAGGTCGTTGGAGTTGTTCTCGTCACCCCGGCCGGCCAGCCTAGAGCGGACCTGCGGATTCTTCACGAGTCCCTCAAGTCGTCACTACAGCAGGCCAAATGGCCGGTTCTTGTGGTGTACATGGACGGCCTCCCGAAACGCAGCGGAAAGGTTCTGCGTATCCGCTTGGCCGAACGGCTCTCGATCCCGGGACTCACCGATAACACCGCGTACACCTACCGGCACTGGGAAGCCGCGTGCCCGCCGCCGGAAACCCCGATCTCGTCTCCGATTTCCGGGCACATCTGCGCTATCGAGGCGGAAGATGTGGCATGGGCGGTCCGCAGACACTTGCCGCGGGGCGATGCCGTGGACGCCTTCGTGCGTGTGAATAGCACCCGCGGCATCCTAGAGGCCATTATTGCGCCGAAGATTGGGGATGAAGAGACACTGAAGTCGATGACGGCGAACATGAGCATGGAGGAGAGTCTGGCACCCAAGCTTCTCGGCGAGATTGACAACTACATGGTGCCGCACCGGATCCACTGGCTCATGCAGCCGCTTCCCCGGAAGACCGTGGCGGGTGCCGGATCGCCCGCGCTTGGCGAGAAGAACGCCCTCAACATCGTCGGCGGGAGTGTGCCGGACGTGGATGAAGAGGCGCTGGATGCCATCCTGCACGATATGGCCGAGAGAGATGCCCAGCACCTGTCCGAGACCACCGAGGGCCGGGTGATGGCGCAGATGGCCGACATCCTACAGGTCGACAGTGTGGTGATCCAGCCGGAAGTCGACTTCTTCTCGCTGGGCGGGGACTCTCTGCGCGCCGGCAAGCTGATTGCGGCGCTGCGGGCCGAGTTTGGCATCACGGTGCCGATCAGCCTGGTGTTCAACGACGGCACGGCGCGCGCCATTGCCCAGCACATTGACGACGCGCTGCGCGACTCGGACAACAGCCACGCCGGCTCGCGCGCGCTGCCGGGCTGCACCGAGACGTACAGCTCGACGCGGCGGTCGCTGATGCTGCTGCAGCTGTTCCCGATGATCGTCATGTACCCGGCGCGCCGCGCGCTGCAGTGGACGGTGTTCATGGTGTGTCTCAGCTACACGCAGGACTGGAAGACCAACGAGTGGATCTTCGGCCGGCTGTTCAACCTGATGCTGTGTGTGTTGGTGGCTCAGCTGGGAGTCCGCACCGTGATGCCGTGGGTCGGCATTGCGGCGAAGTGGATCATCATCGGCCGCTACAAGGAGGGTCTGTACCCGATGTGGGGCCTCTACCATACGCGCTGGTGGCTGGTGCAGAAGATTGTCGACGTGTGCGGCCCGGGCATCTTCGGGTGGTGCGAAGCTTCATCCATCTGGTACCTCCGGCTTATGGGGGCGCGCATCGGCAAGAACGTTACCATCAAGAGCGCCAAGCTCGGCGAGTGGGATCTGCTGGACATCCGCGATGGCGCGGTGCTTGACCGGTGCCACGTCCGGCCGTTTGCCGCTGAGCGGAACACGTCGATGCTGCTCGGCCACATCACGGTGGGCCGGAACGCCAGTGTCGGTGTGGCTTCGACCCTGGCTCCCGGATGCACGGTCCCGGAGGGTGTGTGCATTGGTGCCAATTCGTCCAGCTGGGAGCTGGCCGATGCGTCGGAAGACAACCGGGACGGCTCGGCTACGCGCATGGCCAAGCCCCACTGGGCGCTGACGGTGTTTTTCACCGCTCCGCTGATTCTTCTGAGCTGGGTTCTGGCTCTCGCCCCCTGGATTGCCGGTCTCGCCGGGCTTGTGCTGACCGCCCCCGATAACAATGTCAATCCGCTCTACGGAATCGTCGACTGGTTCTCGGCCGGTCACCGTGTGGGATTCCACTATCTCGCCTTGGTCCTCCGCGCCCTGTTCGCCCCGTTCATTGCCTTTGGCTTTGCCGTGGTGGTCAAGGTGACGCTGGATGCGATCTGCGGCCGGATGCCCCAGCACACGGACGGCAACCCCGGCACTATTGTGGCGTGGCGCATGTCTCTTATGCGCACGCTGCTGTCAACCGGCAAGCTGCATGATATGACTGAGATGATGGGCCAGCACTACGAGGGAACGTCGATTGCCATCCGGATGCTGGGTGGCCGCGTTGGACGCCGCGTGTACTGGCCCGGCACCGGCCCGGCCATTGGTGACTACCACCTGGTGAACATCGGCGATGATGTGGTCTTCGGCAGCCGCAGTCACATTACCACATCCGATGCCCTGGGATCAGACCCCGTGGTTATCGGAAATGGCGCCATGATCGCCGACCGCGTGGTTCTGATGCCCGGTGTGACCATCGGAGACAACGCCACCATGGGCTCGGGCGCCCTGACCCGCCGCAACAAGGAGTACATGTCTGGAGCCACCTATGTGGGCTCCAAGTCCGGCGATGCCGTCTGTCTGACCAACGCGCGTCGCATGTCCTCTACCGACCTCCTCCGCCCCGGCTCCGGCGATAGCAACACCAACAGCAGCACCCCCACCAGCAGCCCCGGCCAGAGCACTCCCACCAGCCCGGTCACCGTCAACAGCGTCTTCTCCTCGTCGATCGACCTGGAGAAGGCGGCAGCCAAGTCATCGACCGTCGATGTGACCGGCCGGACGCAGCCGGGTCAGCCCCACAATTCCCGGGCCGGGCTCCCGCCACCCTCCGACATGTCTCCGTTCGGCCGGGCGTTCTACCTGAAGGCCGCGCCGTACCACGTGTTTGGGTCGACGGCGATCTTCATCTACTCGAGCGCCATTGTGGTGATGTCGCGGCTGTACTGGAACGTGCCCAGCATCTCGTCGATCCAGCTGGTGAACCAGCTGGCCCATGCCCAGCAGGGCACGCTGGGCCGCGGCGAGTGGTTCGACATCCCGGTGCTGTTCTGCTACACGGCGGGCTTTGTGGCCGTGCTGACGACGATCCAGGCGGTGCTGGCGCTGGCGATTGTGATTGCGGCGAAGTGGATCCTCCTGGGCCGCCGCCAGCCGGGCAACTACGACTGGGACAAGAGCTCGTATTGCCAGCGGTGGCAGCTGTTCCTGGCGATCGAGCGGATCCGCCGCAGCTGCTACCGCGGCCACGGCGTGCTGGGCATGCTTACCGGAACGCACTGGATCGTGCTGTACTTCCGCGCGCTGGGCGCCAACATCGGCAAGGACTGCGCGCTGTTCGCGAACGGCTCGCCCAGTCTGTACTTCACCGAGCCGGACCTGCTGACTCTCGGCGACCGTGTTGCTGTTGACGACGCCAGCCTGGTCGGCCATATCAACACCCGGGGCAAGTTCGATCTCAACCGCCTGGTTGTCGGAGACCGGAGTGTGCTCCGGTCCGGAAGCCGGCTGCTTTCCGGAGCCACGATGAAGCCGGATTCGTGCCTGCTGGAACATACTCTCATCATGAGCGGCGATGTGGTGGAAGAGGGCCATACTATGCAAGGATGGCCGGCTGTGTCGTTCAACGGCAACCGGGTTCCGTCGGGGCTTTGAAGAAGCCGCTTGCGCCGTGTCGTCCCCATGCCCCTTTTCTTCGTTTTTCTTCCTTTTCTTTTTTTTTTCTTTTATTCGCTTCTCAACGCCTCATCAAGGTGAAAACTTTGGATTCTCGTGTTCGACCGTTTTTCCTCCCTTCCTTTCGTCCCAGAGTTCTTGACCTGCATTTTCCCATCTTTCTCTTTTCTTTCTCTTCCAGCATTTTACACGAACCAGGGGAAGCTCTCCCAAGTTTGGCGGTTCTATCAAATATTGGCGGTTCTATCAAATATATCATCTAGCTACACTTAGCTGAGAATCACAGATCACTGGATCTTTTGTTATCTCTCTTCCCATCCCCTTCAAAATCCATCCACTAGACGAAAGAGGTATCATTTTCATATATGCTTTCCTTTTCGAGAGGGGGTTTTGTTTTCCTTTTTCTCCTGTTGATCGTTTCCTTCGGTCGCTCTTCAGAGTTTTCCAAAATTCCACGACTTACACACTCGCTTTTTCTGGCCTTTTCTGCTTTCTAGTTGACTCTTAAAGTCTTTGATGCTTGCTTTGGTTATTCCTTTGCCCCCCAGTTGAAGTATCTTTACATTCATGTTTTCTATTCATAGCCTTTGTATTATATATTTTATATGCCCGCCCCAGATTTTGCCTCACATCTTATAAGAAGATCATGATTTACACGCAGTGATGCGTCTTTTAGTACTTCCCGCTCATTTTCGTGATCCACTGCTGTTATTCTGCTTTAACTTTCTGTATTCTCAATTTTTTTTTTTTCGTAGCTATAAAACCCTCGGTTCAGTGATCCGGACCCGTCTTCTAAGAGTCCTGAAAATAGACATATTTATACCATACTGTATATATATCCTCAATTTTTTAAATTGATCCAGTCTGGATATATGTCTCTCTGTATAGCAGCTGCACCTAAAATCTGTTCAATCACGGCGACTTTCAGCCTCTTTTGGCCCGAGCCCCTCGCGTGGAGAGGACAGCAATATGCACTTCATATCACATATGTACCTGGGAATATGTATATTCGGGGGCTATATGCAGCACTCTAATCCTATCAAGATATCAAAACATCATCTCCACCGTGGCCAATTGCGAGTATCTCCAGCACAGTCTCCCGTCCCACCAGCACCAGTGCCAAGGGTCAGCGATAAGCCAGTCCCTGATATGTTGGGGCAATATGAGCCGATGGACGCTCCAGGTGGTGTCCAAGACGGGAATTGGCCACGGCCATCAGCAGGTGTGTTGTGGTGGTTGCACGGTCGGGAGATATCTCCTCTGGTGCGCCCTCACTGCCGGAATCCGGCTGGGCCATCCGAAGAGTCGAACAGATGTTTTACCCGGAAGACTGAACCCTACTGGGCACTTCAGATTTTGCTTATGCACCTGGACTGATTGAGAAATGATCTCTCTATCAACAGCTTGGGATTCCAATCTCGGATGTGGCTCTGACTCTCCACCGGGCATGGGCCGTGTGTGTATATCGCTCCTGGGACCTGAAGACTCGACGGGGACGCCATCGGTATCCCCACCAGCAAGGAGCGGCTTCCCGGGGAACCTGGACGTGATGCAGACCTGGAATCAGCAGTCTACCGTGGCTTGGCGCTGTCATTAACGGTAAATCGGATACTGACGGTCGTCTTCCCTGTTCGATCTGAGCTGTCTCGGATGGTCTTGGGGCAGATACCAGCACTCCCTGTGGGCCTCTCTTCTCACTCTATCCCAGGTTCGTATGGCCATGTACTCAATATCTCTGTGTTCTTACTCAATATCGTATTCATCTCATCTCAAAGACACCGCTCTTATCCATATTGGCAACCCGCGATGCTATCCAGACCACCGCAAAACCGGGTTCGATGGACACACTCACACTCACACACGCACACACAAATGTATTCACTTCGTGCAGTCAATATCCTCCTCGCCATCTCATTTCGTATTCACTATATCGTATAGTACAGGTGCAACACAGTGACGAAGCTGGTAGGTCTGTCTGTATCTCTGGATATTTCCCGTGTTGGTGAGACCAGCAGCCAGTCCCCAGCACAGCCATGAATGCCCTCTTTCTTTTTCTTTTTTTTTCTTTTTTTTCAATGTCCCGGTGTCGGGACATGTATAAAGTAATTGTCGTCTCTTCTCCTCCCCCTGTTTCGTCTGGTTCCTGCTTTCTCTTTTCTCTAAATTCTCCGTTGTTTGATCTGGATTCTGCTTGTTGCTGGTTGCTGTTCTCGCCTGTCTTAACTGGATTGAGCAAAGTTCCATCTCGTCTAAATCACGGATCTCGTCTTCGCTTCACGAGATTGACATTGTGGCTTTCAGCTCTCGAAATCAAATCTATCCTCTCTCTCTCTCTCTCTCTCTCTCTCTCTCTCTCTCTCTCACATCCCAGACCCAGACATGATTGTCCCCTCGGCAATCGTGGTACTGCTGCTCTCAGCCCGGGTTCACGCCCAGGCCAGTCAAACTGTCTGGGGACAGTGTAAGTACCACCCCAGTGTTATCAGATCACGCCAGCTTCCAGCCTCACTCCACGCAGCCAGCCGGCTTCTTCTCGCCATTGTCTAACTAACCCTTGATATACAGGCGGTGGATCAGAGTACCAAGGCATCACAGGCTGCCCAGACGGCACATCCTGTCAAGAACGAAAGTAAGAACCCGCTTCACACCCTTCCCCACCCCCCCACCCACGTCTGTGTGCTGACCACATCTCCCACCAGCCAATGGTACTCCCAATGCCTACCGATAACCGGCGCCACCGTGGCCACAGCCGCCGCAGCCGAGGGCTCCGGCCAAGCGGTGCTGACCACCGTGATCACCTCGCTCATCACGCTGGAAGGCGGCGCAGTCCAGCCGGCCCCCGCCGTACCAACGCCGGCCCCGGCCCCCGCCGCCGAGGATGGGGAAGACGAAGCCGCGGCCACAGTCCCCGTCGAGTTCATCCCGGATGACCCGCTGGATCCCGACTGGCGCGGCCGGCGCCGCGCCCGCAGACTGCGGTTTGCCCGGGAGACTGGGAGACTTTACTAAGGGGCGGTGCAAACGGCAGCGGTGGGATGGGTAGCGGGATGAATTGTGGTGAGTAGTGTATGTGGAGTGCGCGTCGGTGGTAATGATGATATACACGTGTAGAACGAACAATACAGGGTGTCGAGGCGGGAGTTGTGCTTTCAATAGAGTGTCTCAAGCTTTGCAGTTACAGTACCCAGTTGTTGTGTGAATGTTCAAGTGCTATTCAAATGCTAAGTTTCAGCTATCATAAGATGCTCAAACACTAAACCTGTGTCCCGAAAGGACTCCAACTGTACACAGTTGCTATTAACCGAACTCCGGGTGTTAATCATACAGCCAAAAACGAACAGAAAGGAAAACATGCTGATACTCCAAGTGATAAGAAAAGAAACAGAAAAGTTGATATGCTTGAGCCCCTGGAAACATGCGTATGGACTAGTAAACAAATAATTAGAATATATATCACAGGTGCATGTATGCCAGATCAGGTAGTTGGCTGATAATGCGCGCCACTAACGCCTCATCGACCTCATCAATCTCTTGCTGAGATTGTTCCGCTTGTTCGGGAGCCGCCACAGCTTCTGCCGGTACCCGCTTTGCGGTAAGGGGGGCATCCTGCGCGATCAAAACCGCAGCCGGTTCCAACACGCGCAGAGGAGCAGGATTCGGCTTCGCCGCCGGTGCCGGTGCCGGCGGTGGCGCTTTCTTCGCCGAGCTCCACCCAAAGAGATCCGCCGCTTCTTCGCCGGCCGGTTCGGCAAAGGCCGGGGATGAAAAGGCATCATCTGGGACAATCCCGGGGGCTGCGGGCTCCGAGTCAACCATGTCGCCCCAATCGTCGTCGTCGTCGGGTAATTCGAATGCACCGTTCGCAGATGCGCTAGTGGCCGCGGTAGTAGCGGGGGTGGTTGCGGTGGTAAGCGGTGGAAGCGGGATGTCCGGGGACAGTCCCGGCGACCCGAGCCCGGCTCCATTACCTAGTGCGGTCTGGCCAGCCGCAGATAACTCAGGTCTCTTCACGCCGTTCAATTCTGCGGAGGCATCATCTCGGACGTTGCGAGGCGGGAGTGAGAGTGGTGATGAGAGATGTGGTATATTCGCCCCACGGTGAGACTGGGGCTGGTTTGTGCCCAAGGAGGATGTACTCCGATGGGAGGTCTGCAGTCGAGACAGCTCCGGGAACTGACGGGACCGGTCATCCGGAGTTGGAGTTGTCGATCCGGGCTGGCTATGAGGCGATGTGCTCCCATCATGGACAGAAAAGCCAGTGGGGGCTGCCGGCAAAGACAACCGCGACCCAGCCGACTGCTTCGGGGTGGGCCGTGGACTCCGCAGCTGCAGGAAGGCATCCATATCGACAGGGTCACTCGAGGACGCCTGGTCCCAGCCAAAGGACGTGCCTCCGGTCGAAGCGGTTCTCCCGCTACCACCCGAGACAACACGGGCTGATGAGCTAGAACGGCGGTCCATCCATTTCCGCACAATCATGATGGTGTCGTGGTGGATCTTGGTCGATTTCCAGTGGATCTGTCGGTACACGGCTTCGTCTCCGACGTTGTAGGCGTTATGGGCAACACGGTACCATACTCGTCGTTCCGAGGTTTCGGTGAAAGAGTCGCGCTCATGCTCACCCACCTCGACGGGATACGCATCCGGCTCTTCGCTGAGGTAGTTGAGCAGCTTGGACAAATCTTCTTTGTCAACGGATACAACCTCGACCCGCGCCGGCTTTCCCGTCTTTCTGGTCACTGGAGATCCAAAGAGGTGGCGCGTTGGCGTTTTGGGGGTGGGACTCTTGGGGTTGGGGCTCTTCGGGTTGGGGCTCTTGGGTGAAAGAGGTTTGGGCGATTCATCGACTTCGTGGGTATTTTCAGTCTTGGGGGTATCATAAGCAGGATCACTTCCGACCTTGTCCAAGGCCGGCTCATGTGATTCTGTGTCATTGGGCGGGTGTGGAGCCTCGCTGGATACGTCTGAGTTCATCGAGGTATCCCCGAAAGATCTTTGTCGATCTCCCGAGGGACGAATCACGGGCGGATCGGCGGCCAAGCTTCGAGCAATTCCGTCGAACATAACGACGAGTTCTTGAACTTTGCCGGGCTGTCGCGAAGTCGGTGTCCGGTCCAGGACGGGCGATGACGGGGCGGCAGAAGGCGGTGAAGCCGGGTCATCAGCAGCTGGTGAAGGAGCCGGTGTAGCATCTAGCTCAAGAGGTGTGGTTTTCGACGGTTTGGTAGGGGTCAGCTCTGGTGTCGGGTCGCGAGCAGCTCCCAGTGGGGAGTTAACACTAGAAGTAGGGTCGTCGTCCTTTGCGACGAGCGGATCGGCGGTGTGCTCCGCGGGAGACAGCGTCGGGAAGCCATCATCTGGCTCGAACTTGGGCGTATCCAAGAAGTCATCGTCGGCGGGGGTGAAATTGGGACTAGCCCACGGGTCGTGGTAGTCGGCGAGGGTGTTTGAGTTTGAGACATGTGACGGTGGTGGTACAAATAAAGAGGAAGATACGGAATTGTTGATAGTCGAGGGGATATCGAGAGTGTTTGCGGAGGACGTGGTGGGAGACGGGGGAACGACGACAGCCGGGTCTTCCAGGCCAAAGCGGGGAGTGGGAGTCGAGCGGAAATCTGGGAACGCGGGAGATCCGGGAAGATCGGCCGCGGCAAGATCCGGGACGGCAGCCAAAGACGGGAAGTCGAAGGTCGCCTTTGGCGTCAGCCCGGATTCCCAGTCGCCGAAATCATCCCCGTCGCCATCGCCATCGTCCTGCCACGGCGAGGAAACGGCCGGCGGGCCTAGCGGGATCGAAGGAGCTGCAGTTGAAGTGGTGGTACTGCTCTGCGCGAAGAGCGAGAGCGGCGACGGCGGCGGGCGGCCAAACGAAGGTTCGGGCTGGTCGGCCGTGGCCCAAGGACTGCCCCACGGATTTTCCATTGAGCAGTCATGTTTCTGCAAGCAGAACAGGCGGGAAGAATACTCATATACCGGCGGCGGGAGTCGAAAGATGCATGGCGATGGGATAGGAAAGTTGGAAGACGCAGGGGTACTTTTTGTTCCTTTTCCTTTTGACGTGAACCAGGGGGTGGAAAGGAGAGTTGAAACTCAAGCAAACACCCAATGTGGGAGAGGAGAGGGGAACACGATGTGGTCTGAGGGGGGGAAAAGAGTTAAACCACAAACGGTACGTAAATTCCAGTTGGTCTCAAAAGACAAGACGTGAAGATGAAATCATATGAAGAGCGAACGAACAACAGAGACTCAGAAACGTTCAGTGAAGCGCGCGTTTGCTAACAAGCGTGCTACGTCAATGTACTTTTGGCCTCCGTCGTCATTAAATGCAGGAGTAATCCCGGCTAAAAATAGGCACCAGAAATCCCCAGTTCTGCCGGTGTTCTGCCGGCGAAACCTGGAGCCTAACCTGGTGTGTGCCCTTAGGGTTAGATGTGGAGATGTGCAAAATCCAGGCTCGCTCGATTAGAAATCCAACATGAACAGCTGCGGCGGTTTACCGACATTTTCAAGAATCTTGCGTTGATTTGCATTACTGTCGTTCAGTGTGTTTCCCAGTCTTGTCAAGCTGCGAATGTCGCCGACGGTGGTAATTGACGCGTGCTGTTATCAGATCAAATCCAAGAGCAAACATGTTACACGCTTTTGAGTAACAAGATGCTTTCTGAGCGGCTGTGATACCTCCTAGCGAATGTCCAATTTCAGGCCATTTTGCCTGCCGTGGTCGAGTATCAGTGAACAGCGGGCAAATATTGGGGGCTGTTGACGGTTGCCTGGTGGCAAATTACATCAAAAGTGGCCCTGCAGGGGACGTCTGAACCTTATCTCATCGTGGTTGAATATTGATTCTGTCAGAGAGTCAACGACCGAATGGCTCAGAGACAGTCACAGCCATCCAGCATGATGAAGCCAAAGGACGTGAGGCACATATCCCGGAATACAACGCCCAGACTGCCGGCGTGTGTGCTGATAAGGCCGGCCGAGCTTATCTCGTGTGCGTGTTGGCTAGAAAGCGAGTTCAGCTTCACTTGCAGGATCATGCACACACACACACAGTTTCGTGTCGAAGGAGTTTGTCCAGTGTACCATAGTCATCCAAGTTGGCTTATTCCCCGTCACACAGTAAACCCAAGGTTGAGTTAGACTCCGTCGGTCTTCGGAGGAAGAACGGGCCACACACCGCCGACCGCCGGATAATCTAGGACGAGGGGGAAGCCAACGTCCCGTCCGCTCTCGTGTCTGTCTCCTGTGGGACGTAAAAAGAAACGAAAACGAACCCTGTTTGGCAACTCTCACCCTGTCAGACCGTGGTGGTATCGCTTCCCCCACTATTTCGCTTCTCCGTCTGAACATACGTCCACTATCCAGGGCCGCAAAAAGACCTTTTGCCATTTCTGTGCCCTACATAGACCTTGATTCTCTTGCTATTTCCCCCTTTCCCTTTCTCTTTCCTCTTCCTTTTTTATTTTATTTTTCCTCTTTTTTCTTTTTTTTTTCTAGATCCGTGTAACTTCCCTCATCTGTGCTGTGGCTTTCAATCCCGTCGGTGGCCGCTGTCTCGGAATTCCACCCCTTATCTGTCTGTTATCAAGAAAGTGTTAGCGGACATCTGCCAACCCAACCTCATCCAAAATCCGCACCCTGAGCAACCACAATTCTGTGATTTCTGGTGTCTGGCCTCTTGAATATATTCTCACTTCTCAATACCACATCCCCAATGCATCACACAATGGTTTCCCACTCAAAGTCCACGGCGGCTTCGTCGGCGCAGCTGCCGCCCATGGATCTCAGCCACCATCTCTCCGGCTCAACCAAGAACCGTGTGGCGAGCTCGATGAAGCAGTTCTATAAGTTCTTCCAGATCCCCGGGATTGCGAATCTGGCTGGTGGTAAGTGTTCTCGTTGAATCTGCCGTTCAACTCCGCTGGATTTCTTTTCCGCGGCCCGCTCAGGCTGGCCGGCCGGAGTGAACCCTCCATCCAGCACGGCCAACGCCCGACCTTTGGTGATGTTTCGGTGCTGACAAATTGTGCTTCACCGCATGTATCCAGGCCTACCAAATGTCAGTCTGTTCCCATTTGACAGCCTAGAGGCCAAGACCGCCCTGCCCGAACGCTGGACGCCGTCGTCGACCGCCTCCGATGCATCCGGCTCGTCGTCTTCGTCGTCGTCGTCGTCGACTGTTCCGGCCACCACGACCGCCGACCCATCGACCAATCTCTCCTCCGCCCATCTCGCCATCCCGAAGGTCTCGGCCCAGCCCGACCCGACCCTGAAGATCGACTTGGCCACCGCCCTCCAGTACGGCACCGCCGAAGGCTACCCAGCGCTGCGCTCGTTCCTGCGCCAGTTCACCCGCGAGTGCCTGCACCCCAACGTCCCCTACGCCGGCGGCCCCGAGATCATCCTCACGTGCGGCTCGACCGACGGCATGTCCAAGTGCCTCGAGATGCTGTCGAATATCTGGCTGCCGGGCGTGTCGGACCCGCTCGAGCGCGAGGGTCTGATGGTCGAGTCCTTCATGTTCTCGAGCGTGTTGACCCAGGCCCAGCCGCGCGGTCTGCAGGTCGTCTCGGTCGAGATGGACGGCATGGGCATGATCCCCTATGGCCCGGGCGGCCTGGACGACGTGCTCTCGTCGTGGGACCCGGCGAACGGCAAACGCCCGCACCTCATGTACACCGTCACCATGGGCCAGAACCCCACCGGTGCTCTGCTGTCGGTCGAGCGCCGTAAGCAGCTGTACGACATCTTCAGCAAGTACGACGTCATCATCCTCGAGGACGACCCCTACTGGTACCTGCAGTACCCCTCGGCCGCCCGCGAGGAGGCCATGTCGCGTGGCATGCCCCTTGCCCAGGAGCAGCCGCTAACCGCCGGCTTCACCGGCGAAAAGGGCTCCGGCTACCCGTTCCTCGACTCGCTGGTGCCGTCGTTCCTGCAGTTCGACACCGACGGTCGCGTGATCCGCCTGGACACCTTCTCCAAGACCGTCGCGCCGGGCTGCCGTCTCGGCTGGCTGACCGCACAGCCGGCCTTCATCGAGCGGCTCCTCCGCATCACCGAGACCTCAACGCAGCAGCCGTCGGGCTTCGTGCAGAGCATGATCGCCGAGCTGATCGTCGGCCCGCAGCCGGGCGACGTGGTCGAGGCCTTCAACCGGCTGTCGGCGCGCGACAAGCTCGACTTCAGCGGCTGGAAGACCGACGGCTGGGTGCGGTGGCTGGAGGGCCTGCACGGCGCGTACGAGCGCCGCATGGTGACCATGAGCACCATCCTCGACGAGGAGGCCACGTACCAGCTGAAGCAGTCGACGCCGACCGACCCCGCCACCGCCGACTGGGGCTTCATCACCAAGACGCGGCTGATCTCGTTCCTGTGGCCGCGCGCCGGCATGTTCCTGTGGCTGCGCGTGCACTTCGAGTCGCACCCGCTGTTCATGGCCCGCAACCCCGCCGGCGCGCACTCCGGCCTGCCGGTCGTCACCGGCCCGTCGCTGGCCATGGCCCTGAACATCTTCCTCACCCACAAGCCCTACCTGCTGCTGGTCACCCCGGGCGCGATGTTCAGCGCCACCCCCGAGATCATGGCCAGCCGCGGCTGGGCGTACTTCCGCCTGTGCTTCGCTGCCGAGACCGCCGAGCGCGTCGAATCCGGGTCGCGCGGCTTCGCCGCCGGCCTGCAGCGCTTCTGGCGCATCAAGACCGTTGCTGAGATCGAGGCGCTGTTGGCCGAGGCCCAGATGGCTTCCGTCGAGGACCTTGCTGCGAAGTCTGAGCTGGCGAATTTCGGCATGATGATTGGATGCTAGATGTTGACTTGTTACGTTTCTTTTTTTTTTCTGTAGTTATGTTTCATTTTCTGTTGTGATATACTTCTTAAAACTTGGTTTATTTCGCGAACGTTGAATGAAAGCGTTATTCATATATCTCGTCCGTCCGTCGGTCCGCATGTTCGTAAACTCGATCTTGGGATGTGAGACTGTAGATCTCTCCGTTAGAAATTGTGTGCTCGACTTCTCGAGGTTGAAAGAAGATGAAAGTTTGGCAGCACTGGATATCAGGTGGAAAATTACCCGACTTCGGATTTCAAATCAACGTCTTCTTGGACTTTGCAGGCTGTGGATGTCGCGATCTTGGGTTATGATGGCGATAAATTTCGACTGCCTCTCCAAAGCACTGTGCCTCTCTCTCCTCAACAAATCTCCCTGTCTATTCATTCCCCTCAGCCTTCCTTATTCCCCGATCACACAATTTTACGTAGCTTTTATCATATATCACGGATTCAGTCTACACGTGGAAAAAAGTGAAAGTTAAGGTGAATGAATTTCTTCATTTACGGAAAGCTCGAATTTTATAAATCCTCTTTCCTAATTACCATGACGCCCTCATGTAACATAAAAAATCCATTGGTTGTTTTGCTTGGATTCCATCATCCAATCCCCCCCTCGTTTTCATAAAGGTGTGGTGATACCCTATAAAACTAGAGGAAACAAAAAGAAAAGAGAGAGAAAAAAAAGTCCGCTACATGCACAGTCCCTCCAACTGACACCAATTTACTTCGACTGGGTGAAGGTCTTGGCGTAGGGGTTGAGGCGCAGGAGAACCTGCTTGTTGCGCAGAGGGTTCTTCTTCTGCACAGCCGATCTCCGCGTGTTCTTAACGCCCTTGGGGGCGTTGAGCGCACTCTGGGTTTCCGAGCTGTTGATCAGTCTGGCAAGGTCGGCCTGCGACACAATGTTCGCGGGGAGGAGGAAGTCCTTCTTCAGGGCCGACGGCTCGGTGGTCGAGCCGTAGATGGTGTCGAGCGCCTTGAAGGCCGACGAGGTCCAGATGACGAAGCGGCCAAGGTGGCCACCGGGGGCAAGCTGGAGCAGGTTCAGGGCAGTCACGGGGCTGGTCTCAACTCCGGGGATGTTGCGCAGGCCCTTGATGAGCTCCTTGCCGTCGGTCTCGGCATCGTACACAACCAGGGGACCACGGCGCTGGCGGTGGCGGCGGCCACGGAGCTTGCCCTTGCCGGCGCGGAGCTTCTTGCTGCCCTTGACCTTCTCCAGGTCGGGGCCAGCACCGATGCCCTTGAGCAGGGCCAGAGCGGCGGAGGTCTTGGCGATGGCCGACTCGGCAACGAGCGACGAGTCAACAACCAGGGGCACCTCGGGGACGGCCGAGATCTGGTGGCCGCGCGAGAGCAGGAGGGGAGCGACACCGGAAGCAGCAACGGCCGAAACAACGGCGTAGCGCCTAGACAGAAGTGAAAAAAGGTATACTGTTAGAACTTTTGGTCTTATTGCCAGATGAAGATCGGCATGTTCATGTGTGCACAAAAAACTCACTTCTGGCCCTGGTTGATCTTGACGTGCCACTTGCGCCAGACCTTGGTAGGGGCGAACATGCGGCCGGAACGGCACATGTTACCAAAGGCAGCCTGACCAGCACGGTGGGTACCGGAACCAGAGACACGGGGGATACGGGCAACAGCGCGACCTGTGAAGTTGAAGAAGCAAAGAGTCAGCACGTGTGCACAATTTTTCAAGGTAGTCCCCGATTTGAGCAAAGCTTCATCAATCGACGCTGGAGGTCAAATCAACGGATTCATGGCCATGATTGTCGGTTGAAAGTCTTCGTTGGCTGTGAGACGGAAGTAGTTTCGGCCTTTAAACCAAGCCGTCTTCCCCTGTCGTCCTGCCCCAACTTCGTCCAGATTTCAACCACAATTTCAAGCCAGTCCCACGTTGAACATTCCTCCCAGCGGATCGAAAGAATCAGGCCTCCAAATCCGATCGGACGTCGGTGTTGTCGGAGCATCCACTAACCAGTTCCCCAGGACTCGGCAGAGGTCTGGTGACCGGCCTTCTCGCTCACGGAGTAAGCCTGGCGTCTGTTCTTGGCCATGCCGGTGTGGACATGCTGGACGATATCAGGGCGGATGGGGCTGCTGAAGACCAGAGGGATGGTCAGGGTGTTGCCGGTCGGGGCACCATCCTTTCCGAGGATGTTGACGGTAGGGCGAGACATCGTGAAGATTCGAGGTGCTGTTTGATGGGGGTTAGTAGACTGCGGAGGAGAAGAGAAAGTGGGAAGAAGTCAGTAACAGGAAGAAGCTGGAATTGGAGCAGCAATTGAAAAAGGAAATGAAAAGGGTTCCAATGGTAAATCGCAAAGGGCGTCGCTCTATCGCTCACTCACATCAAAACAACGGTTGTTGGAGTTCCAGATTTGGGAGGAAAAGTTGGATTCGTGAAATTTTGGCTGTGCGAAGTAATATGCACTACTAGATTCTTTTTTTTTTTGTTCGTTGATTTTGGTGGGTTTTGTCGGCCCTAAACGGTACGTACCACACAATAAGTGGGATATTTCCGTGCAGATACTTATGGTTCTGTAGTTTCACGTGACCTCGACATTATCACTCGCTTATCGATTAGGACCGTGTTACTCACCGTGTTAATCACAGTGGCACTGGCTGGATTTTCCGAATTTTTCATTAAAAAAAAATTAAATAAGTAGAAAAGAATAGACCCCTCCAATTTCCATTTTCAAGCCCGTCCGTCCCTCTTCCACCACTTTTGCGCCGACGCCGGAGCTCCACTCGGCGCGTTTGCTCTTCTTCGAGCTCGCTTTCAAGATTCGATATGTCAGCAAACGCGCGCCTCTGGAGGTGTATTATATATCAGTGATTTCATGAAGTACCACCTGCTGAAAGGAAACTCTTGCTCTTCATTTTATTCTGTACTCGATTAACCAATCGTGGTTTGTTGTTTAACCAGTTTTGTGCCATTACAGCTTCACAGCCAGCAAAATGTCTATGGACAAGGTGAAGCACATCGTGCTGGTAAGTCTCATATATGTTCTGCCCATCCGGACTGCCTTGATTGAGGGTCACTGTTAACAGTATCTAAACTCTTAAAGATCCTCTCCGGGAAAGGAGGCGTTGGAAAATCATCCGTCACCACCCAGATCGCCCTATCTTTGACATTAGCGGGGCACTCTGTAGGGATCCTCGATGTCGACCTCACCGGCCCGTCGATACCCCGGATGCTGTCGATAGAGGAATCCAAAGTCCGGCAAGCACCCGGCGGATGGCTCCCCGTGCCGGTGTACGACGCGATCCCTGAAAAGGGCATCGGCCGGCTATCCGCCATGAGTCTTGGCTTCCTCCTCCCCGGGCGCGGTGACGCCGTCGTCTGGCGCGGGCCGAAAAAGACCGCCATGGTCCGACAGTTCCTCTCCGATGTGCTGTGGGATGACATTGACTTCCTCCTCATCGACACGCCGCCGGGCACCAGCGACGAGCACATCTCGCTGGCGGAGACGCTCCTCCGGGATGCGGCCCCGGGGCAGGTCGCCGGTGCCGTGGTGGTCACCACCCCGCAGGCCGTTGCCGTGGCGGATGTGCGCAAAGAGCTCAATTTCTGTGCGAAGACCGGCATCCATGTGCTGGGCGTTGTCGAGAACATGAGCGGGTTTGTGTGTGAGCACTGCTCGGAGTGCACGAACATCTTCGGCTCCGGTGGTGGAAAGGTCATGGCTGATGACTTCAGCGTGCCGTTCTTAGGGTCTGTGCCCATCGATATGCAGTTCATTACCCTGATCGAAACGGGTCGAAGGCCAAAATACCCTGCCGGGACTCAGGTCGATGGGAGGGATATCTCCTCGACGGCCCCACCAGATTCTGATACCACTGATGAATCTGCCGGCACTCTTGTAGAGAAGTACAGCCACTGCTCCCTCTCTCACATATTCTCCGGGATCACTTCGAAAGTGATCGAGAACATAGCTGCAACCGGATGAGCATAGCTTTCGAGTCAATACAAAACATATATCACTGCCAATCCATGCACTTTCATTATAATCAAAGCCGCGCGCAAACTAGTCTTTATTATTGTGCTGCTATTCCTCGACTCCTATCAAACTGGCAAGCTCAGTACGCCTGGAAAGTATACATGGCAAGCCAAATTCCAACTATTGTCCCATTGGCGTCCATTCCACGGTCACCACTTCCTCGGGGTCGGTTGGCGCAGCCACCGGTCGGACAGGTTGTGTGCTCCACAAAGTTCAGATACCCGCAGCGGCTGCACTGCCAGTACGGGGGCAACGGCACAGCCATATCTTCGGGTTTGGGGTACGGGAGGAGTGAGTGAATAGGTTCGTTGTTGTGTCTTCGGAGGGTACCTCAGTGTAAACCGGTGGGGTTAGTTGAAAGAGTTCGGTTGTGGTGTGAGATGTGTTTCTTTTCTTTGACTCTTGTTTCAACAACAATCTGTGGGCAATCTGGCGGACTTGTAGCAGTCTTATACCTCCCCAGTCTACCCGTCACAATGACTGTGAATCTATGTTGAATCAGGGCATGCATCACATTTCGAGATAAATCGCTACTTGACAGATTCATAGTTCTTTCATATTCATGTAGCCATTTCACGGCATTCTATGTGTAGTCACAGCTGACATTGATCAAGTCGGATTCATGAATATTTCAATTTATGTCGTTAAAAAACTCACTCGCTATCTGAATCATCATCCCGCTACCTAACTCCATGAACTTATGGCGTTCTTGCCATCCACCTAGCGTACCGGAGGAGGTACCACGTACTGGAACGTGTGCGGGCCGGTAAAGTAGCCCAAGAGGGTCCCAAAGATGGAGAATCCAGGGGACCCGAGACGTCTATCTCCGCATTGGGGACCATTAGCACACCGCAGCTGGCTCATCATCAGCATCTGCTGGCATCCGTGGCATCTCCACATGTCGACGGGGGGAGGACGAGGATTCATGGCGTTCTGTTATCGTTCAAAGTGGGTGTGTGTGGGCTAAGGTATAGAACGAATACTCTCAGGATTGAGCTTTTCAAGGTGGATGGATTGTTGGGGGAATAAACATGATGGTAGCACGCATGGATGGTTTGATATATACCCGTAGCTTAATTTGTCCTATGAGCGTGTGTACAGTCAAAGGTTTCTTCTCCTGTCAAACTTCGCCATGATTCACAACTATGTTTGTTCTCACCTTGAGGAGTAGTTACAGCACTTTTTGGGAAATGATGTTCCACTCAGGACCTTGACTCAGCTTAGAGATAAAGTTCGCGCAAAACTATCATGGTGAAAGTGTGTTCTTCTAACTCAGCTCCTCAAGTTCACTATCAAAGCTGGCCATTCCATATCGTTCAGTCAAAAAAGTAAAACGTGTTCGCATCCAGATAGTACCCTATCACCTCACCTTCATCATCGAGGCCATAATCTCCCGTGCCTCGATGCGTGCACTCAGCACCGCCGCAATGTGACTGGGTTACTGCGAGGACAGCTTTGCAGCCTGAGCAGATCCACCACTTTGGTTGCACTTGAGGATTTTGCATCGTTGCAGCTAGATAGAGTTCCGGCTCCTGTCTGGGATAGTATGTGTCAAACTAGTCTATTGAGAGTATATAGAGGTGTTTTTCTTTTTGGTTTCAGAGCCGTTCGTGTTGGAGAATGATGAAGGCAGGAGTCACATCAGTTAGAAGACAGATGGCTCTTATACCTGAACGGATGGAGCAGTATCTGGCCCCCTATGAATCACAGTTCCTCTTGTGGGTTTGCTCACATTGGGATGGCATCACAGTAATAGTCGGAGAAAAGTCAGGAAGTGTTTCTTCCTTAATTGGCAAACCTATCATAACGGACTTTCAAACTGTCTGTCCACACATGCCGTTTCTTCTGAAACTGCGGCGATCAAGCTGAGTTACATGGTGGTTGATAGTACTCAACAAACATGAACGCCAACCTGGTCTTCATATGTGGGAAGAAGAACATATGGAAGCAAGTGACTCCCACCAAGTTTGATTCATCCTAAACACAGCACTCATCGTAGAGTCTACGTTGACTTTGAAAGAGGACGGCATCATGATTGAACACTCGACGTTCACTCTACCCTAACGTGGTCAGGCTCACAGGATGTCAGTTCCATATGTCCTTTGAGATATAAAACGGCCCTGGTCAGAAGCGGAATGTGATGATCCAGACTCCCTCTCTACAATATCCACCTACCTCTTCATATATACATGTCATCGAACCTACTCAGTCACTTACACTAAGCTTATCCAAACCAAGACTATAGCCCTTCAGATTAAGAGAGTTATTATGGCGTCCATCAAGAACCAAGCTCCTACGAACTTCCCCGTCCCTCACCCCAGCCAGCAACCTCTCTGGTGGCTGTGCACTCGATGTGCCCAGTTCACACCGATCAGCACCCATGTATGCTCTACCGCCCGGTGCCAGAAGGGTACACGGAACTATCCTGATTTCGGTATGAACTGGCATAGTCAGTGGTTTGGACGATTTGTGAACCAAAGCACGCACGTTCGACTCTGGGTTTGACTCCCCTAGGTATACCACCCATGATCCCCGTCTTTGAGCTTTGAGATTCCCGTGGATCCACTAGTCAGTAAGTTGCCAGGCGTGCAGAGTTAAGTCAAATATGAATCAAGAGAAAAGATATCGAATTACACTCATGTGTCTGGTGAAATCATGGTGACAATTCGTGACTCTTCGCAAACACATACTGACCATCTCAGGGCTCATAAGATGTCAAACCTGATACTCCAAACAAGCTATATAAGCCCTGTACCACGCAACTGCGATGTCCAACTGCAATAGAAGCAAAACCCCACCAGACTACTACACTATATTCTATTATATCCAAACATCACACCGTTCAAAATGTCACGATACAACGACAACAGATATGTCAACTGGGAAGACCCGAACACCGGCCGGGTCCCCGGCTTCGACTCGGGCGAGGCGGCAATGTGGTGGTGCCGCAGCTGCCACACGATAAACCCAGTCTCCAGTACCTGGTGCAGTAATATCAGCTGCCGCAAAGTTTACCGCAGCTTTGGAGACGTCGGCGTCAATGCCCGCGGCCACCGGGTGTGCTTGTACTTGTCCCGGGACTCCTTCGTCCGCTTCTTCTGGGGGCGGTAGCCCATCTCCTTTTCATATCGTGAGTGGCTGCAGAATCGTCAGTACACTGAAGTCAGTCTCAAGCCTTTTTTCTTTGCAGCTGTTCAAATTGAATAGACCCCTTTGACTCCCCCAATCCTTCCCTTCTATCACTGACTCGGTGGCTTACACTGTGATGAGGGCACGCTCACGGCAGTGTCTTGAATGAGATCGTGATTGCATATTATTTGAATAACTCGCGAATATGACAGCTCAAGTCCGCCTATAGATATTCTTCTCCTCCCTAACTTCCAGACCCCAGTTTTGCTCCATTCTCCATCGCCCTTACTCCCACAGACTAAACCGCAAACTATCACACTACTCTATCTCTCAATGATCGTTGCCAACCCACTACCATTGTGTTCTCCATAGGGATACCATCCAACAAGATGTTTAGAAGTAGATGACCCGGTATCCGGAGCTATTCGACGGCCCCGATGGTTGATACCATGGCTGTTCGCTGCCGGTGCTACGCCTGTTTCACGAGCAACTGGTCCTAGCAGAAACAGTGCAGAAATCCCGGTGCCCAAAAGGCTGGCGAGGCCCAGGAGACTTCAGTTTGAACGCGAATGGTCAGCCGACATGGTAGCATAGACCAGCACACTGGTTGGATATGGTGAAAAGATGCTCCCGAGGACGGTGATCTCATGTTGGTCGCTAGGGTTAGGGTTAGTCCGGCGTTCCAGAGAACCCCGCCAAACTCTAGATATAGACTATTTAGACTACCACACTCAACCCTAAGCGGCACGGAATGTCCAGAGATTCACCCGACACAATGTAACATGGCCGGAAGCCGGGACCGGGCTGCCGCAGACATTATCAGGAAACTCGTCAGTGTTTTCTCAATGGAGCATAAGCAAATATGACATGGTGAAGCCGGCAAATCTAGAGAGAAGCACACATAAGTTATCAAGTCTACATGTATCCTTACGTGAGAGCAAACAAAGAACCAGATAAGTTGTAGTTTTTTTTTATAATAAAAAATCCCCCGCCAGATGCCAATTGCCAAAGAAAAAAATTAAAAAAGAAACTTGGAAATAAAAAATAAAAGAGTCAGTCAGTCCCAACTGCCCCCCAAAAAATCTCCCCCACAATAGTGCATGCATGCCCTTATATATTTTTTCTGCCAGGAGGAAAAAAACTTTCCCCTCCATTTCAATTTTTCCTTCAAGTGCACGTTCATCTCAATTCTCTTCAGAAATACCGTCTTCTCTTTTTTCTTTCTTCCCTTTTCAGTTTCTATATTCTGCCTTTTCTTCATTCCCTTTCCCATCACCGTAGATCCTCTTTACAGTGACGGCTTCTCACCTTGTTTTTACCCCTCCATTGGCATCCATCACTGTGAGGTTCAGGTATGTCAAGTCCCGCCATAGTGCACACGACATCTCCGATCTTAGGCGCGATCGAGTTAGGCGGTTGCCAAAGTCATTCCTGCGTTTCAGAGCGGGTGATTCCTCGCCCGATGTGTGTTCGCTTGACAGCTTTCCCAGATTCTCCACGGCAAAAGCTTGCTGCGGCGCAATCATGCCGTTTGCCGGCTTCAGTCGGCATATGCTGCTGGGCTCTTCCGACATCATGAGCCGGGAACTCCTCCGAGACTTCATATATAAGGGGAGGGCAGTGTGGCTTACTATATATCCGGAATACTCTCACAGCTTCGAACGTAACCTCACCTACTCTCAATCCCTCCGGTCCTCTTTGGATACCTAGTCTCGACGTCCGAACCCTCAATCGGCGGCCTCACATTCTCCGGCCACTCCCGTTCTCCTTCTCCCTTCTCCTAAACCCACCCCACACCTGAGCCCTCGTTTTGCTGGGCCCGATACTCCTCCATAGGTATCGGATTCTGCACGAGCGACGGACTCCCGCGAACGGCCACCATTCCGTCCCGAAAGATCTTCTTTTTCCCCGTCCGCGGCCGGCCCCCTTAACGTCCCATTCCGAGACGTTAGCCCCCCACATCATCCACTGCAGCTGGCAACCGCCAGCACCCATAGTTAAGGCCACCACTCCTGTGGGCCTGCTCTCTCAAGCGATCTGCCGCTCTTGATCGGTCGGTCGTCGTTTGAGTGGCAGCAAGTGCTCCGCGGAAACCCCTCACCAGGGAACTTCAACTTGCGGCTTTCCTCCTGCCTTTTTCTGTCTTCCCGGTTTCCGCTTCCAAATCTTCCCTCCGACCGCTTATCTTCTGGTCCAACTCGAAATGGCCGGCCCTGAACTCTCCCGAAGCTTCAACCCGTCTGATGCAACTCCGCATCTGACTATCAATCACCAAGTCGCTGCTGACTTGGACTCCTCCAATGCCTTTGAAGGTAGGATCTTTCCACTAAGGATACCATGCGCCACAGGTGTCTTGAATGCTAACCGTAGTATATGTTCGTGTACCACTCACAGGCCCGGAGAAGCTCCTAGAGGTCTGGTTCGCTACCAGCCCGTCCTCTCTTCCGGCATGCGCCAAGGAACAGGGCCTCAAGGCCGTTCCTCCCGAGACATGGGTTTCGATGCTGGACATGGTCAACTGCAAGATCCTGTCGATCCTTAAATCCGACACTGTCGACTCGTACCTTCTATCCGAGTCCAGCATGTTTGTGTTCCCCCACAAGCTCATCCTGAAGACGTGCGGAACCACCACTCTGCTGCTAGGCCTTCAGCGCCTTCTCCACATTGCCGCTGCCGACGCCGGCTTCCCCTTCCACAACGCCCCGACTGCCGATAACATCCGCGCGGCGGCCACTCCGTACCGCGTGTTCTATAGCCGCAAGAACTTCCTGTTCCCCGACCGCCAGCATGGCCCGCACCGCTCGTGGACCCAGGAGGTCAAGTATCTCGACGACATGTTCGAGGGAGGCAGTGCCTATATGGTAGGCAAGATGAACGGAGACCACTGGTATCTGTACATCACGTCCCCCGGAAACACCCTGACCCCGCCGCAGACTCCGAACGCCGACGGGTCTTCGCGCGTCAATGTCTCCCGCATTCCCGTTGGTGCGGTCGGCCGCTTCCAGTCGGCTGACGGCGACCTCAACGACGAGACGCTCGAAATCCTCATGACCGATCTCGACCAGGAGAACGCCAAGCAGTTCTACCTCACCGACGCCAGCGCCAAGGGTGCTGCCGACCCGACTCTCCTGCCTGTGGCCGCTGCCACGACTGCCGCTGATGAGTCTGTCGACGTGTTCTCCAGCGGAGCTGACGAGGCGGCAGCCTCGGAGAAGCCCGTTATCATCGGAGACGGCGACGCTGTGCCCACGGAGGGCCACGCTCTCGGCACCCTGGTGTCGGAGTCGTGTGGGCTGGCGGGCATCTATCCCAAGTCGACCTACCCCGATGCGCGCATCGACGCGTACCTGTTCTCGCCGTGCGGGTTCTCCGCCAACGGCGTGATTCCCGCTCCCCCCGCCAAGTCCGCCGCGACCGGCGAGGTTGTGGCGACTCCGCCGGCCTCGGGCCACTATTTCACGGTGCACGTGACCCCGGAGCCGCACTGCTCGTTCGCGTCGTTCGAGACCAACGTGCCCAGCGGCCAGGAGTCCAGCCGGTCGACCACGGAGATCATCGAGCACGTGGTGGACATCTTCAAGCCGGGCCGCTTCAGCCTGACGCTGTTTGAGGCCAAGGGCGGCGTGGCCCAGCCGACCCCGGAGAGCAGCCAGTCCGACAGCGACGCACCGGCGCCTACTGCCGTGGCTTCGACCATCCGCAGCACCACCACGGCCACCACGCTGGCGCGCAGCAATGCCGGAAAGATCCGCGGGTACCGCCGGATCGACCACATCGTGCACGACTTTGACGACTACAACCTGGTGTTCCGGTTCTACGAGAAGGAGGGGTGGGTGGGAACTGGCGGAGCGCGGGTTGGAGAGGTGTTCCTCTAAGGAGAGAAGAAGGATTCTGAGGGGGAGATGTCGGACACTTTATCTTTCTCTTTCTCATCGTAGCTTCTAGCCCCTGTTGTTGCTTTTCTTTTCTTCCTCTCTTGAGTCTGGCCGCTTTGCACGCTCTGATTTCTTCCTGCCTCTGGCTTCTCTCCTCTTATTTTAACGATAGTTGTTTCTTTTTGAGTTGTGCAGATGTTTTCATATCTTGCATGAGACGTGTCTTCGTCGTTTGTTAGTATTCTAAGGACAAACTAGTTATGCTGATTTGAGTCCGTTTGTTGTTCCTTTCCTGGGTCGTAAATGCCCCTATCGTGATTGAATCATGTTCACGATATCTCTACCTTCCTATACTGTCACCTAGTTTCCTGGAAGATGGGGGGAAGTCAGACTATAGACGGGTACAAGTGTACAGAAAAGTTGGATATATACACAACATGCGCAGGATAGCAAGCCAAAAAAGATAGTAGTACATTTTTTAATATAAGAAGCACACTTTTTCAACAGTATCCCGAGTCCAGATAGATAAATAAAAACCGAAATTGAGAAGAGCATAAGAAAATCGTCGTAGATGTTGGTACAAGAAGAGGGAAAAAAAGAAAAGGGAAATGATACAAGAATATATCCAGAGATGCCATATCAACAACACATCCGGGGTACATTAGGAGAGACAGAAAGAGGTAAAAGGCCGGAAACAGAGACACGAGAGATATGGCTCCCTTCATCATCTGATCGACTTCTGCTCCGCCTCCTTCTCGCCCTCATCTTCAGCGTCCACCGCCTCGCCGTCCCCAAACACATCCTTCCACCGCCGCGGCTCCTCCTCTCCGTAGACGTGCACCGGGCGCTCGCGCGCCAGCCGGTCCTCACGCATGCGGAACTTCCGCCCGCGCTGGCTGAACCTCTCCAGCGAGTTGCCAAACATCTGGTGCCACGCCGCGCCGTTGTCGTCCATGCGCGCAAACAGCTTGCTCCGGCGGCCCTGCACCTGGCCGTACAGCCGCCGCGCGCGCTCGTCCGGCATCTCCTGCACGGAGTACTCGACCGTCCAGTCCAGGCCGCCGGCTGTTGCCGCCGCCGCGCCGCTGTCGGGAGACTGCAGGTCGGTCGGCGAGTTGGACACCCGGCTGACGTACTTGCCCGCCACCTTGTTCTGCACCGTCACGATCAGGCCGAGGAGTTCGTCTCCCGAGGGCGACGGCGAGGGTCGGGCGGCGGCGGCGGTAGTGTTGCTCGTGGTGGTGGAAGCCTTGGGGGTGGTGGTTGCCGTGGGCGCGGCATCTGACACGGAAGCCGGCTCGGCGGTCTCGTCAGCGTCGTCCTTCTCGCGTGCATCCAGCACCAGCTCGGTTAGAACCTTCTCGAACCGGAGGAGCTTCGCCTGGTCGGCTCGGCCAACATCGTCCTCTTCCACCACACGACTTTCCCGGTAGGGCCGGTCGTCGATTTGTTCGGCAAGCCGGACGATCAGGTCCTTGAGGCTGGATTGCGACTCAGCCGGGGTCTCCACAGAGTCGGCCGAAGTGGCGGACGCGGTTGATACCGAGGCCTCGGGAGCTTCGGTCGAAGTCTCGTTAGCCGAGAACTGGGCCACGTCATCTTCCTCGATCTCGTCTTCTTCTTCTTCTTCCTCCTCCTCTTCCTCCTCCTCGACGTCCTCCTCAGCTGCTTTAGGGGAGGTCGTCCCCTGGCTATCATCTGCCGACTCAAGCGCGGTATCAGCCTCCTTATCAGTCAAAGCCTCCAGCAACATGTCAATGGACACCTGGATCTGTTCCGGCGACTTGCCCTGAGTGAGCCCGCTCTGGGACAGGGCCGTCTCGATAGCCTCACGAACATATCCAGCTCCCAGCTCGTCGCTCTCGACCGCAAGCTCCACCTGGGACCTCATCGCATCCCACACCGCCTGCGATGACCAGTCCGGCTCGCGATCGCGCGACTCAGCCGAGACACCGCCGGGAGAGGTCGCCGTGGCTGCCGCCGCGGCCTCTTCGTCAGCAGCCGCCTCAGCCTCGCCCGCATGCGCCTCCTCGTCGATCAGGCCAGCCATCTCCCGCTCAAACTGCTCGACCGACGCGCGGTTGGCCTCCTGCACTTCCCGGATCTCCTCTGGCGTGACGGGCTTCGCGAAGAAGTACATCACTGGAGGTGTGGTCGGCCGTGTCTCGACGTGGATGCGAAGCGACTGCTTCGGGAACTTGGCCGTGGCGCGGTTGAACAGGTCGTTCAGCATCGACAGACTCAGCTTGAACTCGGCGTCGCCCACGCTCGTGTCCACGCTGCCGTGGATGGCCAAGTCCATCTCGTCGAGGCTGACGTACTGGAACCCGAAAATGCGCTGCGTGTTGTGGAACACCACAAAGATGCCGTCCATCTTGCCCATGCGCACCTGCAGAGAGTACTTCAGGAACGCCGACCGGATCATGTCAAAGTACTCCCGCTCAAACGACTCCCACTGGCCGATGCGGTTGCGGATCTCGTAGCCCAGGCCCTTCTGGATATCCTTGGCGTCCATACGGATCGACACCACCGCCCGCGTTTTCAGGTCGAAGTTGCCGACTCCCGGCAGCCGCTTGTCGTTGGCGTCCAGTTGCGACCGGATCAGGAAATCGCCCATCGTGGCAAAGCTGAATGCTTCGTCGGCGTTGCGCTGCTCCTCGGTGATCTGGAACGACTTGGTCCGCCGGTACATCTCGTACTCTTCCTTCGGAAGCGTGAACATCTTCTCCATCGACTTGCCCAGCATACTCAAGATGTTCGCGCTGTCAAACTGCTTGTCGGCGTCTAATGCGTACACGCCGTCCTTCCAGTGCAGAAATGACGCCGACGGTGCCCGGGATATCGTGGTAAATGTGAGCAGGTCGGGTCGGAACGCACGCGACGTGTGCACCGGGTTGACGGGCCGCCAGTTGGACAGCAAGTAGTGGAAGTGGGAGAGCACGCCGGTCATGCTGGATGTCGAGCCGCTGTATCTCTTGCCGTTGTCGCGCGCGTTCTTCAAAAGCGTCTCGTCCTTGGACGAGGTGACGTACTGTTTCAACGCTGTGAAATCGAACTCGTCCACCGGCATGATCTTGGTTAGATATGGGTCGAAATTGAACACCTTCGATCGCGTGTCCTGCAGGAAATAAACACCCGGGTTGAACAGCACTCGGTCGAGTCCGTGTGCGAGTTTGGGCACGTCGGCCGGCTGCGACAGCTGGTGGTAGACCAGGTCTTGCGCAGAGATCGAGGTGACCTCCAGGCTTTTCTTCTTCTGTTTCGGCTGCTTGGCTGCATGAACCGCTTTGACTTTCTTGCCCTGCTTGGCTGGTGGACGATTCTTCGCCACGGAACCGGTCGGGGGATTGGCCGGCTTCGCTGCTTTGTTTTGTTTAGGAGCGGGCTTCGCTTCGCCCTTGGGGAGCTTGAGCTGCTTCAATGCCGTCTTCAGCCTCGACACAGACTTTGCAGAGTGTTCCGACGCCGCTGCTCGACTCGCAGCCAGCGCAGCCGATGCCGAATCTTTGCCTGTGGCTTTTGCCGCCACCGCACCACTCTTCGCCTTCTTTCCCTCACGTTTTGGCGGCTTTTTGGCGCCTAGGGTTGTGGGAACTGGGATTAGCGAATCTGGCCCGGCATCATAGTTGTGTATCAAGTCGGGCAGCATCTCGTGTGCTGTGAAAGAGCTTGGTTCAGCTAGTGTCGATTTAGAGGAGCTATCGGCGGGAGAAGGAGGAGAAGGAGACGAGGATGCATCGGCAGTAGGAGTCCGGCGTAAGGAGGAGTCGTTGGGGGGTTTAGGAGACGAAGTATCAGAGGAGAGACATCGCCGCGACCATGCGAAGTCACGGCGATTCACATAGGTTTCGGCATATTGAAGCCGCTGCAGTTGTACGCGGCCATATCGGAGGGAGTAAGCCTTCAGTCGAATCATTCCCGGTTAGAAATTGGACGGCAAAAAAGGAGAGTTTGTAGCATGAAAATGTGCGTCGCAATTGAAGCAGAACGAACAGATTGAGTTTGCTTGGTTACAACTTTTTGGTGAACTTTTCAAGTGAATATTTTTTTTCTTCTTTTTTCTTCCAATGGGAGGCACAAGGTTGGTCGGCGCGTCAAATAAGCGCGTTAGGGTTAGACCTTAGTCTGGTTTCAATGACATCAGTGTTCCACGAGATGCTCGCGTCAAATCAGAGCTTAGAAAACGGCGATCCCAAGACGTTCACTTCAAGTCAAGATGAGAAGCCATAGAAAGCACACGCATTCAGGTATAGGTAACCGAAACGAAAAGCAAGTATCCTTCATGCAGCAATTCCGGACCATAAAAGCAAGCACGCCAAAATCGAACATTTACGCCTCAACATAGACACAAACAGACCAGGACAGAAAATGAAGAATGAGAAAATAGTGGCAAGAGAAAGAAAAAGAGACGTAAGAAACTGAACGAGAAAAAAAAGAAAAAGCCTATTCCATATCCATGGATAGAAAAACCGCGGCACTCACTCACACAGAACACGCCCAGAGTATTCCCATATAAAAGCGCCTCCGCCCGCCCTCCGGCACCGTTCCCAAGCAAAAAGAATTCCAGAGACCATGATCCGATCCGGAGCAGAAAAGAAAAACAAGAAAAAGGGGGAAAAAACACAGAGAAACAAAACCGCAAAAGAACACCTGAATAAATACAAATATTTCCAGCTTCAAAAAGCTGCAAACATGTACACACACCCCCCTTCACCCCAAGGCCCTACTGGCATACTCCGTCGCCTGCTTGTTCGCCGCCTGCGCCTCGCTCAGCTGGCCCTGCACCTGGTGCGAGTCTGCCAGCATGCCGTCGGCCACGCTCATCCACAGCAGGTTGCCGCTGCGCTTCGCCTGCGCCGACGCCGCCCGCGAGCTCTTGATCGCCTGGTCGCCCACCACACCCTCAAACAGCTTGCACCGCATCGCGTTCAGCGCAATCGCCATAAAGTACGTGTTGCCCGTCTTGCGGCTGCCGTTCAGCGCAATCTGGATGCTGCTCTTGACCTGGTTGATCGACTGCGGCGCGTCCGTGGTGATGGTCGTCAGCATCAGGTTGTATGCCGTGCGGATCTCCAGGTCCGGGTGCTCCCGGCAGATCGGCGCCAGCTGCTCCCGAAGATCCTCCGTCACCGCCTCGTCCTTGTAGTCCGGGTGTTGGAGAATCAGCACCCGGTTCATGACTGCCAGGAGACTGATGTCCAGCTTGATCGACCGAATGCCGTTGGTCTGGGAGATGTCGAATCTCTGGTCGTAGAATACCGCCAAAGCCCTCTGGAGGTCTCCGGTTCCCTGGTGGTAGCATCCGGAAAGGTATACTGCCATGATCTCAATGACACTCTTTGGCGAGCCGGCTACCAGAGACTTCAATGCATCAACGCTCTGTTTGACCGCGTCCCACTGGCTGTGAGTAGCTGAGTATAGGCCAATCAAAACGTGGAGATAGCCTTGAACCTCCGCTGTCCATGCAGCCCGTCGCAGGGATCCTTGCAGCGATGGAACATCTCGGCCCTTAGAAGACGATTCTTTGGTCCCTGTTTGTGGAGCGTTTGTAGTTAGCATGGGAGGGGGGTGTACCCTCATGTCGAGTGGAGACTTGAAGTGGGGGGATGGACGGTACTCACATCTTTCCAAGGTGTCCAGGGCTTCTCTCCAAAAGTCCAAAGGCTTCTGGCCACTGGCTGAGAGTTTCGTGGTTGATGCCAGCCCACTATACGCAAGCCTGTACCCAAGAAATCATTCCAAGATATTAGCACAAAAGTCGGCAACTCGGCGAGAAACAACTGTGAAACTTACACAAGCATAAACAACTCAGCCCTAGCCACAAACGACAACACCAGATAATCGCTACCATCTTCGGAGGTTCCCGGACGGATGACCGAACCGGTATCTTCACTCGTAGTGACAAGAGATCCCAGCTTCCGGATCGGAACAAGAATAATGGATGACGACATCTGCCAGTCTCCCGAGTTCTGCGCCTCATCCATGCGGGCCTGGAGCGCCGACAGCTTCTGCGACGTGATGTCCGGGTTCTTCTGATGCATACTACACGCGAGGTCAATCAAAAGAAGCAAGACGTCCAGCTGCGGCACGCGAGCACTCGGGTTGAGCTGGTACTTGGCCGCCTTGGCAATACATTCCTGCACGCGGTCGAGGTTGTCCTGTTTGTTGGTCTTGAGGAGGGCCAGGGCTTCGAGCATGTGCGTGAAGGCGGACAGCGCGAAGTCGCTGCGGTGATGGGCAATGTTCGCCATAGATCGGAGGTTTTCCATCGCACCCGTGTCGGCCGGGGTTCCAAGCTCGATGTAGAACATGGCCTTTAGTAGCCTAAACGCATATACCCATTGCGCATGTCGTAATCTGTTATTCGATTCCCGGTGGTCAGTAGGAACAAAAGAAAAGAAGAAGAAAAATCCGAGAAGTTGTACTCACGTCGACGCGTCGGAAATGTTCTTTTCCACAGCCACCAAAGCCGCCTTCGAGCTCCGCTGGAACAAAACCTTCAGCAGGAGATGCTGCATCGCATACTTGAGATCCAGATACCTGTGCTTCTCACACAGGGTGATTCCTTTGCTCAGCGCCGTTTCCGCCTCCATCAGGTTCTCAGTGTCCTCGTACAAGAAAGTCGCGTATCGCAGGCGAATCTTCGCTTCTTGTCGGGGTATCAGCTTGCCGCTTTGTAGCACCGCCTCCAGGCACGCGAGGCCCGTCGCAATCAGCTTCTGATATTCGCGAGACGCCTCATCGGACGAGGCCAGAATTGCCGGTATGTTCCCACGCGCTTTGTCGAAGCAATCCTCGGCAACACATATGTACAGCGACACGGAATCGGTAATGCGACTCCGGCTCGATATTGACGGCGACTTTTTCGAGAAGCTCGACTTTACTGACAAAGCCGGTGAGGTGGCCACAGGGGTCGACGGCTGTTGAGAATATGAAATCGACGTCGACTTGACGCGTGCATATGATGGTGTTGAGGTGCTATTATTTGCGGTGGGAGTACTTGTCGTCGACGAGTTCGTGTGGGGTGAGGGCATCGGAGGGGGGGGTGGGCCGAGAGATTGGGAAGACGACCGCGGTTGTGAGGTATACGCAGAAGAGTTTACCGTCGCAGCGGGGCTGATAAACTGAGACTCGGAAGCATTAAAGGTCGGTGGCGGAGGAGGAGGAGGAGGGGAAGGGTTCAGAGGCGGGGAAGCGAGTCGCGGGATTTGCCGTGGCACCTGCGCGGCTCTAGGCTTCTGGACTTTCTGCGGCTTGTGAGGCGGCTGCTTTGGAGGAGGCGGTTGAGGCTGCTGTTGTGGCGATGGCTTGTGTTGCAACTGGGGTGACTGGTGGTGCAGCTGCTGCTGTGGGTGATGCTGGAGTTGGTTGTGGATAATGTTGTTGTGAAGGTGCTGCTGCGGCTGTTGTTGTTGTTGTTGTTGTTGTTGCTGCTGCTGCTGTTGCTTCGGTTGCGGTTGCTGATACATCTGGAGAGGTTGCAGGTGGGCCTGATGCGGCGACTGCGACAGAGATTGTGACCGTTGCAAATGCTGCGTGTTCGGCTGGTGAAGATGTTGTTGCTGCACCTGTGGTGATTGTTGCAGATGTTGAGGTTGTTGTTGTTGATGGTGCTGCTGAAGCTGGTGTAACGAGTCGCGCGACAGGTCAGGCTTGGAGGGTTGTTGCAGCTGGATAGGCTGGAGCAGTTGCGAAGACTGTTGACGCTGTGGCTGTTGGTATTGATGCGGTGGCTGGTGCTGATGTTGTTGCTGCTGGTGATGCTGCTGCTGAGTCTGGTTATGCAGTTGGTGTAGAGACTGTTGCGGCAGCACGGGCGGCAGCGACGGCGGGGGAGTAGTCTGAACCGGCGGCTTGTACAGCGGTTGGATCTGGTCCAGCTTTTGGAACAGCGGTTGTTGCGCAAGCTGAGGCAACTGATACTGCTGGTTAGTCTGTTGCAGGGCCTGAGGCTGGACGGACGGAGTCGGAGGGTTCGACGTTGGCCGGTACATGAAGTTATACGGCGGCAAAGACTGTGATCCGACGGTCGGAGATACCGATGGCAGCGGAGTCGCGAGGATCGACGGAGACTGATGAATCTGGCTATGGAAGCCCTGGTGGTTGTGATTCTGCTGAGACAGCGACGATGACGACGACGACGGTGGCTGGTGGTGGTTGTTTGCATGGTTGTGACTATGATTGCTGTGGTTTTGGCTCTGGTGGTTCAACAGTGAGGCGTTGCCAGCACCCGACATCAGCGAGGGCATAGGGGGCAGAGACACACCGAACTGCTGCTGCTGTGGCTGCTGTTGATGCGGCTGCGGCAGATGCAGACTCGAACTGCCATTTTGCTGCGAGTGGTGAGAGGGAGGATCAAACGATGACGAGTCGTAGGCGTTGAGGTTATTCATGATGTTCATCTCAAGATCCCGCATCGCGAAACTGTTCAGCTGAGACGACGAGTCGAGAGCGGAAGCGCCGAAGCCGCGCTGGTGGTCGGCAAACTGCGACGACGAGGCCGACGAGTGCTGGTTGCCATGTTGCTGGTGATGCTGCTGCTGTTGAGGTTGCTGCTGCTGCTGCTGCTGCTGCTGGATGTTTCCGTACGCATCACGATACTGATGGTGCAGCGGTGGTTGGACAAGGCTCGGTGAGGCCGACGGGAGATGTTGTTGCTGGGCGGTCGAGTACGGATGGTGCTGGCCATTGTAGGCCTGCCCGGAAGGCAGAGAGCCCCGGAAAGACATCACAGGTATAACATGGGCGCCGAGAAGACGTCGCGCAAAAACGAGCCGGAACGCGGAGAGCGGCGGATTTGGAGACGTGTGGTTTCGCGACAGGTGGTGATGGTATGATAGAGGGACGAGTCGGAGAGAGTGTGAGGGCAGTCGAGATATGTGGAATATTAGAGAATTTATTAAGTAATATTATATCTTCGGTTTCTCGAGAGACAAACGATATATCAAGAACTGGATTGACGTCTTTTGGTTTCCTCCAAGATTCGCGCGGGAAAAAAAGCGGGCGTGTGGTGATATGCGTTGAAATGGTTTGTCGGATATTTTTTTATTTTATTTTTTAGCTGACAAGGAATTGTGAGGATTTATTTTAGACTTTTGGGGAGAAAATGGGACTTTTTGGGATGTATTTTTTTGTTCCTTCCTTTTCTTGTTGTCGTGGCTGAAAAGTGAAAAAAGTATGGCGAAGTTATGGCTGGTGACTTCTGTTCTGGTCGAGTTCGAAACGAGGAGATACAAAACTGCAGGCGAAAAAGATACAAGGTACAAGGTCCATGCAAGCGCGCGATCTCCCGCCTGACTAATCGTGGTGACTCAGCCTGGCTTGCTGACTAAGGCGGGAAGGCTTCGGCTGCTGGCCTATCCTAGCGCCTCTTTTCTCCCGCTGGCGCATTTTTCGTCTCGTTAGCTGTGAGTTTTCTTTTTTGGTTCAACTTTTGGGCGTGTATTTTTTCTTTTGGGCGGCTGTTCTGCCTTCTTTTTTCCTTCTATCCTCTGTAATTCAATAAACCACCGAATTCCGGGCTCGGCGTCTGAACCTCTTCTGAACTTACACTTATACACAAATTTACACTCTTCATCGTCTCTCAACATCTTCACCAGCATTTCATGAAATTAATCACTTTCTGTTCCGATGAGTTTCTGGAACGTCTTTATTTGATATATATCGTTAATTCCTATTTAATAGCTTCTTTACTCTACAGGTAAATACTCCTCTTCCTCTTCCTTTTCTTCTTCCCCCCCTCCACTACTGTTTGTTCCTTTGTTAGTTCTCGGTGGTTGGCTGTAAAACTTACATGCCCTCTCTCTTTTCTCTCTTGACTCTGCTCTCCCCCCTTCAGCTCATGTCTTTTTAATGCCAACACCACCAGTATCATTTTCCCATTCAGGCCTGCTTCACCCGGTGTCGCAGCCATCGTCCGATTCTCAGTCCGGCTCCCAGCGTCTTTCACAGTCGGCTTCGGGTGAGTGGTGGTCAATCAACCGAATTCTTGCTCAGCGGCTCAATCGCGGCCGTCTCGAGTACAAAGTCGATTGGGAGCGCAACCAGGAAACAGGAGAGTCGTACCCTCCAGAGTGGGTATGCGACAACCAGACTCTCCAGGTGTGTCCGCCGTTGGAACTGACTTCTTCTGTGTCTTCTACAGCTCCCTGCCCACGACGTTACTGCCAGTGCCATTGAGGAGTGGAAAGCCCTAAACCCTAAGACAACCAAGCCCAAGCCCAAGTCACGGTCGTCTCGAGCCGCCCCAGCCTCGCGCGAGTCCTCTCCCGACCCCGTTCCGGCTCTATCTCATGGAGGTTTCCGTCCTCCGTTCCGTCCACTAGCCGATCCCGACCTCTCCTCGTCCCAAGACGCTTCTTCCGGCGATTCCCAGGGCTCCGTCTACGTCCCGTCTCAGCCGACCGTTCTCTCTCCTCCTCGCGTCGCTGCGGCCGTTGCCGGGACCTCTTCGTCTCAACAGTCCCCATTCTCAGGCTTCCTTAGTGAAGGGAACAACGTCCCCAATCCCCAGCAACTCCTCATTGAAATCTGGGCTGGCCGTGTAGACCGTCCCATCTTCAGCCCACCGCCGCCCCAAAGCCACACTCCTCTACCGGCCTCGGCTGGTCCAGTCCAAACAAACGTGCGCAGTCAGTCGTCGCGTGTCATTCCCGATTCCCAGGAGGACTCTGGCGACTTCAACAGTGACTTATACGCCGACGCCGACCGTCCCGCGTTTTTCAGTCAGCCCCGGGACGACGACGACTTCATCCATAATATTGCTCCCGAAGGCAGCCATTCTCTCCTTCCATCCGATCCCGGGCACCCCGACCCATTGAGTGGCTTTCTTGTTCCTGATCTCCCAGTCTCTCCGGTGTTGCCGCTCTCTTTGTTGCCAGCCCCTTCAACTCTCCAGAACTCCCATACTCCCGACTTCATCTCGCAGATCCCGTTTGAATTTCCTCCCGCCAACGTCTCGTCGCTGTCGGGAATCTCCTCTCTCATTGCAGGGTCTGCACGAAGTGGTAGCGGACCGTCCCCTGGCATTGCGGCGCATTCTCATAGCGACCCCCAACCGGGACAACGAGTGTTGAGCCTCGATCACGAGTCCCTCACCCCCGATATAAATCGCTCCGGACCTACCGGGTCAGCCGAAAACCCTTCCCCTATCGGCCCGAACGCCAGCACTGGCCCGCGACCTCCCACTGGGTTGTCGCCTTCTGACCCTCAGATCACCAACATGGAGCCTCCACAGCAGCCGGAAATGGCCGCTATTGACGATCTTCTTACTGTGCCTGCCCAGTTCCTAGGCGATGACGGTACAGACCTTCCCCTAGCCGACGCGCCGCTCCAGCCTATTCTCGCCGATGACTCCGCCGTCCTCCCTCTCGCCTCCGACCTTCCCGGCCTGGCAGCAGCGGCCGAGCCGGGAGTGGAAGCTCTCGCTGTAAGAAATATGCCTGACCCGCTACTTCCAAGCATGTCAACCTCCTCCGCCGATGGCCCGGACGTGGCAATCCCGTCAGTAGTCCTCGACCCCGCTGAGCCCATGGTCGAAGAAGCCGTTGCAGCCACCATATCGCCGAGCGTGTTGATTCCCCCTATACCCAAAAGCCCCCCGCCGATGACTGTGTCGCCGTCCCAGATTACCCGCTCGGCCGAGCCGTCATTTCCTCCCCTGCCGCCCGCCCCGGACCCGGCCACCACGGCTGGGCCGAGCGAAGAGATCCGACACGGCTCAGAGGCAGGTTCCACAGACGACTACGAAGTGACCGACAGCTCGATGAAATCTGACGAGCCAATTATCATCGGCGAGAAGTTCGTTGTCACCATCCCGTTCCTGGCGAACCAGCCCCCGCACTATCTGGACATTGTTTCGAAGTACAAGCCGCAGAACAAGGAGTTTAGTGGCATCTTCTTCAGCGAGGTGTTCGAGAGCCCCAAGCCGTCGCTAGTGCATCAGATTGATAACGAGTTTGTCGAGCTCCTGGATATTTGCGATTTCCCCCACGAACTGTCAGCCGAGTCCGTCAGCAAACTGTCGCCTCTGTACATGCAAAAGTATGTGGTGGACTCCAACTCCAAGTATCTGTTTGTCTACGAGTTCCTCAACGACCTGCGCAACACGAACAAGAAGGTCCTCATCGTCGCCCGGTCCCCGCGCATTATTTCCTTCCTCACCACCGTCCTCACCGTCGCCAATATCCCCGTGTCGACCGTCTCGCTCGCCGACGCCGAATCACAGGATGTACTATCGAATCTTTCCGTCGTCCTGGCTCTCGCCGACGCAACCATCAAGGACGACGTCACCGACTTCGACGTGGTGATTGGTTTCGACTTCAAGTACCAATGGTCGCCGGTGGCCAAGGCCATTGACCTCTTAGAAGCCAGCGAGAAGCCCATCCCCACGGTGTTGTCGCTCGTTATGATCTACTCGATAGAACACCTGAGCATGTCGGTCGGCACCACGCGGACGTGGTTGGAGCGCAAAAATGCGCTGGTCTACGGCCTGGTGCAAAGTCGCCATCTGGTTTCATCTCCCGACCGGGCGTATCCGCGACCCGCCGACGTGGCCCGACATTTCTCCGAATATCTCCGGGGCGACGCGGACGACTTCTCATGGACGGCGGCGCAGTTCCCACAGGAATACGTGTCGGATCTGTATCTCAATATCCAAAACTCGCAGAAAATGTCGCAGCTCCCCGATGGTGCCTCGACCCCATCGGAGGCGCAAGTGACGGGGAAGAAGCGCAAGCTGGTAAGTTTGTCCACACTATGTTGGATTCTTATGATCAATATTAACACGTTTTTCACCGCCGGATCAGGAGGATGACGGCGAGGATGTCTCGGCGAGAGTCGCCCCCAAAAAGCAGAAGCTTTTTGTTCCGGAGGATATCATCGTCGACCCCGAGCTCCACGAGTCGACCAGCCGTTTAATAAAGATGATAGGTGTTAAAAAGCTGGATGAACTTGACCTAGAAAAGAGCCAGATCGTTCGCGTCGCGGAAGATCTATTAACCGCTCTCGAAGCAAAGGTAAACACATATACCTGTTCCTCAGACTTGATGTTGGCCCTGATATGTAGATTACTGACTTGTTTTGGTATCACCGATAGAAACGCGATGACGAACGCATTCTCGCCAATGCTCACAACGATGTGTCTGGGCTAAGACTGGCGGTCCGGAACATCGACATCGAACTGGAGGGCTACAAGAAGACCACGAACGAAATGGTGCTCCACCACCGTGAAGCCATCGAGGAGCGCGGAAAGTTCCAGTACGAACGCGACGCAGTGCAAAAAGAGAATGACAAGCTCAAGGCGCAGCTGGAAGCCGTACAGGCCGAACTCGCCGCATCTAAGGCCCGCGAAGCCGACCTCACACAACAAGTGTCATCGCTCAAGCAGCGCCTCGAGGAGCCTCAGGACCCGGATGCGCAGTTCACGGCGATGAAGGAGAAAGCCGAGGCGGCAGAGCAAGCGACAACCGCCGCGTGTACCAAGACCGCCGCCCTGGAGCGCAAGATCGCATCGCAGAACAACGAGCTGGAGTACCACCGCAAGGTGTACCAGGACGCGTCGCGCGCCGCCAGCGACCTGGGGTCCGAGAACGCGGATCTGCGCACGCAGCTCGCGGAGAAGGAGAAGCTGGCATCGGCGAACATCGTCACAGTCAACGAGCTCAACGCGAAGCTGGAGCGCAGCGCGATTGCGCGCATGTCGGACGAGTTCACGGCGGTGGTGCGCGAGCGCGAGCGCGACATTGACCGGCTGCGCGACGAGCTGCGCCAGCTCAAGGCCGGGCGGCGCGAGACGCGCCAGTCGAGCGTGCCGCGGAGTCCGCGCATGGGCGTCATGAGCCCGCGCCACCACGGCGGCAGCCGCGGGAGCATGGGCGGTGGCGGCACCGGCGGCAGCCGCGCTACTAGTCCGGCGTCGGCGAATCTGCTCGATCCGGCCGGCGGCGGGCTGCAGTTCTTCGGGTCGCAGCCGGGGAACGGCCGCTGGGGGCATCTCCGCGATTAAGGCAGTTCAGAGTGGCGTGCTTTTTTTTTCTTGTTTCACTAACGACCCGAGCTCACGATATCTTTCCTTTATCTCTCTCTCTCTCTCTCTCTTCTCGTCGTTCCATTTTTCTGTGTTTATATAGACCTGTTTGCTTGTTTCCCTTTGCTTCCCTGTTCCCTCTGGTCCATATGGTTTTGCTCGTTTCTTCCTGACACTTTCTGTTTTTGGTTTTCACCGATCGGCGGCCTAGGCGTTGCTTTAAGTTTTGACACTTCGACGCTCTTCTTGTTGTTCCTGTTTCTCGAATTCTCTTTGCTATCTCTTTTTGTGTTTATTTCGTTTTGGCGTGTATCTGTTATGCTGTCACGGCCTCCTGATACGTTCTTGAGAAGAGGGGGGAGTTCCATTCTTGCTTTTTTTTTCCTGTTATCTTGTATGATTCCCCCTAAGAAATTGTTTCTAGATGCAGTGCCCGTTTGCCATGAAATGTACCAAGATCACTTGTGACCTCTGTAATCTCGTATGAGCAACTATCGCCAACTACAGCTTGATACGCACCAGGGATCCAGAACCAGCACAACCTCAAGCGCACAGGACAAGTGACATATATACGATGGATTAGATTGCATTATTTCAACCTACATGAACAGTTACATTTCGAGCCAGGACGCCCGGCATGACAAGCAAGGAATCTACAAGAGAAACAAACAACAACTCAAGATGCGTCTCCTTCTCCAAAAGAAATTCTCTGCCCATCTGCCTCCAATCCGTTTCTCCGTGCTCGCATTTCTTTCCTCTCCGATCTTTCTCTATGTCGGGAAAACTCGCAAAAACAAAAAAAAGTATAAGAAAAAGGTAAAATAAACAGCAACAATACAAAACAACAGCGGTAAGAAAAGGAAAGGTCGGGATTTATCTACTGAAGGCTGAATGGTGAGGGGGTGGTGAAGAGAGAAGAAGTGTGTACAGAGTCGTTCAGCGGACCTTTTGTTTCTCCTTCGGTTGGGTGGTTATATTTCCGGAGCATCGCCGGGAGACCGTAACGCAAAGAGGGTCGAAAGAAAGCTGTCTCTCGATAAGCCCGTATTGGATCGTCTTCGGAGAAGATTCTTGCAAGCCCATCTCTCGGCGATGGAAAAGGTCGTATCGGGGTGGGATATAAGGAGGGTATGTTGTGTCGTTTTTGTTGGTGGATTGTTTGTTTTGTTTTGCCTGGCGGTTGCGTTTACTTCTCCTCGGGGTAGAGCTCCTCCTTCAGAACGATTCCAAGCTCCTCGCGGAGGGGCTTGAGCTCGGTGAGGTACTCCTCGTACTGGGTCTTGCTCTCAACCTTGGCCTTGATGGCTGTAGAGGGGGGAGAAAGATAGGACTCGAGTTAGTAATGGGCGCCAAGAAGGGTACATGTGGGATGGCAGGGAGAGGTGAAAAGCATATATGTGGAAGAGGGTGAAAGATATCCCCAAGTGTGCGGAAAGAGTGATTGATAAGAGCAACAAGCTGCACGGAGCTTATGACGCAACCGCGACAAGCTCGGAAGAGGTCGTACCTTCGAAGACACGGACGGCGGTGGCAAAGTCGTTCACCCTCCGGGCAGCCTTCAGGGCAGCGGTGATAACCGACGGGGCGGGGACGAGATCGTAGGCGAAGACGTTGTTGAGGTTGCGCTGGAATTCCAGGGGTGGACAATGTCAGTATGGGGATGTGTTGGGGTTTTTAGACACAAAATAAGAAATCAGGCCACTTGATGATTCCGAATGGATCCGGGATCCCGGAGGTGGAGGAGGGAGGAGAGGAAAACTCAAGGAACGCACCTGCAGCTCAAAAACATCTTGGACACCGTCAAACTCCTTCTCGAAGCTGTAGAACATCAAGAAAACGATGGAATTAGTCAATTGGCCCGATTTTCTCCCAATCCGGTGACTCAATGGCAGAGCAGCACAAAATAGGCCCGGGTCCCGCGACATCGCAGTTTCTATCCGCTCGATTGTGTTTATACGGACATCGGCCGTGCTTCGGATGATCGGGACAGCATTATCTGGCGATTATAAAGCTCCCAGTAGTAATACGAGTATCGTCGGAAAGCTATATAGCTCGATCGGGGGGATGCTGTTCTGTTTCGTGGGTCGGACTCGGCGGGTTGAATTTTTATATCGTATCGCGGGACACGGCAGCCAATTGGGAACACATGGCCAAACGACCACGGCAACACTCACCGAGAAGTGAACTCCTCGAACGACTCGGCCTCGTGGCCGGCCGAGGCACGGACAGCCGAAGTCGAGAAAGCAGCGGCAGACCGGACAGCCTGAACACCGGACGAGCGCGCAACGAAGGGGGTGGAGCGCACCACGGGACGAGCCAGGCACCGGCCGGCAACACGGAAGACGGAGGCAGACATTGTGAGGAAGGAAACGGAGAGGGGCGGCGAAGAATACACGATTATAGATCGAGGAAGACAGAGAGAGAAAAAAACAACCCGAAGACGGAGAGGGGAGAGAAACAACAAGCAAACAGAGGGAGGCTGATGGATTGAGAAAATTACTTTGTATATTCCTTTTCCCAAAAGAGAGAGAAGAGAGGAAAAAAGAGAGGAAATTACAACGAGCCAATGATTTCGCAAGGAGTGATTTTTCGGCCAATGCGGATTCCAGATCTCCCGGAGTTCTTCCAGACGTGCGAAAATGCACTACAGCGTAATGGTGGTACGATTTTGATTGGAAAAATTTCAGCCTCCCAGGCACTGTGCGGCGACCGAATCAGCGCATTTCATTCTCAGGAACCAGAAACATGCGTCAACTGCGGAGGAGCTACAGGAGGGAGAACATCCAGATAGATACCCGATTAACCCACCCGAATTTCCATTGGGCTTCGTTTTGTAGATTGCTTTCACCCCACCCTCCGATATAGAAATTCACGGCGTTTGCTCCATCACCGCACCGGTGCGGGCTTTCTTTCGGGCGTGTCCTCGCCTGTCGAGATTCTTTTGAGCTCTCCCCGTCCTCGCTGACACATCGGCTGACTTAGCCTACCGCGCAGAAGGAGTGGGCGAATGGGGAGGCTGTGAATTCACGACGGCGTTGTCAGCCGTGGGTGACTCAGCAGACTGGTGCTGATTGGCCAATTCGATGTCCAACAGTGTCGAGTGTGCGTTTTCGAATGTTCACACTCTTCACACTGTCCTTGGGTCAGCTTTCGTCGCGACATCGCATCACGATGTCGTGTTGCTGGGCACTGGCGAGTTTTCAGCTTCCTTTTGTTCTGCTAAGTGTCCGAGGTATCCATAGAGCTGCGTGGGCATCCCCATAGCCTTTCGTTTCCCTTAGGAGACAGCGCGAGAAGACGTCTACCTTGTTCCATCGTTTAACACCCAAAACACACGGTTGGCTGCGTTCAGGCCGTTTGGCCATAAGTCGGAGAGCTCGCCCGCATCTCTTCTGCCCGGTTCTCTGGCTTCAGTCCGAAAAGCCCGGGACGCGGTGCACAGAAATACATTCAACTACAAGCACACCCGCCACACGCGCCGTTGCGCGCCAGCGGGAAACCAGGAACACACAACGGCCGACGCACAAATCCCCCGGGGGGGGCGAAGACCAAAAAACGACGGACGATTCTCCCCTGTTCCTGGATTCGCACAAAATTTGACATGTGAGCTTCACCACCTCAGACTCTACCGACTTTTCCCAGGCACAAGTATCCACTATGTCTCGATTTTCAACCCACTGTTTGGCTGGAGTTTTTGATCGTCTTTAATCTCTCTCTGGCCGGTTATAGCATGCGGGCTCGTCATTCCCTCCCCAACTACCAACAGCCCGCCGGCGGAATGCAGGAGCCCATGTTCCTCTTCAAACAAGATTTGGTCCTCGGTGTCCTCCTTTTCACGCTTGTTTCGGCGCAAGAGCCACTCAACAAAACTGAAATCCATGCACAGCCGTGTGTCGACATCTGTTCGTTTTGTTCGTCCATGACGTGCTCTAAAAGTGGTGGCCAGAGGCCACTTAGGGTTGTCCCTGTTGCTTTTCTCTCTGATGCTCCTTTGATTCCTAGACGAGCTGCCTCATCGTTCGCGGTGTTGATAAACGTCACAGGTTTGTTAACCGGAAAGTACGTTATGTACAGCTCTTAGTTCCTCCATGATAACTCGGAGGCACCGCTCAGCGACTCAACGAGTAACGGCCGGCTCCTCCCTCACCTGCAGATGTGCCGTTTTTTAACCATGATTCAGAGGTACTTGATTCATCGTGTTCGTTATGATTCATGATTCATTCTACCGTCCCCCCACACACATTCGTTCACTCGATCTTCAATACCATGTTATATAAATACCGTGCCCACTCCTCCATCCCCTCGTTCAAAGATGTAGCTCCCAGCCCACCTCCCTAGGGGAAACCCGCGTCCCCGTTAACTGCCGCCGCATTTGACTCAAACGCACCCCGTACTTGTTCCTGGCCCACACCCCAGTCACGATTATCGCATCCGCGTGATGGATACAGCATCGCTCTTAGAACCGTGGGTGCGGTACGACGCTCTCCAGCAATAGAAGATCCTAAATACAGAAAATGTGAACGGGGCCGACCGCCGGGAGAGACCACGGTCCCCCGATAAAGCCGAGAGTTTTAAGGAGTACCGGACCCCATGGTAATTGTCCTGCCGGCATTCCGGGTTTATCGTGCCTGAGCCGGTTCATCGTCCGGTTTCCCTGTCGGCGTCTCTTATTGATCAGTCAGGAACTCAGGACTGATGTGACCAGATAGCCCACTGTATCTTACATAGTATCGACTGGGAACAGCCCTATGCCCTAGCTAGGTATTGTAACAAATGCCAGCACATATGTGTTTGGGTGACCACATCCCGCGAAATCCATTCAATCCCGCAGCGGATTCTCCTGATCCCACACAACCCTCCCCTCGTATCAAGCTTTTTTTTTTCGGCATTGTGGTGAAAGTCACGCGATGATTGCTTTTTTTGCGGCGGGTTCACACCTACAAAAGCCGAAATATCCGAACTTTCACGACCGTGCAATCACGCAAAAACCCAGGAGGAATCATGGGAAGCGGGTTTCCCATTTTTGGTCTCCTCTTGTGTTTTTTTTTTTTTTTACCTTTGATTGCCTGTAGTCTGTAGATATGTACTCTTTCTCTTATCTTCGGCGGCGGATCGGCTAGCGGAGATTGTCAAGCAATGCCGGAAAATGGGGGCCCAGCGGCCGTTTCTCCCACATTTTCCACATGTCGTGATTACATCTGCGTATATGTGTGCGTTCTTGGACGGGTGACTACTACGGTGGCACTTTCACGTGTGAATTATACCCTCTGTAGGAACACCCAAAAATGTGTAATTCATGTCCCCGGTACATACAGTAGCGCAGTATGCACGGTGGGGACTTGGTCGGTCCTCCATTTGTTGAGAAAAGCTGTGGAACGCAGCAGAAGCAAATTGGAGCCCAGCTTTTCCTTCGCTTTTCTGCTTCTTCTGTTGCTTCTGCCAAGACGTCATTTCGGAACGTTACACCCATCCAATCACAGCGCTGGGGTTTGGCCACAAGATCAGATGGATGCAGTGGCTTAGATGGGCGCTGTATGGAGCGTGGAAATGTGCTAGATATAGACGCTGCAAGACAGTAACTCCGTACGCGACAAGCTGTCGTACAATCGTGGTGATTTCTGGTCGCCTAAGGGTTGGGGTTTGGTAGCAGAGCTCTCTGGAAGTATCTTCCTCCACGGGGGAATCGGTAGGAGATACGTTCTCTTTGTCATGGATGGCAATCATATCGACCGGGGAACAGTGGTGATAGATCCGAATCCGGGGACAGCAGGAAGGGCTCTGGTTCCAAAGCTACGGTACACCCTTCTTAAGTCATGATGCTATCCGGGATATCAACCCGGGTGTCTGGTATTTACAAGGCCACAGTCTCTGTTTCCTTTGCGACGGTGATCCTGTACCGACTCACTCCCTGACTCCTGACTCCTGACTCGACGGCGCATATTATACTCGGGACATAGGCTTAAGCCATAAGGAGATATAAGCACTCAATATTCACCATTTTTATACTGAATGCTCACATGAAAGCGGGTGTCAAAGGCTCGAGATTGGGGCTAGCCAAACTCGGAACCGTGTATTCATTCTGGATTGGACGCTGCCGCCCGGACACGCGCAAACAACGCCCGTGTATTCCTTCTCCTACACAGCTTGCTTTTGCGCCGAAATGAAACGTCCTCTTTCGATCGATCTGGAACTCTCTGCCGTTGGAAAAGACAAAAAAGGTGAGAATTTCACAGTGCTCAGCTGGCTTGACCCACGGGCAAATTGGTATATCGACATGCCCTGCGATTTTGGCCCCTATTTCCCCCCCCAGGACCTTTTTTTTTCTCTTCGCACATATCTGTCCTCAAACTCTCGTGAACTCACATATCCAATGGCCAGCTCAGCTTCACCTTTCCAGCTAGAGGAAATCCGTCGTCGTCGGCTTTCGCTGCATGCGCTCATTCCAACATCTGGACATAACTCTGTAGACAAGAACAGCAAGATCGAACCCGTAGAAAAAGAGCCAAGTACCGAGTAACTCACGATTCCCGTTCAACTGTCATTTTGCGGCCGAAATAATCTTCCGGCGTTGACCAGCTCTTCTTCTTGTTGTATTGTTCACCACCCGCCAAGAAGTTTCATGCCGTAATCTTGTTCTTTATTTCCTCAGGATCTCGCTACCTCGGCGCGGTGACGTCGTCTCCCTTTTTTTTTCTTCTTTTTTTTTTTTTTTCTGGGGGTCCAAATCTGGTATAAACAAAATACACAAAACAGTGGCAACAAGGCCTTTTAGGCGACTGTTGCTTGCATTGGCTTTAGGGCCGCTTGTTACGTCTTTTAGGGGATGGTCCACTATAAGTCTGCCCCATTTCTGTTCCTAGCTGCTTTGCTAACACTCTAATCCCGCATTCTGTGCCCCTTGATCACCTTTAATTCCTCTCCCAGGGGGGGGGGTTGTTTCTCTTCCTTGATGGGATGTTCCTCCATTTTTTATACCTATTCACGTTCATCTCTCTCTTCTCTTTTTCTTCTTTTCATTCCTATTCCGTCCTCCTCTTTTTTTTCTTCTCTTTTTTGTTCCATCTTCATCCTTTTTTGCTTTCTTTCTCTTTTTTTTTCTTTTCCTTTCTTCTCCCCCTTAATCTTTCTCCTCTATCCTCTCCTCTCTCTCCTCTCGTGAATCGGGCCTCCTTTCTTTATTGCCCTTCTCATTAATTTCTCCTCCTCCCCCTTTTCCTCCTCTTCCTCTCCTATTACTGATCGTGATCTTCTTAACCCCCAATTGGCGAGAGATCAATACACATCTCACCATGGATACAAGCTCACTACTTGAGAGCTTCCAGCTCCCCTCAATTGACCGCCCGTTCGGTATCCAACTATGGCCCATCTTCAGCAAGGTCTTCGAGACCATTGTGGGCTATCCCGCCGATGACTTTGTGTTCGTGGCTGGCAAGACGCCCATGTCGACTCTGAAGGAGAGTGGCATCTTCATCGTGTGCTACTACATCGTCATCTTCGGCGGCCGCGAGCTGATGCGCAACCGCCCGGCCTTCAAGCTGCAGAAGCTCTTCCTCATCCACAACTTCTACTTGACTGCCATCAGCTTCATCTTGTTGGTGCTGTTCGCCGAGCAGCTGATCCCCACCGTCTACCACCACGGCATCTTCTTTGCTATCTGTGATACCCGTGGCGGCTGGACGCAGCCACTGGTCGTTCTCTACTATGTATGTCTCGCCTTTACATTTTTTCTTCTTCTTTCTTCCTCTTTTTTTTTTCTTTCCCGAGGCCCCGTTGCAAGCAGCCGCAAAGACAGTGCATGTGGGTCTTTTCCCAATGCGTGGTTCTATGGCAGGCTTTTCATCCCCATCGGTTCTGTTCTCCCTTGGCGTGGCTGCGATACACTCAATTGCTCCAAGCTATGTTCTTTCGTCATCGTTCTAACATCCTTTACTCCTTTCTTTCCTCTAGCTGAACTACCTTACCAAGTACCTCGAGCTCCTTGACACCGTGTTCCTGTTCCTGAAGAAGAAGCCGCTTAGTACGTCTACAAGAGCCCTTTTCCTCGATCTGCATCCCCACACGTAAACCCACGATCCGAAACGCGTCTTTTTTGGCCCGAATCTCGTGTACAAACAACTAACCCGCCGAATTCGGTGTTTTTCCTTTCCTGCAACAGCCTTCCTGCACTGCTACCACCATGGTGCTACCGCTCTGCTCTGCTACACCCAGCTCCTCGGCTCCACCGCTGTGTCGTGGGTTGTCATCACCCTGAACCTTGCTGTCCACGTTGTCATGTACTGGTACTACTTCCAGAGTGCCCGTGGTGTTCGCATCTGGTGGAAGGAGTGGGTTACCAAGTTCCAGATCATCCAGTTCATCATCGATCTCGGTAAGTTGCCCTCCCTCTGCTGGCATCCAGTCAACCAATCAATTGCTAATGCACAACCATCATTAACCCCCCACAGGCTTCGTCTACTTCGCGTCGTACACCTACTTTACCTCGACCTACTTCCAGTGGATGCCCAATGCTGGCAAGTGCGCTGGAGAGGAGTTCGCTGCCTTCTCTGGCATTGGTATCATCTCGTCGTACCTGGTTCTGTTCATCTCGTTCTACTTCGCCACCTATAGAAAAGAGGGCAAGGCCCCGAGTGGACGCAAGACCGCCCGCCGCATGTCCCAGGCTCCTCTCCCCGACCCGCATGACATGCTCACCGGCAAGTCGACCTCGATCCCGTCGGCCCGCCAGGTCTCCGCCTCCGGTGTCAAGACCAGCGGTGTCACCACCCGCTCGCGCAAGGCCAACTAAGCAGCCCGAATCGCGAGGCCCATGATGTGGCCATAACCACCATCCACGCCCACCCCACCTTGCCAACCTTGCTCGCCTCTTTGTTCCCGCTCAGTCGGTGACCTGGCACATTGGGTCTAGCTTTGGAGCGGCCAATGGGGGTTGGCAACTCGCATGAGTTGCCTTTTATATGCTGTTGTCGGCACATATATCCTTATTTCCTCTCTGTTATATCTTGTCTTTTCCTTACATCTAAAAACTTGTTTTTTCTGTGTTCATTGCATGGCGGCGGAGCATTTCCAAGGCTTTTCCTGTCTAGACCTACCAACAACCCCCCAAAAAGATTCAAAACCGTGACACCTGGCCCCCAAGCATCGACGGAGAACAGGCAACTTGCATTGGCCATGTCAAGAAGTTCCAACGTTTGATGCAGCCAGTCGTTCACTCGCCATGACCTATTGTTCGAATATTCTTCACATGGCTTCTGAATAGCCCCGAATCGTGTCTCTGCTTGTGTGGCTTCTGCTTGTCCCGTTCCCTCTTGTCCTCAAATTATGTGCGCATTTCCCCGACCCCGAACCCGAGCTTCATGTCTTTTTTCAGCGGACACACCGATCGATTCGTCCCTCGAGTTTCCCCTGTCCGTTCGTGGACCTCGTCAACGGGAATGATGTTTACCTTTTTTCTTTTCTTTCATATGATGCAAAGAGTGTATCAACCGGAGGGTGATGGAGAGGGGCGTTTTCTTTTTCCCAACTGTGTGTATCTGGTGGAAGGGAGGGGTAGGCGGGTTGGTTTTGTTTCCCAAGCGCTGAGGAAGGAAGCCGGGCTTCCATTGGTAATCTTTCTTGTACGTTACGGTGGAATTTCCTTGATTCTTTTCTCCTTTTTTCTTTTCTGTTGCTTCCATTTTTCCCCATTTCTTTTAATTCTTCCTTGTTTTCTTGTTAGCCGTTGTGTGGCCACTTCTGCCCGCCCGGTCCTGGACTTTGGGCTTCTGCAGTTCGGAACAAAGGAACACCACGGGAACGAGCTCTCGGCAGGAGGTCCTCGGCCTTGGGCTGGACGTGGGGTTCTGTCTTCTTCAGCGGTTCTGTCTTTCGGGATTTCTGTCGCAGCGGGCCGGCGAATTACTCTGCTTGTTGTTGGTGTCCTCCCGAACCGAGCGAAGCACTTGAGGAGCCCACTGTCCGGCATCTAACTTTTCGTCCCCCTTTTTCATTTGCTATTTTTTCTGCATGTTTTTATTACGTCTTGGAGGATTCGGAGGGCAGGTAATAGGTTTTTTTTCTCGGGCACCTCAAAAATAAATACTGCTTTTTATTGTTAGAAAACCCCGGATGCTTCTTCTTTCGTGCATGTGCGTTTGCTCTTGAATGTTCCCACGGGGCCGTTTGCTAGGGTTACGTGAACTGTGGCAACGGATATATTACATGTCCCGTGGTGTACTCGTAGTAGTGAGGAACGGAAGGTGCGTATCACATACACGAAGCGCGAATCAGGCGAACGGCCAAAATCGGCAGGCAGATGAACAAACAACCCGGGAGACCTTTCGGGGTTGGCGGGATGGGATGGTGCGTGGGGGAAGGAGCGACCGACGCTTCCAGTCTTTAATCAGAACCAAAAAAAAAATCAAAAAATCTTATTAATAAAAAAAAACCCCCTGCATATGTTGCAAGAGAGTCGCGAGTTTTATTCCGTCTGATACCGGTGCACACACACTTAAAGTTCGTGCTTCGTTCACCCGACCTTGCGTGCGCATCTGGGCACGCACACACACGCGCGCCCGCGCACGACGTCATCCGGCATCTCGACAGGGGGGGGGG
>LNGK01000008.1:1922842-2022690 GCA_001510575.1 Knoxdaviesia capensis | reverse complement strand
GGGGGGTTGTCAAAGAGACGAACGACGACGAACAGCGGGCGGAGAGTGTGCCGTCAACCGGGCGAATGCAGCGGGCCCGGCGGAAGGGGGACATGGTCCGGTGATCGGGCAGTGAAAGTTGCTTATCATTTCTCTCTGGAGACAGAAAGAGGTCCCAGTGACCAGATGCTCCCGGGCCTACAGAGATGTGGAAAGGAGCAAGTCCACTACTACCGCCCCGCAAAGGACCGACCGAGGAGGGATCAACGAAGGAAGAACAACCCGCTGAGATCCTCGCACTTCGACTGCATGTACTGTCCCGCGTACATATATGCACGAAGACAGTCGCAGCAGTCTAGGGGAAACACACACACATAGCACTACCCACACCAGTGTACCAGCACAGGCACGCTGCATCTGGCCCGGCACCTCCCACACGTGTATTTTCTATTTTTCGATCGCACTGCATGGAAACAAAAGCCTGTGTGCCTGCGCTTCGCCGGCCGGACCTAGCGTACGGGACTGCGCGCGCGCGCGAGAGAGAGAGATGGATCGAAGGGAAGAGGACGGCTCTGGAGGGCTGGAAAAGAAAAAAACGAGCTTCCCGGACAAGAACGTGCATATCATGTGCCGGGCAGTCACACCCACCCACCTGTGCGCACACATCGGCGAACCAGGCGTCGGTTAGTGGTGGTGGTGGTCCTGGGGTGCTGGTTGCCGTGGTTTGGAATGTCACACACAACCACTACCGCCACCCAGAACCACCTCCCGCCTCACCCCAGCCCAGACCTCTCACCAACTCTCTCCAAAAAGACATGCCCGCCTCTGCCCCCTTCTCCTCCTCCATCCTGTCTCTCGATGCAACAAGCCTCTTCCTCTGTCCCCCCCCGTACCCTCAACCCTCAAATCTAGAACTATTCCACAGCCTGCCTCGTCTCGCCATCGCCACTCGTTGACACCATCACACAGAGACATCCGCCCGAATACCCCCCCTCTCCATCCCCTCTTGATTGAAAACCAAGAGCGCCATCCACCACTTGAGGTCTCATTCCATCCGGTGTTCTTCTTTCTTCTCTCTAATCACCACCTGTCTCTGCCCAAAGGGATGTGTGTGTGTGTGGCTGGCACACACTATCTTCAAAAAAGGGGAAGGAGAAACGACACCACAAAATGAGAGACACGGCACATGTGGAGAGTGGGACTCTTGCCAATCAACTCCCCCTTCATGGATGGCACTATATATCAGACGGCAGTGGTGGAGGGACGAAGAGATGCCGTTCTACCCTCCTCAAACACCTGGCGTTCACTGCCTACGTCTCACAGGAACATATCCACGCGTGGGCAAGCCAAGTCAGTCACACAGATGTTATGCACAACCGGATCGATCAACAGAAGTGTCTTGCAGAAAAGTGGTAAACAAAAGAAAAGAAATATGCTTGAAAAAGATTGCCGTAAGAGTAACACTTAATATTAACGCCTCATTTCTGGTTCCCTCCAAATGGTATCATAAACTCATAAGCTTGCAGAAGAAGCTGAAACAAAAGAAAATCGAACATAAGAGAGAAAAAAAAGCAAACACGATGATGATGGTCTGGGACAAATTCCGAACAGTAGTAAACACCTCCAAGTATTCAAGATCAAATCAATATCCACCAAATACACCAACACTGTCTCGTCACCGTATTAAGACATGTTATGTGACTATCCCTGCTTCGCAACTTGCTTTTCATCTGTAAGTGGTCTTGCGGAGGCAGATCATTGCACAAAGACATGGCACTCTGATACACAGTAAAACCTCAGACCTAGAGAGAAGATCATTGCAGTCGGTGTAGAGAGAGATGCATCAGGCAGCCAACAGTGAATGAGACAGATCCAGTCTGACCATATCCAAAGGGCGACTTGCTCATGGTCTGGCAACGCTGCGTCTCCGCGAGATGCCGAAGCTGAGGATACGGCCCTTGGAGGGCGATCCCGTCAGGCTCATGGGAGTGGTAGGGCGAGGAGCCACGAGCGAGGCCATCAGCTGCATGCTTCGGCGCTGAGAGACCGGAGAGGACTCGTGCTCGTTGTGGGTCTCGTCGGCCGCAGCCTGAGCTTCCTCGGTGATCGGCGTGGGGAGGGGATCATGGAAGTCGTTCAGGTTCTGGCGGCTGCGCTTCCGCACGATGCTCATGGTGCGCTTGAAGACAGCAGTGGAAGTCTTGGGCGGGTGAGGAGCATCGTTGGTGTCGAGGTCGGCTTCCTTGGTGAACGGGTCAGTGCTAAGGAACGGCGTAGGGGTCTTGGCCGAGTTCCGGTTGGCGGTGATCAGAGCAGTGGCGGCTTTCCAGCTTCGGGTTGCCGACCGGGCCAGGCCGCGGGATGGCGCAGCACTGACATCGGTGTCGTTGGAGCCCCGGCTCGGAGGAGCAGTGGAGCTGGAGACGTGAGAGGCGGCGGTGGAAGCAACAGACACTCTGCGCGAGAAGGACGCGTCGGTAGACATTGACATCCGGGAGCTGCTGCTGTGCTGCTGGAATAGGTTGGAGACCTGGCTGGCAGGGGTGATAGGACGAGCGTGGGTAGAGGGTCTGAGGCGGCGTTGGTGGCTGTGGGTGGGAAGCTCGATGATGCTGGGCTTTCCGTAGTAGACGAACGACACTATCCGAGCAGTGCCCTCAGTGCTTAAGCTGCGGCGGAAGGGAGACGACACAGACTCGTCGCCGCTGTCGAGGCTTTCACAGTCGTAGTCGGACAGCTCGTCGGCACTGGTCGAGGCATCTTCCTCCGAAGAGAGATAGACGTCGTGGGGAGCCGAGATGGCGTTGGAGGTGACGGTAATGGAGGCCACCTTGGAGGCGGCATCCACGGGGGGAAGGGGAGCACCAGCGGCGGCAGACTTCGACACCACCGGGGTCGAAGGCACGGTGGACGCAGCAGCCATGTTCATGCGTCGGGGAGCAGCCCGCAAGGCACTGCGAGGAAGGAGGACGGGAGGTTGAAGCTGGTCGACCATGTTGGCGGAGGCAGACTTGGAGGAGGTGTAGTACGAGTCGATGGTGGAGGCAGCGGATTCCGAGGCGTCGTCGTGCTCGTCGTCGTTGTCGTCGTCGTCGTCAAAGCTCCGGCGAGTCAGCGGCTTGGGAGCTCCGGGGATGCTCTCACGGTAGGAGGACTTGAGGGTTGCTGGTGAAGAAGCTGGTTGTTGGGCAGCAGATGTTACGGAGAGAGTGGTCGAGGGCAGATGGTTCTCGGAGGCGTCAGAGTAACATGACGAGGACGAGGAGATGGATGAAGAAAACGAGTCGGCAGAAGCGGTGCGCTTTAGGGGTTTATGAGAGGAGAGAGAAGCAAGTCGCACTTCCCTCGTTGGAGGGAGTGGAGAGGCGATGGCTTGGGACATGGCCGCTCGAGGATGTGGAAAGTTTGAGATGGAGGTCAAAGAAACGAAGATAGCAGCAGACTGATTGGAAAATATGACCAGCAAGGGAGAAAAGGGTAGAAAAATCCCAGAGAAAACAAACAGCCCGGTGAGGAGGAATACGACGGAGGGAACAGACGAAGGGAGAGCAAGATGAGACGGAGTCAAGAATAAAGAGAGAGAGAGAGAGAATGAATAGAAAGAAAGTGAGGGATGGAAGATACAAATAGATGACGGCGGTGATGGAATGCAGGGAAGAGATAGTTGTTTTGAAAAAGAAAAAAGAGGAACAAAGAGTGTGAGAGGAGAAGCGAACAGAAGTGAGGGAGAGAAGAAGCCGAGATAGGATGGGAATGGTATGGGGTAATATATTGGGAAGAAGGAGCGAGCGAGGTGGGTGGGTGGGAGGAAGGAACGAGAGAAGGAAGCAGGGTGGGTGTAAGTCGAGCCAGCCAGGAAGAAAGAAGGAGCGACCAAGACACCACAGACAGAAAGAGAGGCCGTACTCTTTTAGGTACTGGGTGGGTGGGTACCTGTTCGGTTTGTTAGTGGCCGGGGCAGCGGTCTGACGGTGCTAACAGTACTGTACAGGATGTACTGGAGGGTGTACTACTAGTACCTGTGGCCCGTTCCTCGCAGGCCACAGAGAAGGCGCGGTGCACGACGGGTTTCCGTCTAGTCTCAGTTTGCTCTGGCAGCGAATTGAAATGAGGCGTCCATGGCGAGAGAGCAGGTGCTCTTCTACTGTATTGTACTGGGTCGGGTACATAGTAGAGTTGGCGTTGCTGGGGACAGAAGGAGCAACCACCGGCATACCACGGATGGGAAGGAAGCAGCGACATGAAGCATTCCCTCTTTCCCTATGGCAGCTCTTGTTCTTTCCTGTTTGGCTGCGACTCGGCCGTACTCAGCAATGTGGGCGTGCACCGTTGAGTCAGCGAGCATGCCTCCAGGGCTGGAGGTATTGTACAGTAGGCAGGTGCTGTGCTCTGTTGGGAAAGCACGAGTGACCAGCGGCGATCGCTCTTTCCGCAAGCTTGGAAACCTCCTCCTACCTCCCACCCGTTGTGGCTCGTTCGCTCGCCCGTCTTATCCATGTCGCCCTTGTGTGTGGTCTTGTGTGTGGTCTTGTGTCTCGTCGAAGGCCCCTGGAGTGTTTTGTGTGTGTGTGTGTGTACAGTATAGTACAGAACAGTCCCGCCCTTTTACGAGAGCGCGCCCCCAGCTGCCAGAGCTAAAAACGAGCTGGGCTGATGGGAATAGAGTTGGAATAGCCCACACCCTGTTGAAGCTTTGGTGCACACCCCAATGCAATTCCACACACCCCAGGAAAGGTTACAGAGGGAAAGAGCCGGACGTGCCTGCTAACCGGTTCTTTTTTTTGTTACACCATAATTACACCACCACACACCATTTCCACCGGCGTGGTCTCAGCCTATGGAATCTGAACTTGCCGGAAGTTTCGTGAAGGGGAAACAAGAGTGAACGGCGGCCGATGGACTTGGAGATAATAAGCCAAACAAAGGAGACAACACTCACTTGAAGAAATCGTGCTGTGCACACTGTCAACCGAACTGTTCGCAATTTTACTGTATTTTCCACTCCAGAGCACACTAACCCGCCCAGCGTGCGTTTTGGTCTGTGTCACCGAGTCCATGCCGACCAAGCTTCACCTTTTTCTGGCTGTGTCTGCAAATCGCGTGTTGGGAAGATGCAGCAACGCGAAAAAGAACGAACGTGTCAAATTACAGGTGTCTGTGTTTGCAAGTTCGTTCGAATCAAGTTTATCTTCCAAAACCCCAAACCCCGATCTACGCTGATAGTTATGCCGAAATGTGCGTCCTTCCTGCGACGTGCCCAATTTCTCGTCACTGGCCTGGGCTGCCGATCGTGCTGGATATTCGGATGATCGGCCAGTGCCAGTCAATTGAAGAGACCAGCAGACTCGAAACACAGGCGATGGGCGGCCATGAATCGACGTCAATGCTATATGGCTAAAGTGGGCAATGGCTGCCACTGATCTCCAGACCTTATTATACCCTTACCGATATAATCTTCTGCGGCGTCTTTTTCCCAGGTGTTCGCTCATCCTGGGCCATGATCGTCGCTCCTCTTCTCTCGCCTTTTTCAAGATTTTCTGGCGTGGGTTTGTTGTTCCTGGTTTGTTGTAACTGTGTCACAGACAGCGTTGGAACAGCCCCGTTTTCGTTTGTTCGGAACCTGGGAACAGCCCCGGTACGGCGCACAACTGCAACCCTTAGTTGGGAAGCCTTCACCAATATCGCAGAGAGTGTCGGCTTTACTACTGCATACTGAAATTCCAAACTTCAGCCCTTTCAAGAGATGATGCTCCTCAGGGATGACCGTTTTTTGTTCCCACCGTCTGTGGCATTCCCCAAACGCGAGCCCTGCATAATCTTTCGTTTGATTCCCCTTTGATGTTATTGAGAAGGACGCCGGCGTTGTGAGCGGAGGTGCATCCGTTTCTGTTTCAAGATTGAACAAAGCACCAGCCGGCGCGTGCTTTACACGACGACACATCTTCACGACTGGTGCACTTACTTGGTGCTGGTGCGTGCTTGTACTGTCGACAGTCGTTCTCAAAAGACCCTGGATTTCGAAACTGGATGGGTGAGTGGATGGACCGGCAGCGACAAGCGGTTGGCTTTGGTTGGCCGTGGGCTTATCAGACTCTCTTTCTCTTTGTGTGTAATTCCATATCGGTAATAATATTTTTTGTTACCAAGAAAAAAAAAAGAAAAAAAAGAGAAAAAGACTGAAGTGACGGCAAATCATATCTTCACCGGTGGTTGGGAAAGCTCGGCTGCAAACCTGGCGATATCTTTCGGTATCTTTTCTTCTCTTCTTCCCCAGCCCTGTCTTTTGGTGTTGGCCACTGGTGCTGCTTCTTTTCTGTCATGGTGGGACGAAAAAAAGGTGACCGCCCCCAGCCCCAAGCCCACATCTCTCTTGCTTTCCCAACACACCACGCCATCAAGCCTTGGAAATACGGATACGGGTTGTCCGTAGGATTTTTAGCCCTGCACGTGGAAAAAGCAGAATCTTCTCTCTTCTTTCTTTCGAACACAAGCATGCGGATATCCACAGTTCAAAGAAGAGAATCCTAAATTTGGGATTTTCAATCATCGACCAACAGACGGCGATCTCCAGAACAAAGCCGTATGGCACACGACTCCCTTACAGAGGACCTGAGCAAGGTTTTTTTTTTTTTTTTGCCCTCCCGCCAGGATCCCGCCGGTCTGGGTTAACCTTGAGATAGGACCGTGGTCCGGGTGGGTTTTTGGCTTTTTAGCAGGTGTGACTGTATTTTTAGCTGCCGGGCCCTGTTCTCTTTGTGCCTGGATCCAGTCATCCAGTCCCTGATCAGTCAGTGGTGATTGATGGTCAGCCGGGGCTCAGACCATCCACAGACCAGGACCTGCGATCTCTTTTTGTTCTTACGGACGTTACTGCAGGAACCTGCATTCCTGTGGCCGATGGCAACGGGACAAAAGAAAGAGCCGCAGCAGTGTGTACTGTATATATAGGACGTGCGGAAGGGATCTGAATGAGAAAACAAGGACAGATCAAAGAAACGGAAAACAGTCTGCGCGTCTCCTCATTCCTGGGGCCGAAGGAACAGCTCCCCCGAGCGAACAAAGACCCGCAAAAACCCTAAGACGCAAGGGTTGGGGGCCCGGGGGAAAGAGGCATCAGCCGCCTTTGGGCGCGTATATCCTACCAAACCACGGCCCTTGACTGCGTTTAAAATAGAAGGATGACAGCCAGAACAAGCCATGAGAAAGAGGGCCGAAAATCTGAAATACTCCTAAGAGACCGATCAGACATAAGACGGAAATCCTGGCGTGTATGTGTGTGCGTGAATCTGCCTTTGTCCGTTCCTTTTGAGGCTTGGATGGAAATATTTTTTTTGGTGTCCCCCTTTGTGGCACTTGCACCAGCACCGCCCACCTCGAGGAACCATAAACCTCGAAGGAAAAGGGAAATCCTTCCGAGGCCTTACTTACAACGGTGGTTTTATTTTCGGGTGGCTCGTTCAGACGATGATGACTGTTGGTTCTTTTTTTCGTGGGTGTGCTCAGCTTCAAGTCATCCTTTTCTCTCAATAAGCGTGTTCGCTGACGGGTACAGTCAGATATCTCTTCTACCGCTGTCTTGTCTGGTTTCTTCCTCCTTCTTCCGTGGGCTGGACAAAAACAGGAGCAAAGGGGAAAAGCGCCACACCGTGAGTTTTTTTCGGGTTTCCTGGGCCGCGCTTATACATCCGCTAGTCTGGCCGGCCTAGACAAATACACGCTGGGGAGCTTTCCCTCTGCTCTCCCCGCCGCCGCCGCAGCCGCAGCACAACTTACTGCAACCGGCACGCACCCGGACAAATAAACAGAGCTGTGTTCTGCAAGGAGGCGGGTTGGTTTCGCAAAGAAGGCGAAGCAGAGACAGGAGAGAGAGAGAGGAACTATTGTGTTTCCTCCTTCTGGACCTCCGGACTGGTTTGCAGCTTTGTTGAACAGGACATTCCTTCGTTGGGGGGTTGCCGGGAGGAATCCATATATAACAGACGTGAAGTTACTTGCAAACGAAACGTTTGACAGAAGGAAACCACCACCCCCTTCGTACCTGAGAGGCGTTTTTCCCTTGTTCGTGCGGTTTCTGTTTCTCATACGCCTCAGCGTAGCCGTGAGATGTGCGGCGATTTATTAATAGCTTACAGAAAGGCCACATGGTTACTTCTGTGTGAACATGCGATGCTCTTCCGCGAGAGCGCTTCTTGGCTACAGAGGAGTACGAGGATGCGGAGCTCACTCGTGAATACTCGTAGTAACAAGCTAACAGTACCGGAGTCGAATGTGAATGCATGAAGCCATGCTCTGTTTGGGTATTTGGAAGTTGAACCCTAGACCAGACCCGGCTGCCTACAGATTGATCATGGCCTGGACTCAACTGCAGTGCAGATCGGTACCTCGACGATACATGCAGGAACACCTAAAAACCGCCTGGACCAGCCTGCAGCCAGCACCTGTGCATGAGTAGACCGGTTGTAGAACCAGGGGAGAGGCAGCAGGGGAACCCTCACGCACACTAATTTTTTCTGAGCAGTTGACTTCCACCATGACATCGCGGACATGGTTTAGGGACAGGTACTCTGGGTTGAGCGTTTGCTGCAGGCGAAGTCTAAATTCTTTGACTGTGCCCCCCCTGGTCGTAAACGTCCGGGGTTTCCCCCCCCGGAGGCCAGCCCCAACTGAACGCTGAATGCACCGGACACAGCCAGAAAATGAGAGAACCCGATAAAAAAAAGAAAAGGTATGGGTATGACGAGGGTGGGTGGTACGGCCCGCCAAAGGAGTGGACAAGGGCCCCAGCCTAAAAACAGCCAAGGGGGAAGAACAGAGATACACACCCGTACAAGAGCAACTAGGGTCTGGGTGAGGGTAAGGGTTTGTGGACTGCACTCATTTCAAGCAAGCACTGTGAGAGACCCTGGAAGACCGATGTCTGAGCGAAACACACATCTTTCTACCCGGACAGTCGGAGTTCAATTTCCTTTTCACTTTCAATAGTTTGTGTCCCCGGTGTAATCACTGCTCGAACTTACAAACGCCCCGGGTTACCCCCAGGCAAGGACCAAAAAGCAGCCAGTCCAGTGTTGGGCAGATAGGCCCCCTTCTATGTGTGTATGCATCCCGGCTAATTCTGGCGCAGGCCACGACAACACCACGCGGAGGTGTCCAGAGTTGGAGCGAGACTTTCCCGGGGTCTCTGGCTGGCTGGCTTGTTTGCTTCAACACAGGTTTTCCCACCACCGGCGGGGCCGTCCCCGGAAGCGGAAACACACATGCACACACACATAAGCACAACTCGCGCCAGTTTGCCAGGCCAGTACTGTATGTGGTACCGGTTCTTGCGGTCCCACGGATCCCGCCCACGCGGCGGAGCGAGTGAAGTCGTTTGCTTGCTGGGCGGGAGGGTCGGGTGGCGTTTGCGTGGTTCCCGGGGATGCAGAGCGAGCACATGTTACGTTCATGCGTTGAACTACCCAGAACCACACAAACACCACTGCTGCTATCATATGTACACAGCACGCTGTATATGGCCATCACGCCGCTCATATTCCGACGCGCAGGCGACCCGGTTTGGATTACCCAGAGCGTCTTGTTTGTGTGGAACGGAGTGGCTAGTGCCATGGTCCACCGGGTGGTCTGTGATTCACAGTATAGTACACACAAGCAACAAACCAGAAGAGAGCGGGCCTATCGAGGATCTTGAGGGCTCTGTTTTGGTGCCCAACCTAGACGACTTGGCCTCGGCGGCGAGGCTCCGGGGCTGGTGGGGAAATAGGGAGACGGCGATTGCTCTGGGGGGGAGAAAAAAACGTTATATCTGGGAATATGCGTTTGTAGAGATAAGTAATAGTAGACCCAGGCGATGAGCTATAAGAGCTAGCTCCAGTTTGTTTCAATATAAAAAAGGTGTTTCGCAAAGGGACACATCTCACTGAGATCTCTCAGGCATGTTGTTCGCTCCTCTTCTTGAGGAATGAGGGCATAGAAACTATCTCCAGTCCTGCTATGTATATATATCGGGACCCCGATCAATATATCGGAAGTGCTGGAAGCAAGGGAGCCGAAACGTGCCTTCATCTACGCTGCAACAGGAAAATACTGGCAATGCAAGGGACAATGACCAGCAGCAGTGGTGTGACGGTGTCACTTAAGGCACCTGTCAAACGCTAGGCGTGATTAGGGTTAGACCCAGCGGCGACCGACCTGGTCTATCTCAACCAACCTCCGTATATAAAAGTTTTCTTCATCACACCCACCCACATCCCAACCACGAGTAAATCAAGCGAGAAAGAGGGAGAAACAAGAAAAAAGGGAGCAAATATTCCCCAAAAGGGGATATATTGTCGTTGCTTGCTTTTTGTGACCACTCTCAGCATTTATGCGGTTGATTTACCCCCAAACCCCCGTTTGCTGCGCTCCCGATGTGCCACCCATCCTCGCTCCCCGCCAAAGGCGAGAGATCAGCCGTTTGATGGGCCCGTGGGTGGACAGCTCTTCATCTATAAGTTTATGCGCCTATACTGGCCAACCCGAAAAGAGCTCAGTCCAATCCCAACTTGACGATCAAAGGTGGTATAGGACCTATAGGGGGGACAGGTTGCGGTTGCTCGTATATATAGCACAGGGCTTCTGGTATTAACAGGATCAGGGCACTATGATCGCTGCCTTTTTTTCGCCTTCTCCCCTGAAAAGGCTATCCAAAAGCAGAGTGAGCAGAGCACCCGTAACGACCCTGGGCTTTTTGTTTCGGTCCGTGGTGCAGCAGCCAGGACTGGGGACGGAGAGCGTGCAGGCGAAGACAGAGACGCAGAAAACCACTTTTCTGTTTTTCTGGCGAGTTCCTAGCTGAAGGGGTCTCAATCACGCAGACCCCCCGAACACAAGAAGAAAAAGGAAGAAAAAAATCGAAACACTCGGCAGACGGCAGAGGTATAATGGTGCCGTATGTCAGGTCGGTCCTGGTCCATTAAGGCTTGTCATGTGTACGGGTTACGTTCCAGCGAGACACTTTTAGTCGGAATGCGGGAATACGAGGAGGGAGGACTACAGGAAAAAAAAAGGCCATATGACACGAATGATGGCGATGCTAGTGTCTGTATATTTAGAGAGAAAAGAAGGGGAAAAGGAAAGATAAAGAGACCAAAAAGTCCAGTGGGACGACGATGACCCTCATCAACTCCCTCTCGTGATTGTGGAGATCGCCGGGAATGCACGCCTCTTCTTTTTTTTTCTCTCTTTTCTTGTCCTTCTCGTCCTTCTCGTCCTTCTCTCAGGAATGAACGACCCTCAACCTGGCGCCTTGAAACCACAGACAGTGGGGTTGCATACAGTACTTACATCTCCATCCAGAATCCCGTCTCCACACTCCCAGCCAGTCCAATCCAGTCGCCGCCTTCGATCGTCATCGTCGCTTCATCCACCCAGACCAAGGCCGCAAAGCCCGCCTCCGAGCGCTCATTGGCGGCTTACCTGCATGCATGCCGGGCGCTTCATTCTCCTTCGTCGTGTGTGTGTGTGTGGCTGAGGGTTTTTTTTTTTTTTGTTTTTTTTTTTTGTTTGGACTGGATATCATGATGTGTGGCCCACCCCACCAGCATTCCCCAAGAAGAAGAAGAAGAAGCAGCAGCAAGTCGGCCTAAAGTCTGGGGCTAAGGGCATTCGTTTCTTTCTACAGTAGTGTGGATGTAACACAAGACTGACCTTCTCGCTCGCCGTAGAGAGAGATACTGGACCCAGAGAGCACGCTCGACAGAGATATCGCGAGGAGAGGATCGTCACCGACTTTTGGCATGCACTGTCCAACCGACGCCGCCCGCATATCTCAGTTAACCCACTCACACACACTCACACATCCTCTCTGTATCTCTGCCTCCCTCTCCCTCCCTCCGTCTCTCTCTCTCTCTCTTTGCCCCGCAGGATCCCTTCCGCGTCCTTCTCTCGCTCTGTGCATCTCGCTCTCCGGGTCTGCCCCCATAGCTGCCTTACACTGCTGCACCCGAAGCCCGCGCCGTTGCTGCTCTCCTAGCCTCACCGCGCCTCGTTTGCCAGACTCCAAAAGAGAGAAGATCCAGACGCAGGCCCGCCGTTCGCCTCGTTCATGCGTCTCGGCTGAAATAGCTTCACTCTCCTGTAATTTATTAGATCTCGCGAGGATACACGCTGTTGATCTCCGGTTTGATATGTCGCAAACCCCTTTAGCGTACGGATGGCGAATTTCCCTCTTTCGCGCAGGTTTCCCTGGTTTGCAGAGCCGGCGCGTTCAATCGCTGATCAAAGTGGTGGTGATAGGTTAATCGAGCGTCATAGATATTCTCCCCATCCATATGTTTTCCCCTATCCATTGAACCCCTTTTCCACAGTGCCCCCCCTTCCTGCTCGTTGAGAGAATATATCACGGCCGGATTTGATGCCCGCTTGGAGCTAAGGGGTGGTGATGATATCTGCCTATAGTGGCCCGGCGTAGATCGCTCGCTCTCTCCCCCATCGGAATCAGGAGTTCCAAAGCATCGATTGGCGGATGCTCCAATTCACACTCTTCTTGGTTCCGTCTCAAAACTCTAGACTCCCACAACTTTCCACCCCTTCACCGCAAACACACTGAAAGAAAAGGCCCAGAACACCGTCCACCGGGCATCCAATCACCACCGAGAAACCCCCTCGTCGGTCTGTCGCCTTTGTCTTCCTTCGACCTTTGACGGGTGTTTCTTCCGTTTTTCTCCTTGGCTCCTGCTCAATGCTAGGCCGGGCTTATGTTTCCGTCTCGTCTCAACTTCGTCCTCTTAGAAACGGTGCAGCAGGGAGCAGCAAGTAATGCATAGAGAGAAAAAAAAAATGCCGGACGAGGCCGAAACAGACCACACAAAGGCTCGCGTTACATCCTCAACTGGACGAGTTGGTTGAAAGAAAAAAGTGTCTGTGGGTTGTGAGTGGGTGTGAGGATGATGCATGCACTTAATGCAAGTCAGTTATCACCGCCTCCCCCCAATGATCGAAACACCAGCAAGTCTGTGTGTGTGTGTATGTGTGTGTGTGGGATACGGCCGTGGAAGATAGGGGAAGACGGGCAATCAATCTGCGTTATAGACGTCGTTAAAGTGGTTTTAAAGTTTCAGAGAGAGGGGAGTGGGCAAAGACGCCCTGGCCACAATCTATACGGCACAGCCCCGACATCCTTGTTCTCTCTTCACACACACACTCTCTCTCTCCGGGTTGGAGGACACAAGAGACAGCCTGTTCCCCTTCCCCGCCGCTGGAGGAGTTTCCCAACGTCTGTTCGCCGTGCCTCAGGCCTCTGACTTCCCGGTCGCAGAAAAAAAACGCCGTCTTTCATGGAGGGGGGTTTGCCTCTTCCCCTTTCCCCTCCACCGCTTCATCTGATGTCGACACCACAGAATAGTGGCCGTCTTTGCAACTCTGTGGTGTGCAGCCCATTGCCTTCACCGGAACACCAGTCATGCAGACGCAAATCCACAGGACGCCATGTAACATGGACGGTCTAGCAGATGGTATCGAGGGCTATAGGACAACCCCATCTATAGCGACCATCTCTCTGGCCCGGCCTATCTATCATCAGTGGGAACTTGGGCTTGAGTTGGAGGGTCAAAGGATGACTTGCTGGCCGCTCTTCTCCTTGACCACTGACTGCAACATCATCTCGAAACACTCTGCCAGGCCCGTGTGTCGGAGTACGTACTAGTCCCTCCCTTAGACATAACCAAGTGTGGTGTATATGGAGACATACTTACTCCGTGGACAGTCCGCGTTGTGCTTCCCGGTCGTTTTTTTTCTTCCTTTTTCTCTTCCCGACGGCGGCGTTAATGCGAGTTCAGCCATTTTGCATCGAAAGTGTTTCGCCACATTTTTTGTGGTGCTCGGTTGATGTCGGTGTGATATGATGGTGCATATCCAGTTAGAGGAGAGAGAAACCCGAAAAAAAAAGAAAAAAAAAGGAAAAAAGGAAAAGACCTGCATATATCGCGGCCCCACCACCTCTTTGTTGCCTCCTGCAGGTAAAAAGCAAGAAGAGAAAAAAAGTGGACAGCTCGGAGGATGTCCACTTGGGAGACTTGGGCCGCGACTTGTGGTCCTGGTGGATTTTCAGTCATAGTCGGCTTTGTGCGTGCCACCTTGAGTTCCGGGGAGAATGGATGCCCAGAAGAGGTACAGGAAGGACTACAAGAAGAGATAAGACGTGAAGCCAACGGGGTTGGGGTTCGTGATGGCACACACACACACACTCTCTCTCTCCCTCCTTGTGAGTATCCTCAGCTTTGCATCTATCTCTCAGTGGCTGGACCAACAGGCATTGAGTGTGAATTGGAGAAGATGGCACGGCAAGACAGAAAGAAGCAACGAAAGAGCTCACGCTGTCACTTGGCACTTACAGCATTCATGCAACCCGTCTGTGCCTTTTCTCCACCGGCTTGCTGACCTTGCCCGACTTAACCTTAACCGACCTGCGATCCGGGTCTCTGGCGTCTTATTCGCAGAAGCTGCATGACTTTTCCTCCCCTTCCCCTTTTTTGTCGAGGAGGGAAGAAGAATCTCCGCAAAAGAAGGCATCGAGACAAACTTCACCAGTCGGGTATGATGTATCGTACGTCTAGCCAAAGCTACTCCAACAGCCAGAGGTCCAGACTGTGTGGCTCTGCATTCCAGCAAAGCTGCCCCGCGATCCAGCCCGTGAGTTCGCTCGCTTTCCACGCACGCCACGCAGAATCCGCCGCTGGCTTGTTGTAGGCAACTCGGGCGTGCTGCCGAAGATGATCAGCCTCCCCAGAACATCCAGACTATAAACGGCCGTGATATAGGGTGTGTGTATGTGTGTGAAGTGGTTTAGGTTGGTACACACAGCTCTCTTGTCATGGGGAAGAAGAAGACGGGACAAGCACAAGAATGGGACACACAAAAAAAAAAGAGGGTGAACGAGAGAAATACTTCAGCCGCCGTGAAAAAGTCGTCGAGACCCGGCCATCGACTTTTTTTTTTTTTTCCATGTGTCTCGCGAACTACTGCACGTTCAGCTGCTGAAAAAGAATTGTGGACGGCGCTGAAAAAACAAGTCTACACGATGACTTCGTTTTGCTCTCACACCAGAGTCATCCGGAAAAAAAGAAACACGAGCAAAGCTGAAAATGGTGCAGAGAGGGGGCGAATATTTTTTGCTTTTCTCTTTTCTCTTGCTACCCTAAACGCTCAGTTCGTCTCGGGATTATGAAGGAGGGAGCGTCATCCTCAAACCCGGCGCTTCGACATCGACTCCGAGGCCGGATGCACCAGAGCTGCGACGAAGAAAAAAACCTGGGACGTGCATGTGCGAGATCTAAAGCGTGCATGTATACACATTTGCATTCTATCTGTGTGTCTTCGCTTGCTGTCCTGAAGCAAGACCCTGAGTCTGAGCCTGCTTCCGATGCTGCGAGTGCTTCGGATATCACATAAACCCCGACCACACGCTTTCTGTTTGGGAGGCCACCGACCGCGGCCGTTCGGAGTTAGACGCTGGGTTGTTCCCAAACCATGGAAACCTAAAACCGTTCTCTACACGTGTAAGTATCCACGAGTACTTATATATATCTATATATGCTTGAAGATTCCCTGCTTCCAGGAATAAGTCAGACCCCGACCTATCGTTTTCGCCATCGGGACAGAGTTTCCCCGGTCTCGGGAACCTCCATCGCGGCCTGTGTTTCGGCCGGCCGTGACGTGTGTGTGTGTGATGCGAATCTTCAGCGAGACTGAAGGATGGGTACATGTATATCTCCATACATAATAGGCACATGGCCGTCGCTTCTATCCTCGAGATCATGGCCCGTGACGGAGGGACGCATACATATATCCCGGTAGACGCTGGCCATATCGTCACAACCCATCCAGAAACATCTCGTATGCGTGTGATAACTTGCATTCCCGGCTTCACTCCTAACTAAATCTCAGAAATTACGACTAAAGCACAAAACAAAACATGAAACTAACCAAAAACACTACAGTCCTAAAAATAAACCCTCAAAAGTCAATCCCACCCCTCTCATTCCCACAGTCTCAACTCTCTTCCCACGGCCTAGAAAGCGCTCTGGAGGACATCGCGCCGACGATACTCGCTGCCTCCGCCCGCCCGCCGCCCGGCCCCGCGGCCCACCGTCTCGAGCGCCGCGCAGATGTCCTGCAGCCGCTGGGTCTCGCCCCACTCGACAATGCTGTGCACCGCGCTGCGAAACGCCGCGTAGTGCTGGGCGTCCTGCATCAGGTACCCGCGCACCGTGGCCATGTGGTAGTCGTGCGCGCCGTGCTTCCACGTCACGTACAGCCGCGCCTCGGTGCCGTTGAACACCACGCTGAAGGCCGCCGTGTCGAACAGCTGCACCGCGCGCGCGCCGTCGGTGCCCAGCAGCGCGTTGAGCCGGGCGTTGACGCGCTCGGCGATGTTCACGCACGCGGCCGAGGCCCCCAGGCACTGGTTGGTCGCCACCCACAGGTTGGCGCCGCCGCCGGCCGGCGTGTCGGCCTTGAACTGCAGCGCCAGGAACGGGCACGCCAGCATCTGGCGGTTGGCCACCATCTCGGCCTCGACGAGGCGCGCCGGCGCCAGGCAGGCCGCGAAGGCTGCGTCGCGGCTGTAGCCGTACAGCAGGTCGGGCTCGGGCCGGCTGAGCGGGTAGTCGGCCGACGTGGCCGGCACGGCGCTGCGCTCCATGACGTGCGCGTCGCTGCGCTGGATCGGGTCGTGGCGGCGCGACCGCGGGAGCACGCTCTCGTGGAAGAACTGCACCACGTCGGACTTGTACACGTCCTGGCCCATGCAGAACAGGTTCTTGTCGTAAGGCGGCCCGCCGCCCCCGTCGCTGCGTCGCCGGCACACCAAATCCACGATCCGCTTGACGTGCGCTGGAAGCTCGGTTCGGTGGTGCACCAGGTGGATGTTGTTTGCGTACAGATTCACCTCGCGGTACGAGGGGTCTTCCACAAGGTGCTTCCAAGGCACCCGCTCCTGTGCGTGGGACTGGGAACTCGCTGGTTCCGAGTAGGCCTCGGCCAATTGGCCCATGTCCCCTCCGTATCCGGCCTCATATCTGTGTGCCATGGCGCACTGTGGCTGATTGGAGCTTGTGGGTATTGGTGGCGACTGGATATATGGTCACTGGCCCTCTCAAGACAGCCGGTGATAGTGGATGTCTAAGTTGGTCTCACGAAAGAACTCTGATCGTACCCCATCTGGTTAGCCATGGCCAGGTCACGGCCGCTCGTCAGCATGGGCCACACCATACCTTTGTGGGAGAATATGCGCCAATTCAAGATGGCCGCTTCGGAAATGTGGTCAAGGCCCGGGAGTTCCCGCAAGTACAAGGTCAAGAAAAGAAGATGAGAGTAGAGAGTAAAGCTGGTTGTCGAGTCTGGCCAGCTACCAAACTCACGGTCTTGGGTCGGGGCCATCGCCCTTTTTAAGGCCAGCCGGCCCCAGGTGCTCACCAACGCGACGACAAACGAGGCTGGCCCATCCCATCATAGCATTAGCATTCAGTAGTGAGGGAAGAGAGCACCGCACGGCTAGCTTGCTGGTTCTGCGACGAGCCCACCCGCGCGGCCCAAGCAGGAGGTCAGGCCGCAACCTGGCCCGGCGCTTCACGGCCCGACCAGAGCAGAGTCCCGGGCTTCCATCTGCAGATAAGATGAGAAGAGGGCGCAGAGGATGCAGGATGAAGTTTGAGAATCGGCCTGGCTGGAGAGAACCCATTGGGTGCCACAGACTTCTGGTCCGTCGCCAAACATATATCTACACAGAAGTGGCCCGGTGTAAGGTCGCCACGGTTGAGGAGATAGCCGCCGGCAGAGTGGGGCCCGGCACGACCCGGTAACGAATCTTCGAAACAGCAAGGGAAGGCGGGCTCTATATAAAGATTCTGTGGAGAACTCAGATCAGCTAACAGAAACACTGCAAACTCAAGAGATCAACAGAACCAACATCCGGGGGCCGTTTTGATGCTTCTGGTCGAACCGAGTAGCGCCGGTATCAACCCACAATCAAAACATCACCACTTAACGCGTCGGAAGGGCTACGCGTCGAACCTCCCACAGTTGCTTCCAAACATGCAGCTCTCTCTTACCCACAACCAACACGGCAACTCGAGTGTATCAAGATCAGGCCGGGAGCCCGGAAATCCAACGTCGTGAGTGGCTGTCTGGGTTATGCACTGTGTGTGATGTACTAGGGTCACGCCGGAGGGCCTCTGCTCAGCCACACACACACACACGCTCAAGTCAGCTCGGAGTGAGGCTTCTTGCCAGTGTTTAGGGCCGTATAGACAGGCCGCCAGCGTGGAGATGGACGAGGACGCGTAGAGAGTGTGGAGACCTGAAGAACTAGATCTCTCTGGGCCGCCTCCAGTCTTCGTCGGGTATTAGGGTTAGGGTTACCTCTCCTTGCTTCCTTTATCCTGCCAACCTCCCCCAATTTTCACGCGGCCTGATAGTTGGTCCAAACGGCTATATCCCCGCCTGTAGACTAATACCATAGCTGAACAGACTTTTCCCAGCCTTCTGGCCGTCCTGAACCACACACAGTCCCAACTTTGCACCGCCGGAATCTTCTCCAAAACCCTCCAACCTCCAATATTCGCGGCCATCGCCAACACCCAACCCGCTCTCACCACACCACACCACCACAACCTTTTTGCCTCTGGATCTCCACTCCACCTACACACGGCTGTTGAAGAGAAGGACGCAAGGGGACTTATATCTGTTCTTATATATATATAAAGGGCAGAACGAAAAAGAAAAGCGCGCTTTCCCAGCCTTCTTTCGGTGCAGACTCGGGCTGTACCGCCTCGCCGGGGATGGCTCCGGACGGTGTACGCGAAGTACTGGTTGTACTGTACGTGGCTGGGCTTTGTAGAACACATGGGAAGTGAAGTTCTATAGCCGGGGGCGTGTATAATACCGGCCGTTTGTAGATCAAGCGTCCGCACGTACATGAGCATCCACCAGCCCTCCAGCACGCCTTAGGCAGCGTCGCATCACCACTTGGCCCCCCCCCATCTCAGGCCCAGGTGCATGAGAGGCACATCCGCATCTGTCCACCGTAAACAAACACACAGGCGAGACCACTCGAAGCGCTGGAAAGTAACTGCGAAAAAGAAAAAGCAAAAAAAAGCCCGAACCCACTGCGGACTTTGTGTGGGCCTACGATGCTGGGCTGCGGCATCGCATGTGCAGTGTGCCCCGGAAGCGGGCAGTGGGAGACACAAGGCGCAGTGCTGCAGCGTGTTGATCCAACCGCGTCGTGTTCACCGTAGTCGATAACCCTCAGCGGAGTCCACTCTTGGACTCTCGAGGGACTTTCCGGCTAGGAGCAGCATGCTGCTCGATGCTATCGGCCAGTGTGGACTGTCCACACTTTTGCCCAAGCATATTGGGAATCCCCTGCATAGGAGATTGCACAGCGTGTCACCGTTGACTTTACTGTGCTTGTAATAACATTCAGGTATACCCCCCGCGGCCCGGCAACCCAAGTGGTCCTGCGTCGCATCTTCGGCATCCACCCCGGCCCCACCAGCACCCGTCCCGCCGGCGCGCACAAGTACCCGTGGCAAGCAAACACCACAACACCTCACACAGAAGACCTCACATCGAAGACGAGAAAACAGCCCGCAAACAAACAGTCATGACAGCCAAAAAAAAGTCGGAACCCACGTTCAATCCTGGCGGGATGCTTTTGGTAAGATTCAATCCAAAAAGGAGAGTATAGAGAGTATACATGTGACATGACAAAAGATTTTAGATCAAAGATGGCATTATTCATGCACCGCATCAACCTGACCTGCAAACTATCGCCCAAAAAGAAAAGTGCAAAGACGAAGGAGAAGAAGAGAAACACAGGAGTTTCAACCCCGAAACAGAAGAAGAAAAAAGATATAACACCCGTAACAAGACTCCATCCCAGGAGACAGACACCGATCAGCGCCACAAATCAATCTCTCCCCGCTTCCTCTCGCCCGCACTGCTCTTCGGTCGCGGCCACATATCCTGCTGCTCGGCGAACGGCGGCCGCGGCGGCTCGTCCTGCACCGCAAGGTACGCGCCCGAGTTGCTACTGACCATAATACTCCGCCGCGCACCGCCACCACCCCACCCCAGCCCCGCCACGTCGTTGCCCAGCCCAAAGCTGCTCAGCGGCCGTTGCTGCGCTCCTCCACCACCACCACCGCCACCGCCCCCGCCCCCGCCCCCGCCTGCGCCGCCCTGTCCCGCAGCGAAGGGTGCTACCGGCGCCGCCATCAGCGGCATGCTGTCGATGGCGTTGTGAGGGCTCTCGACCTTCACAAAGCTCCAGTCCATCGAGTCGTCGCTCTTGGTGAACACCTCCAGCATCGACGTGTGCACGGGGCCGATCGCCCCAAACGGATTGTTCGAGCTGAACCGGTTGTCGCCCGCCACCGAGATGTGGCTGGCCCGCGGCCACTGCATCCGCGGCGGCGAGTTCGGGTTGCCGATGCCACCGCGTGTGGCTGCCGGCATCCGCGGCATCGGTACCGGCAGCGCGTCGGCGGGCGCCAGCAGCGACGAGAATTTCTGCGTGCGCTGCGAGGATGCCGATGACGACCGGGGTCGCATGCCGCCGCCAATGGGCAGCGGGATCGGGAGACCCATTAGTTGTTCGGGGAAGGTCGGGTCTCGCACGTACACGGACCGAAGTCGCGGGAAGCCTCCAGCAAGGATCGAGGTGGCCAGATAGCTGTAGTAGCTGGCAGACGAGCTACCAACGTTGGACGTGCTGATTTCAAAGCGGAGTGTCCGTAGACTGGACGACGCTAGGAATGGTGGGTTGGTTCCGGCGGGAATTCCACTGGACACCGTTTCGTGGATAGCCATAGTCCTCAATTTCGGCGCCATGGTTAGAATCTCGTGCAGCTGGGTCGGCTTGATGCCAGTGCGCCATAGCGTTAGGATCTTGAGCGCGGCTTTGGTGTCGGGCCGAGAAAGGTACCGCCCAAAGCCGGCTGTGGTGACACCGGGGGTTTTGTTCAGAATGAACTCCCGCAGGGCCGGGAAGGCGGGCAAGGACATGTCCGACACAAACACCTCGTCGGTGAACGTGGCCGAATCGGTGACCTTGAGCGCCCGTAGGGACGTCAAGGCACCAAGCACATGCCGCAGCACAACCGGATCTATCAGCACCCCAGACAACTCCAGAACCTCAAGCTCTTTCCAGGTGGTACCGTTCGCCAAAAACTCCAGGCTCCTCTCAGAACCTGCCAGGTATGTCATCTTCCGCAGCTGGGGACAGCGGATCTGCACTTCTAAGCGCAGCGTAGCAAAGGCCGGGTCGTCAGCAAACAGCCCCTCCGGCAGGTCGACGTACAGCAGGTTTGGCGTCACAGCAATAGTGCGGGCCAGGTCACCCTGGCACGATTCACGCAGCATGTAGGGGATCTTGAAAAATCGGACCAGGGCTCCTAGGCGTGTGGGGTCTTCGCGCAGGGTCCGCGACAGCAGCTTGATGCGGGCTGTTGCGGTATCTTCGGGCTCGCCGTTTCGGTCGAAAAAAGACTTGCGCTTCCGTCGCTCCGAGAGCACGACTTCTCGTTCGCAGTAGTGGACTGAATCAATGCGTATGCTGTGGTATCTGCGACAGGGGAGAACCGGGGTAGAAAATGAGGGGAAATGGTAAGCTGCTTGTCCACGTAATGATGCCGTTGACAGCAGAACTTCGGGGAAAGGAAAATAAGACATACAGAAGACTCCGGGCGACTGGCCGCCACCTCTTGCACACCATGGTAGAGTGGGCCAGGTCTCTCAGATCGCAGAGCATGCACGCGTCTTCAGTAGCGCTCTGCTCACAGGGTTCGTAGCTTTCGTCCATGGAATGGGGGCAAACTGAAATAAAGATGCGTTCGAGCACGGTAGGAGGGAACTGAGAGAGCAGGCGGGCAGATCTAGCAGAAGGACGGGAGGCTGGCGGGGAATATCGGTCCACGTCGACGCGATCGCTGGACGTGCCGCGGAACCGGCTATACAACCGGCCGTTTGACGAGGCATTGTTCGAGTTGGACGGCACCGAAAGGTACGGGACGTCTCCGACGGAGCCCTTCTTGTCCTTCCGTTTGAAGAACTTCATGGCTGATGCAGACTGATGGCCTCGGTATGCAGGGAGCAGACAAACAACGAGAGGATCGCGATCAAACAGATTTTGTTCCTGCCAAGACGTTGGAGCGGCTGAGGGCTGTTGAGAAAAAGTCCGTGTCTGCAGGAAAAGTCGATGGTTCTGAGTCTAGTAACGAGAGTGATAGGATCTCTTCAAAAACGGAAAAGGCTGAATAGAGGTAAAAGGTGACGGAGAAATTGTTGAAGAGGAAGAGAGAATCGCGGAAGTTGGGTGTCGCATGCAACAAAGAGAAAGAGGAGCACAGTCAATCAGCGAATGCGGGGAGAAGGCACGAAGAAGGCGCGAGTCGACCAAAAGACAAGGAAAAGAACCTGGACAACTTGAAAGAGAGGGAATACGCTGGTTAGAAATTATATACCCCCGTTTGTTTATTGATGACGATCTCAGCAATGCTCGGCGCTCGGTCTGGCAGGTCAATAGCAGCTGATGATCGGCCACGAAAACACGGATGATGATCGACAAGACGGGATGACGGGGAAGAAGAAAGAGGCAAAGAAAACGGGCACGAAATCAAGATGAATGAATGGATGGAAATTAAAGTTTAAAAATAACCCCCTCCAAGAAAGCTTTACAGGGACCCCGAAACAAGAGGCGAATCAGCAGTGCCGCCCAACCAATCAACCAGGGTGAAAGGGCTGAAAACCATAGGACTTTGCTGACTCTCGAGGGACAGGACAAGGGTTGAGATTGAAGAAGAGCTTACCAGGTGAGGGAAAAGTGATGTGTGGGTTAGCGTAATGGATGTTTCTTTGGTTCCTGGCTGTTTATCCACCCAACATCTCCGGAGATCGTTTCCCACCACCCCTGGATGAATGGAAGCAGATGCTTTGGGGAGAGGGTTTCTTCTTATTCCCTGCGTGTGCGCTTCTGCTGTGCTCGGCTTGACATCAGCAAGAGACTGGCAGCTCGTAACGCACTCTACACGTCGTAGAAGGCGTGGTCGAATGTCTGTCGCTGGAATGCGCGCACGTCCGTTTTCTGGGAGGCTGTCAATTGGAGGTTTAGTTGACCGGTACCAGACGATCTCTTCGGGACTGAAACCTTGAGGGGAGTAGCGAAAAGGGGCTGTAGAAGCGTGGCATAAAAAGGAATTTCTTAGGGATAGGAGGAGAAAGAAGAGAGAGAGAGAGTGTGTGTGTGTGTGTGATTGAGATGGAAAAAAGAGACTGCCAGAAATGACTGATTGGCGTCGTGACAGACAGCTGGGACGAATCGAAATACCAACGTGAGTTAACCTGGTTGAGTGCAAACAAAGAAAGCAACCGCAAAAGGTGAGATGATGCCCCAATGACGCGGACAATGTATCTGTACAAAACGAAAAGAGAAAAAGTGATAAAAAAACCGGACGAAGTTGCAAGATATGGAGTCACAGAATGGATGTTTTGGTCTCAAGGTCAGGAGATGCCATGTTTCACGCCCTTCAAAAAAGCCCGATTAATCAAAGATCCCGTTTAAGTGAATAAACCAAGAACGATCCGATACATACAAAAACTCGATATGCAATTATCCAGTATCCATTGGACGGGCAGGAGCCTCCCCAGCGCTGCTCCTGCCAATTGAGCGATCTGCCACCGAATACGCAATGCAGCTGAATCATCCGCTTGGATGTAATTGTATACTGGGTGCGCCACACGTTCGTTCACCGTCACTGCGGCAAGGCATTTGACTCACCAGCAAGCCTCTTTGTGTCTTGGTTCGTTTTGAGCCTGATTGTGTGCAGATTGGCCGTGAATCTCATTTGCTGTCCGGACATCTGGTGCCGGCGGCCAGTCTGGGACATCACAAGGACCAAGATAGCCAGCTTTCGGGGCGGGATGTTTCAAGGAGAGATATCCAGTGTTCACAATCTCTCACTCGACTCGAGGCTTCCGCCTGTGTTCTTATGGGTACAATCCATCATGACATTCAAAAGACATCCTAGATATCGGCATCCAACTACCGAAGTCAACGCAAGAGAGCAAAAGGAAACGAACGACATGGTCGGCTAAAAAGAACAGATATACAGAGACAAACCGAAAAAAAAATCATACTCGCAGGAGAAAGGCAAAGATTATATACATACTAACATTTTTGTTTTTCTTCTCTCAGAAAGACGAACGAACACTGAAGTCACAAAAAAAAAGACACAGCACCAATGATCGAACCAGAAGAAACGAAAAACGGAAGCAGGAAACAAACACTCGAAGAAACAGAAGATACAAACAGATGAAAAACACAAGAATTAATCTAGGAAAACCAAAACCAAAAACCACACATCCTCGGAGGAAAAAGAAAAGAAAAGATGACGAAATAACCAAAGAAACACCCCCTAAAGCTGTATGCAGATGATTAAGACCGGGGTTCTTCCCAGCCTAAGCTGATATGTGGTTTTATGATAAGATATCGTGAGTGAGTGGGTGTGGGGTATTCGGCGAGTGTACGAAGCGACGAAGCATCGGGGATAGACTTTCGGGTTGCAGCTTCAAAGAGTTCGCGGAGGCCACAAGGCTGCCGACTGAGGATATTGAGAGGGGCATTCGGGAGAATAGGATTCGAGAATCAATGATCGATTAGTTTCCGTTGGTCAGCACGCCGTCGACAAGAGTCTTGCCGGGCCCCTGCTTCGGCCGCAGGTTCAGGAAGCCAAGATCCTTATCATCCTCTTCCTCACTATAAGATTCAAAGACAGACTCATTAGTATACGACCCTTATAAACCAGAAATGATGAGGGACAAAAAAGAACTTACGGAAGCTTCCAGGCCACATAGTCCTCGGTGTTGAGGCCCTCGCGGCCCTCCTGCAAGCTGGCGAAATCGCCAGGTGTCATCATGCCGATACGGTCGCGAGGAGATCCCGGAACGGAGAACGGACGGGAGATCTTCTGCTCGACACCGGGGATGAAGTCGTCCTCGTCGTCGTCGCCGCTGAACGAGCCAGGGTAGGCCCGGCGCAGGGCAAGCTGGCGCGCCTTGGCGTATTCCTGGCCCATGCGCTTCCAGTCAAGCAGGTCGCTGAGACGCTCGGTACGGTTGCGCTGGTTGATGCGCTGGCGGCGGCTCTTGGCGCAGAAGTCGTACATGTACTGCGTCAACTGGTTCACCGAATCATCGACACCCTTGGTTCTCCGGTCGACAATGTAGATGCCGTAGTCCGACGAGTTCTCAATCAGCTCCTCCATATAGCATCCAAAGCCCGACAGGTTCGTCGTGATACTGGGGACTCCCATCACCGTGCACTCGGCCGGGGTGTAGCCCCACGGCTCGTAGTACGACGGAAACACGCCCAAGTGAGTTCCGCGCACAAACTCGTCGTAGTCCATAGGAAGCACCGGATTGGCCGAGTTCAGGAACTCCGGGTGGAAGACAATCTTGACACGGTCGGACGGGTGGTTGAAGAGCTGCACGCGGCGGATCTGGTTGAGGATCGGGTCTTCTTGGTCGTTGATCATGTTGTGCGTGACAATCGGAGGCAGGGTGTGGCGCTTCATGGCGAACAGGCGGCGGCGCAGCAGCACCTTGTCCTGGGCGGTGATGAGGTCCTTCTGGTCGGGCATCGGGTCACCCTCGTGCCACTTGAGCGAGCGCTCGAAGATGCGGCGACCAATGCTCTTCTCGATGATGTCCACGGTATCGCGGAGAGACTTGATCACGGCCTGGCCCTTCAGAGCTTCCACAGTGAGAGACGAAGTTTGCGCGGGCATGATGACAAAGGCAACGACGGTGGTTTTGCTGCCGGAGGCCTTGAGGCGGTGGTTGAGACGAGCGAGCGATTCGATGAACATGTCCACTCCCTTATTCCGGAACTCGTAGCGACCGGCGGTGAACATGTAGATGGTGTTGTCGAGATCAAAGTCGTAGTGGCCGTAGAAATGGCCCCGAACGAAGTCGTGGATCTTCTCCTTGGCCTGCTGGTGCAAGTTCTGGAACTCGTGCATGGCAGAGAACTTGGTGACGTTGAGACCGTTGGGGAGCACACCGTCGGGCTTGCGCTTCAGAAGATGCTCACTCTCGTAGGCGGTAATGTGTGAGACAGTGGTGAAGACATCGCAACTGTGGGCAGCCGCGCGCTCGATGCAGTAACGGTGGTAGATGCCACGCTTTCCGGCCTCCGCGTCGACATCAAACCATTGGAGGTTGTTGTAGAAGTCTACGGAGCCGGCGCAAAGGTAACGGCCAAGGAGGGTGGCGTGGGTGGTGAAGATAGTGGTAACGTCGATGCGGCGCTTCTTGGTGAGCGGGATGGCAACACCAGCGAGCCACTCGTGGAAGTGGGCGATGACAGCCTTGGTCTTCTCATGGCACACATACTGTTGGTTGGACAGGAGGGTGGGTTTGTTAGTTTGTTGTATACACCTGCAGGACGTTGGCTACCACCAATCGCATGATGACGCCAGAATGGCAGGACGAGGAGCGGCCAGCGACTGGCAACAAACAGGAGGAGGGGGGAAACGTACCTCGCCAAGGAACCACGCAACCAAATAGCCAAAGACAATGGCCTCGTTGGTCTCCTCGTCGCTGTCGGGGGAAGGAATACTGGCAATGTTCCACAGGTCGGTCTTCCACTCGGCCAGATACTTGTAGGCAGTCTTGGTGTCGAGTAGGACAACGCGCGGGGCACCTTCAATCAGCCATCTGCCGTACAGGACGCCGATTCCACGGTCGCGCATGGACTGGATAGTCTGAGCCAATTCGGGATTTGAGGGCTCCAGCTCCTCGACTTCAACGGCGGCCTTAAGAGAGGTAATTGAACCGGTCAGTTACGAACGATGAACTGCGGCGATATCCAGCCGGGTCAAACTCAACCGAGACATAAGGCCCGTCAGCAGATACATACCGATTGATGGTTCAAAGGACCAATGAGAGTGTACCGATCGCCATACTCGGCGGTGGTAACCGGGGCCTTGGACTTGATGACGGAGTAGATACCACCAACTATACAGAGGTTTTTCAAATGTTGTTAGCAATTGATTCCGGAGCTTCGCGCACCGGCGATTGAATTGACAGGGCTGAAACTTGAGACACAGGTTCTTGTGCACCGTGAAGGTTTTGGAAGCTATAAAGACATACCTCGATGAGCAACCTCAGTCGCAATCTCGAACAGGATGTGGTTCTTGACCTCCCGCTGAGGAGCGTCGTCGCCAGCCATTGCAAATGTGGTTTGTATGGGGAGAAAGCGGTAAGGTGAGGAGACGATGAAGGACGGGCAGAATCTCAGAACCGACGAGAGATGAGGTCTTCGAGTTTATGAAGCTATTAGGAAGAAGATATCAAAGATTTTCGTCAGCATTAGAAGAAGGGAGAGAAGAAGCGAGGTGGAAGACCACGAAGTTATAAGAAGAATTTTGCATAGAATGATCGGGAGAAGCCAGAGACTGATGTTGATGGCAGTTGGGGCCAGGTGCAAACAGCTGAGACAACTATGTGGAGATGGTCATGGCAAGAGACACGGGAAGTCGCAATCGAGACATTGCAGCTCTTGATAAAAGGAAGGCGCCCAGTAAGAAGACGGAAAACAGGCGAAAACGGGCAAAAGAGCAGATCGCGAGACAATTGGAAAACTCACTAGATGGAAAACAAGAGGGGCTTCGAGCAAGATGGTGACGAAAATGACGAATCGATGACGATTGGGGAGATAATGGAATCACTGTTGTGCTTGGTGAAGAATTGGATCCGACACGAGAAAAAGCAAATTGCGAGAATATGCAAGAGAATTAGACCGTATGGTCTGATCAACAGAGATCACAGCTTGAAAGAGGAAGAGAAGAGAGAAAAGAGATCGATGTGACAATCGGAGGAAAAGAGAGCGAGAGAGGAGGAAACTGATTGGGACGAGGATTTAATTCAAAGGTCTGATTGATTCAATGATAAGCCGAGCTATGGTTGGGCAGGAGGCGAGAGGAGCGCGGGAGAATGAATGTAACGATGAAGCTGTGCCTTGCTTCGGGATTGTTGTTTCTCTGCAAAGAGAATGAGAGAAATCTTGTGAAGAAGACGGTGATAATCAAGAAGAGGACGAGAGAGAGAGAAAGAAGGAGAAGAAGAAGAGTTTAGAGTCAGTAGCGGGCGGACGGAGGATTATAGCTAGAGATAGTCTGGGTGCTACTGCTAGGTCTGACGCAAAGAACTCACCACCATCCCAAGCGCAAACAAGTCAGAGTTCTGATGATGCTAGAATGGCAGAGAACGTGCATGGGCTCTGGGGTTGGATTGAGCTTGGTCGGGGTGGGGATTGGAGGGGGCGTGTGCATGGAAGGCGAAATTTCTGCAGAGCTCTGGCTGTTCCGGGGGCGAGAGTTTTCCGTGATACGGATACAGTATAATCCCAGGTCTCACTGACATGTTGTTCTCCTTGTGGGTTTCAACGTTAAGTTGCTGAGTTGCTGGGCTCAAATGCTTCAAACAACGGCTGGACGGAATGCTGAGAGTTCCGTGGGAGTACATTGTCCGTACACTACGAGCATACAAGGAGAGGTACCACCATATAGAAGACCACCAGAGAGAGCCGAGAAGGGAGCACAAAAGCGAACGATAATCAAAACCGGGAAGATATGGTGTAGAAGGATCGCTCTATATCGGAACGCTAGGGGTGAGCGTAGCAACTAGGAAAAAAAAAGGAGATGGCATCACATACGATGTTGCTGGGTCTCCACCAAGTTGCCTGATGAGTGCGCAGACAGCCAAGTCACCATATACGGAGGGACTATGTGCTGCGTAGGGACTTTGCGATGCTGTCCTGTAGTATATACGGTGTACGAGTATATGTACTGTAGACTCACAGAGAGAGATAGAGAGAGGTTTTGTGATGCAAATCTCATACTGACTCGGATATAGGAGGCCCAGATCAAGTATCACCAGAATCTCTGTTACTAGCTGTAGTTGTCCGTTCAACAGCATCAACAGCCGCTAAAAGGGAGAGCGGAAACCGTCCCCCGGATATTCTCGATTGGGCCCTGAAAATTTTAGCTTCCATTGCCGCTGAGTGGATTTTGTCGTGAGAGGAATGAACAAGGGCCTGGATCTGCTTGAGTGTGTGAATAGTGAATATCTGCTGGTTCGGGCTGGTCCTGAAAGATCCCTACGGACACTACCGCACAAATGACCTTGTCTGATGAGGACAGGATGGAGCAAACCAAGAGCAAGCCTTTCTCCACTACCAATTCACACAAAACAGCCTATTCTCGGCGCCTCCAGAGGCCCAGTGGCGATATTTGATGCCACAATTGAGACAGCAGCACATGAGAAGTCCCGAAGACAGAGAAGCAAGAAAAGAAGAAGAAAAAGCTTGCATATGCACAGCCCACAGCCTTGCATTTAGGCGTGGTCCGTAAGGAAATGTCTGCCCGGTAATCCGGCCGTTTCTCCCAGTTTGCTCGCCTATCTCTCTTTGTGTTCCTGACTTTTCCGAGCATCGCCAGTCTTGATTCGTTCTCACGATAACGGAAGAAGGCTGGAATCGGAATGGTTGTTATCACAGATCCTGTTTTGTTACCTAACTCGATATGCACGTCCTGCTCGTTGACGATCTCTTTGGGACACATGCAGGAGTCATGTCCGGCCTGGTTGCTATCTAACGCCGCCCTTGGCTGAACTCCCGCCTCGTATTTCCTCCCACTCTCTGTTTCTCTTTGTCTGACTGGCAGGATTTATTCGAATCCGCTTTCGGGTCTGCATCAGCTCTGAGTCGTGATAGCAAACCATCGGCATAAAGAGAAGCTTCCGGCTTCAATACCCGTTCCTTATCGTGATAATTTTTCTTCCTCCAAGTGGCGAAGTAACCTCTTGTGCAGTGCAACTTACTTCGCGCATTCCGCCAAATCAATCTCAGCCCATCTATTTTTGTATGTTTCCACACAGGTACTCAAGATATCGGGGGTGGGGGTTTTCCTTATCACGACTGTTGGCCAGAATCTGGATGAATCTGCCGGCCAGTCTGTGCCGATTTCTTTTGCATATGCGTGCCCGTTACCCGACTTTTCTCGATGGCGGTGTTCCATCCCAACAATCTCTGGCGAGATTGCCGCCGTCACCGTTTCGTATTATTCTGTGCTGGATAACCTTAATAGGGCTCTGACTAAAGCTGACGGGGTGAGGTTGTCTGTCTATTCATGAGTGTCTGTATAGCCTCGTCGTTGATTGTCGGTCTATCTCTCCCCAACAAATTGCTCGATGACTGTTCTTTCATCGACTCTTCAGCTGCAGTGAGACATCCAGGGAGAGATATTATCGCAGCAGATATGTTTGTCGATGGCAAACCCCTCCCCATATTGCATATCATCGCGGCTTTTATCACGTACCTTGACCGACCAAGCTTTGCAGAGTAGTACGAGACGCTTGCCCGAATCTCGCTTTGGTATGGCAGGGTTCTAACACGCACCTTCGCTTGAACTCATCGTCGAGTGATTGGTGTGCTGGACCCTATATGACATTCCTGGACTAATAATGGCGTTGCTACTGACAACCACGCCCATTCCAGACCCCCAATCTAAACTTTTGAATGTCCAGGATCTTTGAGAACCCCCTGCTGTTTCTTGCATTGACCTGATAATTTACGTCATTGTGCTGGTGGTTGATCTGCGATTCTGCATGCTCTCAATGAAGTTCTGAGGACTGAGGGAGCTCTCTGGTTGAGTGTTTGCTGGGCGCTTGCAACAGTTGACGAGGTGTACGAGCATACTGGTGATCGAGGGAGAAGAATACCAGGACGTCCATTGTCTCCAGTATTGAGTCGTCGTCGATCAAAACGTCCTCTTTGCCGAACTTCTGCAAGACACCTTGAAATCCCTGGCGTGAGTCCACTGAATAAGCGGAACTACGAAACACTAACACCAGGCACAGGTCCGTTCCCTGAATTCGTAGTATCTGGTGCTTCCTAGTCCCTTCTATACCACCAACCTTGACTCTATTTCCCCTCGTGGATGCCATGTGCCGCCATTCCAGACATGAAAAATTCCAGTTGCATATTTGGCTTTACCCAAGACTTTGCTCCAGCCCTTCGCCGGATCGTCGATGCCGGTGACCGCATGTATCGAGAGAGTGTCTCTCCGGTTCACTCTGCAAGCTAGCGAACCGTGAAGAGAGGCTATATCAACGAAAACAGTGGATGCGGGATGTTCTCGTAAGACACAATGGGTCAGAAGAGTTTGAGTTTGAATGTTCGTGAAGAGGGACTGTTATATTTCCGTTCTCGATCGCTCTCGTATCGGCACCAAGTCATGAAGGTCGTTTGCCTGGCTCTGCCGGAGTGTCTGTATGTTGATGAGATATTCCTCGGACATTTCGTAGATGGACAAAAGGGTCTTTAGGGTCCGCACACTGGCGGAGATGACATTTCTGGCATGTTCCAGAGACTCCAGGAACGAAGAGTCAGAGTCGTCGTCGTTGGTGACCTCTTCAACATATTCCGCCACGCTGCTTCAGCCACAAGGCCAAAATCCGGCTGCCTGGTGGTGGCGCTTCGCTCTTTCCTGTTCTGCTATTTGACGGATGGAGCTCCGAAGGCCCTTTAGATAAGATAAGCCCTCTGTCAGATATTGCCCGAAGTACACGTAACGCGCTTTAGGCGATGAAACGTACGTAAGGTTTCCACACAGGTACAAGTTGGTTGTGTTGCCGCATTATCTAAACCCTACACCCGAATATTCTCCAACATTCATCGTCGATGTTTGAAAATCTGCTTCTCCTCACTTAACTACACAAAACGCTTCAAAACACTGTCCTGGAGACAAATCGAACTCTTCACGTGTTTTCTTTTTGGTGCACTGTTTTTTTTGGGCTTTTGTTGCTTTAACTGCATACCCCCCTTCTCCTCTTCTCTATTTGCTTGCAATATAGGCGTGAATAATTTCTTCGTATTTAACTTCTCCTCCTTTGCTAAATAAATCTGCCCTATTGTTATGACTCCTTGATTCTTTCATGGTTCGCTTCCCTCTTCTCATATTTCTATAGCTCATTGTTAGAAAACTGAAGCGAATATTTCTTTTCTAACCTTTCAGTCAAACCACACCATCCTCTCTCATTCTAGCCTGCTGCCCTTTGACCCTCAATTCCTTCCCCGATACCCCCCGATATTGAGGGAACGGCAGCTCGTTCTTCTCGACTCCCTTTATTTCTTACATACAAGTCATTCTCCCTTAATAACGACTCTTCCCTGCGGTTCTCTCGACAACTGCCCCAAATGACGGACTTCTCGCGTCTGCGGGCTGCTGCTCTGCAGAACGCCGAAGACGAAGAAGCCGTCACCGTGGACACTCGTGCTCTCATCGACAAAGTCCTTGCTCGCTACTCCGGCGAATGGACCACCTTGCGTGAACTGATCCAAAACGCTGCCGATGCTCAAGCAACCACGGTAACCATCCGGTTCGAAACGATCCCCTCCACGCAGGTGCCCCTCCCGTCGAACCCGTCCCGATCGGACCTCCTTAAACATACTCTCCAACACCATACTCTGCGCCGCCTAGTTGTCCAAAATGACGGCCAGCCGTTTGCAAAGACCGACTGGGGCCGCCTCAAGCGGATCGCCGAGGGAAACCCTGACGAGACCAAGATCGGTGCTTTTGGCGTTGGTTTCTACAGCGTCTTCGCCGATTGTGAGGAGCCCTTCGTGAGCTCCGGTAGCGAGGCTATGGCGTTCTACTGGAAGGGCAACGCCCTTTTCACCAAGAAGTCTACGCTTCCTGCCGACCAGGCCAGCAAGTACACATCGTTCGTGCTGGACTACCGGAACTCGACAACTCCCGTCCCGAACGCTCTCTCGGTTGCTCGGTTCCTTGCCACCAGTCTGACCTTTGTTGCCCTGGAGAAGCTCGAGTTCTTCATCGACGACTACCAGCTTATTTCGCTGCGGAAGATGTCTTCGGATAGTGTCACTGTGCCTATCCCGCGATACCTCGAAACCACCACCAAAGAGGGAATCATGACTGTGGCCTCTGTCTCCCGCAACTCCACTCAGATCGACGCCACCTACATGACCGCGCTGGGCTGGAAGCCGGCAACATCGGCCGTTGCCAAGCTGTCGGAGACCTTTGGAGGCCCCATCGCCGAAAACACTATCATTAAGAGCTTCTTCTCTCGGCTTGTATCGTCTTCATCGACTGCCCCTAAGGCGAAGACAGCGGAAGAGGAGAAGCCTACCTTCGTGCCGTCGGAAGATGTTACTTCGACCAACACTGCCTCGATCTTCCTTCGCGTGGCGACTGCCGCGATTCGCACCAAGGTGAGCGCTTCGTTCTCGACCGAGCTCGAACGTGCCACCAAGAAGCCTCCGCCGAAAACAACCAAGCTGGCGATTCTCACTTCCTCGCACGATGAGGTGCAGGCCACCAAGGATTCATCGTCGAAGGGAAACGCCAAGGGCATTGATGTGTTTGCCTCCGTCTTGCCCAGCAAGAAGCCCGGTGGCCGTGTGTTCATCGGCTTCCCCACGATGCAGACCACCGGTGCTGGAATGCACATCTCTGCGCCCTCTGTGATTCCCACAGTCGAGCGAGAGGCCATCGACTTGAACGCCAGATGGGTCCGCACGTGGAACGTGGAGATGCTTCGCGCCGCTGGCATCGTTGCGCGCCTGTCATTTATTGATGACATGGCTACGCTTGACCGCTCGTTCAAAGCGTTCGCTCAACCCGGCGCGAAGGGTCTGGCAGCCGCTGTGGCCAAGTTTATGCCTGAAGCTAAGCACATTTTCAACACATACGCGTTTGAAGAATCGACTCCTAGCGCTCAAGTGGCACAGATCATCGACGAGTCGTTCTGGACATCTTTTAAGAAGGCGTCTGTCGACATTTACTCGAGCCGTGGTGTGGTTCCTACCGAAAAGGTCCGCATTCCGTCGGACCAGATCTCGGCGTTTGTGGACTCGATTGCCACTCTTCCCAGTGAAATCAAGGATCTTGTGTTTATCAAGAAGCTGATTTCCTTTGGCCTTATCACCGGGATCACCGTCTCGGACATCCAGAAGGAGCTCGGAGCAAAGGCCATGAATCGCCAACAGCTTGTGGCTTTTCTCAAGTGGCTTACAACCGGTGTTCTGGCCGGCAACCTAGACCACGTTAGCAAGCTTCATCTGCTCGATGTGGCTGTTGCTACTATCGGCGAAGAAGGTAGTGACCAGGGTGAAGTTATAGCTCTAGGATCGATTAAGAACTTCCTTCAGTCCAACCGCATCCCCGCGAGTCTGCCCCTCCCGCCTGCCACAATTCCTTATGCCTTTACCAGCACTCTGAACGCGCAGGAGCTCGATGCCCTAGGCTGGGAAGCACTGGATATTCTTCCGTGGATCCGGTTCCTCATCGAGTCCGCTCCGAATAACGCCGACGACCAAAACCTCGTCAAGGACGCCAAATTTGCCATGCAGGTTTTGGCAGTGGTGTCCAAGAACTGGGAAAACGTGACGGTTGCTGACCGTACTGGCCTGATTAAGGTGTTGCAGGCCAACACGGTGATGCCGACCAAGATGGGCATGAGGAAGCCTGGCGAGTCGTTCTTCCCGAACGTGCGTGTGTTTGACGATCTTCCTGTGATCCAGTCCTCGTCGGCGCTCAAGGAGAAGTTCCTGGTGGCCATTGGTGTGCGCAAGACTGTTGATCTCGAGACTATCTTTAGCCGGCTGCTGACCCCGTCGGAAGACGGTCAGAAACAGCAGTGGAGTCATGTCGAGCTGATCAAGTACCTGTCGTCGGTGCGCAGCGACATCCCCGTCGAAGACATGCGGCGTCTGAAGGACTCGCGCATCTGCCCCGCCGAAAAGCCGGCCGGTAGCGACGCCAGTGCGGCCATGTTGTTCTACAAGGTCTCGGATCTCTACGTCCAGCAGGATGCGCTCCGGGCGCTGAAGCTGCCCATCATCTACTGGCCTGGTGGCCAGCTCCGTCCCGGTAGTCACGAGGAGCAGTTCCTGCAGTCTCTGGGGCTGCGCAAGTTCCCGTCGATGCTTACTTTGCTGCCGCTCATGACCGGGTCGGATGCCGATATGCGCCGGACTGCCATGATGTACTTTGTGACGTCGTACACGGCGAACAAGTACGAGTCGTATGATATGAAGAATGTGTCGAAGCCGTTCTTGCCCATTGAAGGCAATGAGAAGAGCTTGGCTGCTCCCAGCCAGTGCTTCACTAATCCGGGGGCCGCAGTCTTGGGATTCCCAATTCTGCATACGGAGTGGCTGCCCCATGCGAATGTAAGTCTTCCTCGCTGTTTATCTTGAAGTTCATGTCTCCCGGCCCAGTACTGATATGTCATCTCCTAACAGTTGTTCGGTGTTGCGCTTAACCCTCCGATCACCGAATGTGTCAATCGAATCGTTCGATCTCCTCCGGCCACCAAAGCTGTGGCCGAGAAGCAGTTCAACTACATGTCTCGGCGGGTTTTCGAGATCAAAGATGCCAACCTGGTCAAACTGCGCCAGTCTCCCATTGTGCCCCTAGCAAAGGAACGGCGTATTACACCGGAAGAATGCTACCTCGGCACCGGATCCCAGTATTCCGAGATCTTCGACTTTGTTGATTTTGGCCAGGATGCCAACCGCTTTCTTTCTCACTGCGGCGCCCAGGATGAGCCGTCGAAGATTGCCCTGGCCAAGTTTGCCTGTACCGAGCCGGCTCGACTGCTGGGAATCCTCCAGGTCGAGAGATATCTCAACCTGCTGAAAAACTTTGCGGACAGCCAGTCGGTACTGCAATCAAACCGCGACGTGTGGAAGAGAATGCGCACCGCGCCGTTCCTCCTTGGATGGAAGCTGATCTCGACATCTACGAAGAAGAAGAAGGGCACCGACAGCATTGCTGCCGATCTCGGCGATGAAGAGGACGATGCGCCTCCACTGAAGCAGTACCAGCTGGGAACTGCAGCCGATATTGTTATTCCCGATGACTATGTTTCCTACCGTATCTTCAAGGACCATCTTGTCTGTGCTCCGGAAGAAGAACTTCTCGAGTCCTTCTACCAGGCTTTGGGCTGCTCTCCGTTGAGCACCTGTGTCGACACCGACCTCCGGATCGGCCAGGCGGTCGAGAGACAAGGAACAGCGGAAAAGCTCAGACGGCACGTTATTGAACGGTCGAAGATTTTCCTCTTCGAGTACACGAGTGATAAGGGAGTGGCGATCAAACACGACGGCAAGTGGCTGGATAAGAACCTCAAGGTTTCGATCGTGCAATCGATCTCGCTCCGCCGCACGCTGCGGCGCGGCCTCGGCGTGTCTAACAACGAGCGGCGATCGGCGGCGTCCCGCCAGCATCCGGCCGACGGCGTCCTGTACGTGGCCGATGATCCCAAACCTAACATGTTCCAGGTTGGCCAAGCGCTGTGCCAGATCCTGCTCCAGAAGCAGAGTCAGCAAGCCAGCATCTTCATTGAGCCATTCCTGACCCTGGATCTTCTGGGTCTCAAGGCTCGCGGATACAACGTTGACCGTATCCTGCGGGTGCGGGCCGCCGAGGCGCGTCTGGCGGAGGAAGAGCGGCGCAAGGCGCTTGAGGCTGAGCAGAAGCTCAACCGCGAGCGCGAGGAGCAGTGGCGCGCGACTCAGGCGGCGGCGGCGGCGGCAGCGGCTGATAATCTGGCACGACTGCCCCAGTCCAGCCGAAACGGAAAGGGTGTGGCGATGCCGGGAGACTTTGAGCCGGACTCTCCGGAGTCCTCACCGGGATCGTCGACATTGGTTCCGCCCCCCGTGCCGCCCAAGATTGGCGGCGGTAGCGCTGAGGGTCTTAGAGCGACGTGGAACCGATTCCTCGGGATTGATAATGACACTAGCACTAATCCGTCTTCACAGTTGCAGCCCTCAGGCCACACACCCCCCCCTCCCCCAAAGTCACTCACCCCCCGCCCCCCGACAACCACAGCTGCCGCGGGAGGAGGTGGCGATGGCCGTGTGACCAGCCCCGCGGTGGTGCAGAGCAACCTGCACAACGCGATCAACGCCACCCGGGCGTACGGGTCGCACACGCTCTTCTCACCGCCCAGTATGACCGAGGTGCGCGAGCAGGCAACGTACTGCGACGCGACGTCGTCCAAGGACCTGGTGCTCGCTGGCGAAGCGGCGCGCGGAATGCGGGTGTACGTGTCGAAGGATGTCGCACAGTCCGAAACTGCCGGAGCTGCCGGTTTGAGCCAGCTGCTCGCCACGCACGGCGCCGCCATCCAGGCGTTTGCCGGCGTGCTGGCGGACGTGGCGGCGGTGTACAGCGCACCTATTTCATCGCTGCATATCTTCTACGATCTGCAAGGTAACACCATTGCGTTCAACTTGGCAGGCAGCATCTTCTGCAACCTGCGCTTCTTCGAACAGCTGCACGCGCCCAAGATGCTCAACAAGTCGGCTCCGGGACCCGCGGCGCGCGCCGAAGCCACTGTTTGGTGGTGGGTGGTGCTGGCGCATGAACTGGCGCACAACCTCGTGCAGGCGCACAATGCAGAGCATAGCTACTACACGGAATCATTCATCCAAGAGTACTACATGCGAATGATGGCGCGGGTCTCGCAGCCTGGAAACCCCGCGGCCCCCGCGGCGGCGATTGCGGCTGCCCCGGCTTTGCCCGCTGTGCCGGCACGCACATCGGTGGCTGCCCCCAGTCCTAGTGGCTCCGACACCACGGCTATCCGCGGCCCGCCGCCGCCGTACTCCGCGACGCCTCCCGCGCGACAGCCGCCCGCCCACCTCCTGGACTAGATCTCCAAACAGGGTCTGCAGCCGCCGCCGGGGCCGCCGCGCCCGCCCAGTGCGACACCGCCCCCGCGCCGGAGCGCACAGGACATCGCCCTCGCTCGGCGGCGGCGGCGGCGTAAGAGGCTGACCGCCGACCACATGTCCTCGCGGCAGTCGACGGCAGCGCCGACCACGTCCGACGCGGGTGCGACATTTGGCGGCGACGGATCCGATCAGGAGAATTAGGCGCTCACCAGGGCCAAGCGCCGGCGACGGCAGAAGTGAACTTGATTTCCTGCTCGTTGGAGCAGCACTTTCCAGGATGGGGTTTTTGTTGTCTTTTTTTCTTTTTTTTTTTTTCCTGGTTATGTTTGGTTATCATCTTGGTCACTGTAGAGAGGCTCTCTCTCCCTTGCCCCCCCCTTTTTTTCTTTCTTTTTTCTTTCCTCTCGTGGACTTGGTTTCTGTTTTGACTCGGCGTTTTGGAAGACTTCGCATCTCTAGAGGTTTCTGGTTTCTTGTCTGCAGCTACTGTTAGCATAAGTGACGGATAGATAGACACATGGCGAATCCTTTTGTATGAACAGAGATGGACGAGGTTCACAGAGAGCAGTGAGAGGTGATTTCAAGAATGTGTATTTGAACTAAACCATCTAAGGCTGTATGTATGTATCAACTAATCAAAGGAGAGGCAAGACGCCATCTCCTCCATGTTAAAGAAGCAAAGGACAGAACCGTAGAATATCTTGGACCAGCAAACCCCGTCAACTCCGTAAACCCCCAGTAAGAACGCCCTGATAAAAGTGCAAAAGAAGTAATAGTCCCCCCGCCCTTCCTCCCTGGTCCTGGGCTTTTGGTTTGCGTCCGTCGTGTATATAATGTTACACGTGTAAAGTAATGAGCAAAGGTAATGAGCAAAGCAGATGTGAAGCGAAAAAGTGAAAAGCAAAAACAACAAAAAAAAGAAAACAAAAAAGAAAGGCGAGAGGCAGAACAGCCAGACAAGCAGGCGGTGAAAAGGGGATATGATATGCACCCTTCACTCGCCGTCCGAGCCGCCGTCCAGACCCAGGAGCATGCGCTCAACATCATCCAGGTCCTCCTCGTCGTCCTGCGCGGGGGCAGTCGACTTCTCGCGGGCATCGTCCATGACGGTATCGTTGAGGCCGCCGTTCATCGTCAGATCAAACATGCTCTCGTCGGGCGGCGAGGTCGGCACGGCATCGGCCGACTCGGTCTTGCGGCGCTTGACGGGCGGCACAGCCTCGACATCGGGGCCGGTCTGGTCGGCCCAGCGCGAGAGGCGGCGGCACGAGCGACGCAGGGCCGCCGCGTAGGACGCCATCTCCTCGCCGTAGTCGTCCTCCTCGGTGGCCAGCTGGCACAGGCCGCCGAGCCCGCGGTCGCGGAACGGGCCCAGGTCGCGCTGGGCACTGCCGCCGAAGCCGACAATATCCTCTTCGTCCGAGTACTCAAACGCGTCCGGCATCTCCTGCAGGCGCGCCAGCGTGCGCATGATGCTGCCCTCGTTACGCCGCACCTTGCGCGAGCGGTGGTGCTGGCGCTTGAGCCCGCGCTCGAGAATGAACTCCACGCGCTGGTTGCGGTTACGCACCACAGCGAGTTGGTGGGCAGTCGGAGGGCGGGGCTTGCGGACGGGCACGTGGTCGGAGTCGCGCGGGCCGGCGGGCGACGACGCCTCAGCAATCTGGATGTGCTTCATGGCGCTGCGTCTACCGCCACCGCCACCGCCAAAGCTGTTGCTGAAGCTGATGCTGCCGTCACCACCACCCGCAGCTCCCATGCCGTGACGAGCCAGAATGCGCGGAGGGGGAGTCGAGTGGGTGCTATCACGGTCGGACTCGTGCTTCGCGGGGCGGATTCGCGGCAGAATGGCGGGGCCTTCGTCGACAACCGGCTTCGCAACGCGAGACACGCGCTTAGTCTGGGTGTCCTGAAGGTAGGAGTGGTCGACCTCGAGGATCTTGGCGCGCATCTTCTGCTTCTCGGCGCCGAAAGCAACCTCCTCGGGCGTGTCGATGTTCTCAAGAGCCTCCTCCTCGGGAGTCATCTCCTCCATGCGCGGCACGCCCTGGTTGGCCACGTTGAGGCCGTAATCGACACCGGGGCCAAACGGATTCTCTTCACAGCCTTCCTCGGTGAAGTCGGACTCGAGATAGAACCACATGATCCACAGGAAGGCCCGGGCGCGCGACGAGCTGGAGAAGCTGGTCTTCATGACCACATCGTGGAACTCCTGGGTAGGCGGGAAGTGTAGCTCGTGGATCTTCTGGGCGGCGTGGCAGATCAGGAATAGGAGATTAACGGGGTTTGTCCGGGGAACGTCCTTCGACTTGAGCTTCTGGAGCGTCGCCGGCTCGGTGCGATCTTCAACGCCACCCTTCAGGATAGACTTCAGCCGAGGGGCATCCTGCAGTTGTTTATAGGCATGGGGGTCCTGCTTCGCCTGCAGGGACGGAATGGCATGGTAGGTTCGGAGTTGGGCTCGCATTTCGGGGAAGACTGTGTGTGGGGGTGGTTCACGGAAGATTCTGTCAGTTACCTGGTAGGCAGCCACGTCTGGGATGCGCCCGTGAGGCCTGTGGACTTACAGTTGAGAGTTGTGTTCATGCGGCCAATGTTGACCAACAAGCACACCATAGCCATTCCCTTCGCCGCATCTCGGTCGGACAACAGCTTATCCCGGAGCACCTTGCTAGTCTTGCTGCTACGGGCCATGGTGTCGATATATAGATCGGCGAAGCACTGCATGCCGACTGTCTCCGGCTCGTAGCTGTTGGTGAACACCTTCTCCTCGTTGTCGAAGATGGCGCGGAGGAAGTCGTACTGGATGTCCCGGCGCCACAGCGGGTCACCGTCGTCCTTCTTCAGATGGCGGATCTTTCCGATCACCGACTGACTGGCCGCCTCCCGCGCCAGGGCCGCCTTGCTTTTCTTTGAGCCGCGCTCGGCCGGCTCCGGAGTGCCGTCAATCATCTTGGTGTCGTCGTCATCGGCCATCATGTTCGACACAAAGGATTTCGTCAGATGCGCTCCGGGCGAGCTCTGCAGGTCGAACTCGGACGCTTCTGGCGACGCCATGGTGACGATGGGTGCTGCGATGATTCGGTTGGGGGAGTTGTCGGTGGTACGAAAGTGCTGGGAAGAAATTGAGGGTGGAAAAGGAAACGAAATCGGCAGAGAGATCAATTTTGAAGCTGAAACGGCCTCAGGTGAAGCCGGATCAAAAAGAAGCTCTCAGTTGTGATAAAACAGTGGAAATATGGGTGAAGTGGTGATGAAAATGTTGAGAGGAGAAAAAAAAGAGGGAAGAAAAATATGAGAGGGGGAAATGGGGGGATGAGTTTAAATAGTGGCTAACTGAAGGAGATAGAAAATGATGAGAAAGACGTGAGAACGAGGGAGAAGATGTCAGAAAGAGGAAATGTTCGGCAAAAAAAAAAAGGAGCACCATAAGGAAATGATTAAGTGAATGTGGTGATGCCTCAAAAAATGAGAACAGCTAGCTAATAATGAGCTGGACAAAGTTTCCATTGGCTTATAGTGAGCAAGTTAATGATACAGGTGGTGCTGCTGCTGAGTTTGATGGGCTCCCTCCACTGAAAACTGTTTTCATTGCTGTAAGCTCGACGGATTCAGTGGCTAGCCCGCTAAATCAAGCCCTATACCGGTGCAAAACCGCCTAACTGGACGTTGACACGCGACCGAAAGTACACATACACTTTGACGCGGCACTATGTCATGCACGCTTATGTCAGCCGCCAACTGCCGCAATTTTTCCGTAGCCAATGGCGGCCTAAGAATCCGGGGAAGCTGTTTTCTCTTTATTTACTTTCTCCTGTGCTGTGAACTTCACTTCTTCCTTTTTTTTCACCTCGTCACCATAGCTAGCTTCATCATCCATCATCACGACATTTGTCTTGTCTTTTAGCCGGCCATTGTGCCAACGGTGCATTCTCTACTAACCTACTAACCCTTACACAGCATTTCCTCATTCCAGCAGCTTCTTCTATCTGTCACGTGCAAGTGCACTTGTGTTTGTATGTTTGATCTCTCTTCTGCCGTTCCATGTGTTGTTGTCTGTTTTCTTCTGGCTGCAGCTCAACTGACACATCCTGCCATCCGATCTAGATTCCTCTCTGACACCGTCTGTGTGTGCTTCGCCTCCTCTGCCATTTCTTGTACCTCACTCTGGCACGTCACCGCAGCGTTCCTCGTCCTCTCTCTGCCTTGTCGTCTCTCACCACTCCCAAGAGCCGCTTCTTTCGGGGTTCCCCTTGCAACGAAACGTCACCGTCCCGTCTTCCCCGATCTCGTCAATCATGCCTTCCCTAACTCCCGTCAAGCGGTCGACCTCGGCCTTCAAAACCCCCAACCAGCCGGCCACTCCCGCCGTGACGGATAGTCCCGGCACGTGGCGCCACCCGCGACTTGAAGAGATCACCCGGAGACGGAACGCCACAACCTTTACCGAGAAGAATGTCCGCCAGATCACATACAACCTGGCTACGCTGGGTGTCCTTTGGCTCTGCCGCACCGTGGCGCGGGTGTACGTTTCCGGAGACTTGTGAGTGCCCCCTCGCTCTGTTCTGCGTTTGTTTCCTTGGTCGGTTCTCTCTAACCCTCTTCTTATCATAGCGTTGGCCGGGACATGCGCGGCTACCTGTCGTGGATTGTCTTCGTCATCCAGTCGATTGCCGTGTTGAACATTGGCTTTGCCCTCCTTCCCCTCGTCAGACCTACCGACGACCTCTCCGATATCCCCCTGACCGCCGAGCAACGAACACTCCTCGGTCTTCCCCCCAGCTCGAAACCGCTGGCCCCCGATGCCAAGTTTAGCACTCCCCCGCGCTACTCTCGCACTCCTTCTCTGGCTGGCTCCGTGAGCAGCCGAGCTTCGTACACCGGCTCGCCTCTGTCGGGCAAGGGCAGTCCCTCTCTCCCGGCTTCTTTCGATCGCCCCACGCCGTCCTTCTCGCCAATCGGAAGTCCTCTACAACAGAAGCAGTTGTTTACCGCGTCAACCAGTGGCACAAGACGCTCGTCGTTTGGATCACCAAACCCCTTGGCTAGCTCTCTCACTCCGGGCCTCTCTGTCGATAGCTCTAGCCCGAGCCCCTCGGCAAGCAAGCGGACCAGCGTCAGCCTCAACAACAAGTGGCTGTACGAGAGAAGACGTCGCGAGCCGTCTGACAGCTGGGTGCACTGAGCATCTGAACATGCTTCTTTGCGATGTGCACACGGGCCACCCGTCTAGTGTATTTGCTGTTACGTTTTTTTTTCTTTGGGCCAGCATATAGGTTTGGTTTTCTTTTTAATGGGTTAAGGAATGCTGAGGATGAATTCAAGGTCTGCTCTATTTCGCAAGGTGTTCTTTTCTTTCTGCTACTGTGTTCTTTTTTTGGGTGTTCTTCCTTTTCTGTTCTCTTCCTCTACATATTTTCTCTGAATCTGGGTCATCCTTCAGCCAGCATCGCATTCCAGGGCTGTTTGTCGGTTTTTTTGTTTTTCTTCGTCTGTTTCTCCTCCCCCAAAACAGTGTATGAATAATGAAGATACCCACACCTGTAACTACTTACCACAAGATTAGTATATACAATCTCTTAATTACAAAAAGTCCCGTTACTCAAGTCTTTCTTGTCGTCGAGACATCTGTCGTCTGTCTCAAGGCCGGAAAAGTTAGGCCGATTTCCGCGTTTGCTGTGTTACGTAAGCCTTTTTTTTTTATTGCTTCCGGCTTATCTTGGCCTGAAAATCAGGAAGGCACCTCCATTAAGCCACTATTCTTGGGAAACCTAATTTGGCCTATTGATGATAACCTCACATCAGTCTTCACATTGACATTCTGTCCTGTTCTTCCTCTCTCTTCTCTCTATTACTTCCTAGCTTCTCTTTAGCTCAACATGGGGGCAAGTGATTCAAAGCTTGCCTTCAAGAAAGGCATTTTCCGGCTTTCGGAAGAGCGCCACATCCCCCCAGATGACGAATACTGGACTTCGGTAGGGTTTCCCCCATTTCCGAGCTGTCTTCTTCTGCTCCGGTTGTCTTCTCCGTTCCCACTACTAACACGGTATCTCGGGTTCGGTGAATAGTTCTGGGAGCTGCCAGAGTCCCCCGAAGATGTGTTCGGCCTGTTTGCGGCCTCCGATATCCGCCGGACCCGGGACCGCGCGCTCGAGAACGTCGAAACCCTCGTGCTCGCCGTCAGCTCCCGGCTGTTCCTCCTGCGCAACCACCCGTCATTCCCGGACCCGGACCTTGCGCCCGAGCGCGAGGTGCTCAACTGCATCCGCATCCTCACGCGGCTGCTGCCGTTCCTGTACGAGGCCGAAGCTCTGCAGCCATGGGAGATGCAGTTCTTCTGGGGCGCGCGGCGCAAGCGGTCGCGGCGTGCCACTATTGCAAACGAGGTGCTCTTCGACGAGTCGTTGGCCGCCGGGCTGATGAGCCCGCCACCCGCGCCCGATACTTACGAAACTGCGCAGCCGCTAGCTGAAGAGCTCATCGACACCCTCATCGATCTGCTCTTCTTCGTCGACTTCACTGTGCCGAGACAGCCAAATACCCAGGATAAAGTCTCGTATGCTATCTGGCAGAGTGGTGTGGGGTGTAACTCGGCTTTGCAGACGACCAGGGAGTTCGAAAGCAACCGATGTGAAATCCTGCGCCTGCTGATTACTATGGCGAGCCAGAGCATGTATCTGCCGCCGTCGACACTGACACATACCGGAACCAAGTCCTTGACATATCTGTGCTCCTGTGCCGATAAGCAGATTGTGCTCTACGTTCTGTGCTCTCTTCTCAACACGGTAAGATCTTTACTGCGGCGATTATGACTTTTATCAAGGCCGGGCATATGACTGACTGGCCCTACTTGCAGACCCTGAAATATAACCCCGCAAACTGGAGAGTCCCCTACAACACTCTCATCCTCAAAGATTCGAAGCGAATGCTTGCCACCTACTCCCTCCACTTTCTCCTCATCCTTCTAGTTTACCCCATCCCCGAGTCGAGTGGAGTGCCGCAGAAAAACTACTACCGTCACTTCCTGGGCCGTCTGCATCGGCCGCAAGATTTCCAGTTTATTGTCGACGGCATGATCCGCATGCTCAACCAGCCGCTTCAAGACACTGTTTCCTACATCCCAGGAAACCAGCAGGCAATCACTTTTGCTCCCGAGATCATGATGCTATTCTGGGAGATCACCCAGAGCAACAAACGCTTCCGCTCGTTCATTGTCGATACCGAGCGGGCCCACGACTTTGTCATCTTGGCGTTGTACTATGCCTTCGAGAGCAAGTCCGACTCGTCCAATCAGGGCGTGGCCCGCATGTGTGCCTTTATCCTGCAGACTCTAAGTGTGGAGAAGAGCTTTGGCGTCAACCTCAATAAGACATTCGAAACCCATGACACCCTCCCCGCCGTGCTCAAGCTTCCGGGCTTCCGTGGCACATATGCAGACTTTCTGATCTGCTCGGTGTACAGCTTGATTACCAGCAGCCATGGCAAACTCGCGGCTACCTACCCGGCTCTGCTAGCTGTTATCAATAACACCGCGCCATATCTCGAGGGTCTGTGCATGGTATCAAGTTCTCGACTAATCCGTCTGTTCAATTCCATGTCGGCGCCGTCGTTCTTGCTTGCGAATGAGTCCAATCACGACCTCCTTTCCTCGCTGCTGGAGACCATCAACGGCATTATCGAGCACCAGTACAATAGTGAGTGATGCTTGCGCCGAACTTGACTCATATTAACTCCACATCAGCTAACGATACGTCCCCTTCTGCTAGAAAACCCCTTCTTTGTCTACTGTTTAATGCAGAATCGGAAGAGAGTCGAGGCTCTCCGGTTATTTACCCTCGACAGCGGGCTTGAGGAGATTGAACGTCTCAACCGCCACAGAAAGGATAGTCTCAGCAGCCCTACCGAAGACTCCCGGCGCAGTTCTGTCGAGAGTTTGAAGAGCGTCTCCTCGCCCCCGGCGCCGAATTTCCCAGCCCATCACGACGACTCTACGTTTGTCATTGATGACGACGATGATGATGATAGCGACGATGACCGGAGACCCACTCCGGCGCAATCCAGTGAGAACATGTCGCAGACTTCGTCGACTTCCAACCTCGACGACGCCGTGCCGGCCCAAGTTCGGGGGATGTCGGAGAAGGCGCGCGGCAAGCTCCCAGCTGGTATGCCGACGTTCTCGCGGCAGAACAGCACGCTGAGCGCCACAGCATCCGTCGGTGCCAGCAGCATGATGTCTGGCGGAGCCGCCTTCCGGCCGTATACCGGGCGGTTCGAGCCAACGCCGCACTGGATCGACAGCTGGCTACCCGAGCTGCCTCTGCACACGATCCTCACCGTGATCCAGCAGGTCAGCGCCCTCCTCCCGGAGAGCGCGTTCACAGCCGAAGCCCCCACCTCCGACGTGCTCCGGAGCCTGAAGAACGTCACGCTGCTGGGCATCGACCCCTCGCCGGTGCGCGTGCACTCGTTCGAATGGGGTCCGCTGGCGCTCGGGTGGTACGAGTCGCTCCTATGGGGCTTCATCTTCACGTCGGAGATCCGGCTGTCGAAGAACCCGATTGGTATCTGGGGCGGCACCAACATCAAGCTGTTCCGCGTGCAGGGCATTGCGCCCGAGGGCCCGTCGCTCTCGAGCCCGCGCGGTGCGGTCGATGCGCTGGGTAGTAATATCATGTCGCGTATCGGGGCTATTAATCTGCGCGGGCCGCCGGGCGCCGGCGGGGCCGCCAGTGGTGGTGGCGGTGGTGGAAGTGGAGGTGCCGGGCCGGCGCTGTAGGTGCCGTGTCCATTAGGGAGGGTAGTAGCTGGTTAGTAAGTGTATGAGATTGGTGGTGGACGCTTGGTCGTAATTGGATGCAGTACATACATAGTACCATCATCTTTCGTTCGTTTTTTTGAAGAGACAACTCGGCGTTACACGGAAGCTTGTTTATTATCATTATCATTCATTTCCATTTTCACTTTTTGTTTTCATGTTTTGGGTGTTTCTGTCGTGCATGATGCTCATCTGTTGTGGTGACAGGAAGTTAGAGCAAACTTGAGTGTTTATATGCAGCATGTTTAGGGTATCATTGTTTGTTTTCCACACAGGGTTTCTAAAAAGGAGCTAAGAGATACTTTGATCATTCAGCCCAGTGTCATTCATCCGGGCCCCCCGTGTCCGTGTATTTCTATCGTAGCTCCGCCAAGAGAAATCACGCCGCACGTCGCTCACGTGGAGACCGGGACCGGTGGCGCGGCCGCTCGCGGCGGCCGCCGTCACCTGGGCTTCTGCTACTGCGGTGGCGGTGATGGTGCCGTCTGCCACCCTCACCCGCATCATCCGCGCGTCTCCTTTCCGGTCGGTCGCGCCCATGGTCATGTGGTCTCTCGTCCGGCCGGTCCCGGTGGCGGTGATGGTGATCCCGGCTGCGAGCGTCTGGCGCGTGGCTCTCGCGGCCGCCGCCGCGGCGATCGTCGGGATCCCGGCGTCTGTCTCTCCGTTCAGGGCTCCGGTCGTGTCGACGACTGTGGCGGTGTCTGTCTGACGAGGATTCCCGGTGTCGTCGGGACTCATCGCGGTCGTCGCGCCTCCGGCGGACAGGCGGCTCGGGCGCAGCTGACGCCGGCGCTGGCTCCACAGGAGCCTGCTGTGGCCGGGCATTTGCATTCACGGCAACCGCGTTGGCGCCAGTAGTCGACCGGTTGGGTACCGGCAGCCCCAGGGCGCGCGAGATGGCATCCTCCTCAGCCTCTTTGATGCGGCGGAGCTCCTCCTTGCGCTCGCGGTCTCGCCGCTGAGCATCCGTCTCCGCACCGTCAATCCCGGGTGCGGCCGTGCCGTCGTCGGCCTTGGCGTACCAGTTGAGGTCGCGGCCGCTCTGCCAGCGGCCGACGGGAGCTTTGAGGCTGTGGCCGAGGTAGTTCTCGCGGTGGGCGGAGGAGGCGACGTCGTCCCAGTTGAAGTTGACGCCGCCGCGCGAGCCGGTTTTGCGGATGCTGGATAAAAGATCCATGGTTGGGTTCGGCGGAGGATGGCGGAGATATGTGTGGACTCGGGGGCCGGAGTCGGGTGGGTATATCGAGGTGAGTTGGCGATAAGATAATGATGTGGAGGTTTGAATGAGAGATGAAAGGTTGAAGTTGAAGTTGAACGGTTGGCACGCAGCAAAAAAGTCAAGTGGAGGATGGCAAGCGCGAGATCATAAGTATGTATACGTAGGACCGCCAGCCATATTTACAGCTGGCAGCCATGCCATTATATCAAGGCTGTCATTCTGTTGCGTCAAGCTTCACAAAAACTGCCCGTTCAAAGACGGTATCTGTTTGTTTATAAGTAAGTCGTTTGAAGCAAATTCTCAAGGCCGGTACTCCAAACAGAAAGTGTTGCCGTCTTCAACTAGCATCCACAGATGCATGTCGCGAGGTGTTAACTGCGGCAGTATATGGCACTCTCACATGAGCACTATCACGTGCCATGTCATACTCAGATCAGGTGATAAGCCTGCGGTGTTTATCTAGGACTCCGCCTAGCTATATACCGCTAGTTAGATATATAGAAGAATTAATATATAATTAGATACTATAGTTATAAGCCTAAATAGATTTTCTCTTATTTAAATACTTTACTTTTTCGAGATTTATATTAGTATCTAGAAACTTCCCGTTAACGATAAGTTATTAATTTTTTTTTACTTAAATATCTAACTTTTAAGTTATTTTATCTAGTTATCTTATTCTTAAATAATTACCTTATCTATACGCGATATCCTCTTACGTCCCTAACGCTCTATAAGCTACGCCTACCGTATCTTCTACGCTTCCGAAGCTCTTATCTTCCGATAAGTAATTCCTTTAGATTAATACTATAGAAGCTTAATTAGCTTAGTATAATATCTAGTAATACGTTAACCCCGATAGGGACCTAAACGCGTACGCGCTAGCTATTAACCCTCTTATTACTTAAATACGTAAGGAAGTATATAACTAGGCCGTTACTAATTATCTATATATCGAAATAGAGTATACGTTTAAGCTAATATATTACGAATTTATTTATAAGGTCGTTTATAAAGGTCTCGAGTCTAACGTTAGGCTCGCGTCTTCCTAAGTAAGCCCTAGTCTAACGTATACTATACTCTTAGATATAATACGTAGTTTATTAATAGACCTTACGTACGCTAAGGCGTTTAATTCCTATCCCTAAGGTATAGGCGATTATATCTTACGATATATACTCTTATACCTTTGCGAAGTATATAGTTAAAACGTAACCGAGGACGTACTAAGTATTTTTAATACTTATCGTACGGTCCTTACCGTAGCTAGAACCGTTAGCGACTTAGTCCGTTAGGTTAAGTCTTAGCGAGCGGTCTAAGCGCGTCTTTATACGCTATATCTTTAGCTTATTCGAGACGGCTAGGTTATATTATAAGACCTAATCGATATTCTTAATAGTAGAGTAGACCTAGAATTTAGTAAATATTTATCTAATAAATTTCCTATCCGCTAAGTTAAACCTAATTTTAGCTTTAACGATATCTCTCATACGCTTATTATATATCTTATAGATACTTATATAAGCTCTAACGTTACTATAGCTATTACTAGTTAGGCGGGTAGTTAGTAGCTATTCTTAGCTACCTCTTCTACGTTAATTAAGTACTTCTACGTCTTAGAAGTAACTTATTTCTTTAATTTTTAATACTACTTCGCTTTCTATCGTATAATAAGCGAATACGTCGTAGTAAAGACCCCTTTATATAAGTTTATATCTACGGTCTATCTTACTTTTAAGTAGTAGGAAGGCCTAGATATACTCTAAGCTATAAGTCGTCGATTAGAACGCCTTATCCCCGCTAAGTACTTATCTAAGCCCTCTAAGTAATAGAGTAATTCTAAGAGAGGTAATTCCTAAGGTCGTAGTAACTACTCGACCTCGTAGAGGGCTTCTACTTCTTCTTCTTTAACGAGTATAACGCCTACCCTACCCGTTCCCTCTTCTAATACCGTACTTAACGATAAGTATTAGGTAGGAGCCGTTATCTTTTAGCCTATGCCTAAGTAAGCTATAGTTTTATCTACTACTTATATAAGCGGTAATTCGCGTTTCTATAACTCTATTATCCTTAATAGTAGTTCTACGCTATATATTATTAACGATATTAATTTCCTAACTAAAGTTATTCGTATAAAGCTAGGTAAGGCTATCTACGCTAGTCCTAGCTCTTTTCTAATCGCGGCCTAAGGTAAGCGCGTATTCGCTAGTTATTTTAAGCTTCCCTCTAGTAAGGTAGTTAACCTATATTTAAATAGGGTTACTCTCGTTAAGGGTTTTTATCTTAATATAATTAGTTAGAAGATACTTCGCGCGAGTAGAGTATAGTATAATAGCTTTAACGATACGCTACGTACTACTCGCTTAGGGGTACTTACTATTATTAAGGAGCTCCCCTCCGATAGTAATTTACTTTATATAGAGAGAGTAGACGATATATTATTAGTAGGCGTTATCTATTATATATTACTTACTAGTATTACTTATAATTTAGAGCCTTCGCTAGTTTATCTCTTAGGTTAATATAAGAGTATAATTCTACGTAATACGATTACTACCGTTTAGTATTTACGTACTAGTTATATAAGTAAAACTATACTTAAATATATTTTTAAGTAAATTAATATTAAGCTATTTAATAGCGCGCCGAAGCTTCTAGAATATATTTTATATACTTTATCTAACGTTATATAAGTAATTAATTATTTATTTATTATATATAAGGCTATAAGACCGTTTAAGCGCTTAGGCGTTAATCTTTTCTATCTACTTACTAGCGGTAAGTATAATTAGGTATAAATCTAAGTAAACGAATTTTCGGGGTTTATAACGGTATTTCTTTAAATATTAAAGACCGTACCTAAGTCTATCTCTAATACTAAGGCGTTCGTAGCGCGTATTAAGCGCTAATTCGGTATTCTTATTATCTATATTTATATAGATAATAAAGCTAATATAGTTAATAAGGAAGGTTTTACTTAATCTTTATAATAAACGTTTATTAAAAATAATAGTATTATCTTTAAGTACTCTCTACTACGTACTTATAAGCTTAATAGGCTCGTTAAGCGAGTAGATTAACTTATTTTTAATAAATATATAAAAATACTCGCGGGTTCTTAACTACTAAGTAAACTCCTTAGCGAGACTATTTACGTTACCGTATATTTATATAATATAACGCCGATTTAATATTACTCCTAGCGCTTACCGAATTAGATACTATTATCTTAGCTCGTTACTTATAATACCTTATATACTTCTTCTCCCTTAGAGCGCTTTAAAGAGCGTATAGTATATCTTACTAATAACTAATATAGCGTCTACGCGTATAGCTATAGAGCCTATCTTCTTTAAGCGCGTTAGGAACTTAAATAGGATTACTACTAGTATAAAGCTTCCCCTCGTATATATATTAGCTATTTAGTTAACTATATTATATATAATATCTTTCGAATCTAGATCCCTATTCTTAATAAGGTTATTAATACGCGTAATATCCGCTTTAACGAGCGCCTTTTCTATAATAAGACTACGCCTTAAGAAGAGTATTCATTAGCTAAAGCTCTTAAGCTCGCCTAGATTTTAGAGATCCCCGACCTCTACTCTTAGGCGGACTCCCTACCTTTCTTTAAATATATTAATAAGGGCGTCTAATACTCTAAAAGACTTCCTATACCGTTATTTAGTTAGATATTAGTTTCTTAGCTAGCCTTATCTAAAGTAGTTAATAATTAAACTACTACTTCTTAACGTCTATTTACGTTAGAAGTAAACCTCCTATCGGGATAAGGCCCGTAGTACCCTTTAACGCTATATACGCTATACGTTATAGTTTATCCCCTAGCCTTATCTTTAGTACCTTTAAGGGTATATACCTCCTTAGTTAGGAACTCTATCGAGCGTGCCCCTAACCTAGCGTCTTTTATAGGTATTATAATAATACCTTAGTTTATATAATCTATACCTTTAGTTATTTTAAAGCTTAAATACCCTCATATATATACTCTATTAGAATCTCCTAATATAAAACTAGTCGCTAATACTAATTACGTTAACGATATTATTACTTTACTAGATATCGCTAGGGATTCCCTTACTACTTAAGCGAATTCCTTAGCTATTAAGGAAAGGCTTACTAAGTCTCTAATACTCGTTTCTTTAGACTAAGCTCTTTTAACGCTAGTAACGGATACGGATAAGTAGGCCTTACGGCTTAATTAGCGCTAGTCGTTACTACTAAGTAGTTAGACCCTTTCTACTACTTTATCTACTAAGCCTCTAATACTCGTTCCTTTAGAATAAGCTTACGTAGTATTAGTAGAGAACGCGCTTAAGCTCCCCGCTTAGCGCTAGTTATTACTATAAAATAGGCGTCCCCTTACTAGGTATATTAACTTAATAGCTATCGAAGCTACTAGGTTACTACTTAATATAGAGGATCGCGCTTATATTTTACTACTTAAGGAGTATAGCTTATTACTTTACTTAGATTTACGGGAGTTCTTTAAGCCGCTATACGCTTCCTTTACTATAGCGGCCTCTTTTAAAGTTCGCTTTCTATATATTTACGCCTTAGAGCCTAAATCCTAACGTAGAATATTAGCTTATCTATATAATAAAGAATTTCTTAAGGCTAGCTAATCTAAAATAACCTCGCTAGAGAGTAAAGGTACGTAGGAAGTAATCCCTTACCTAAGTAACTAGCGTATTATTCTAATTAAATAAGTTTAGAAGTATAAGCTCGATAAGGATAGTAAGATTACGCGTTTTAAAGCTCGATATATAATATAAAGTAACTAGTAAGAGGCGTCTACGCTTAATACGTATATAGCGATACTCGCTATACGTTTACTTCGCTTATTCCTTACGCTCGCCGCTTTTTTCGACTTTAAGCTCCTATAGTTTAACGTTTCTAATACTTTTCTAAACGCCTCTCTAGAGGATACTAGTTTAGAGATTTACGTTTAGCTACTAGAACCCCTCTATAAGCGTTACCTTAGTTACGTCGCTCTCTTAAAACGCGCCCTTTACGGCCTAAGCGAGTCCCTAATTCTTTAGTTTAATACGCTTTCTAAGGAATTTAAGTCTCTAGGCCTTATTCGCTCTACGTAAGATCCCTATTAGTAAATAAACTCACGTAAGACTATCTATTTCTTTATCTATATAGACGATATCCTTATTAGTTATACTCTTAACTCGCGGGATAAATACGAAGCTATACTTAAGTAACTTTCCTCACGTTTTAATATACGTAGAGAGAAGTCTACCGCGTTCTTCTTAGGTATTTATATAATCTATAATAGAGCGACTTAGCGCCTCTAGCTATCCTATAACGCCTATATTAAGAAGATTAAACGTCGTTTTAATCTAGATACTAGCTAGGATCCTTACCCGTATCTTATATCTTACCCGCTATATTTTAGTAAGTCTTTATAGGCTTATACTAAGCTTTTTTTTAAAAAGGTTAGCTTAATTCTCTATACGGTTATTACTTTACGATTAGATATCGTATTCGCGGCTTCTAACCTTACTTAGTTTACTTATAACCTAGGCCTAGAATATATAGCTACTACTAACTAGGTTATTCGATACCTATATAGTAAGCGTTTCCTCGCGATCTATTATTTTATTACTAACCTCGTAAGGGGTAAGTTACTTACTATCGATATCCTAGTCGAGTAGCTCTATAGTAAGATAAATCTCTTTATACTTATATATAACGATACTTTATTTACTAACGTACTAGATACTAGATAATCGTCTAATAGCTTTCTAGTTACTATACTTAGTAGCCCTATTATATAGAAGGCCGCTAAATAGCTAACTATTACTACGTTAATAATAAAAGCTAAGCTTCTAACTCTAAGCCTAATAACTTACGAGGGTATTACTCTTCGCCGCTTAATAAACTCTATTAGTATTTATTTAATATCTCTATTAATAGTAAGCTACGATAATATATAGACTATCTACTTAGTTATAGATACCTCTTCTTAAGTAAATACTTATCTATAGTACGTAGATATCTATAATATATAGATAAAAGAGAGGTATAGTAGAAGTAAAGGGCTCGTAAAGTACGTCTCTATATTAGAGATACCCGTAGACGGGTTTATTAAGGCTTTAAATCGATAAAAGTTTAAATATTTCTATACTCTTCTAAATTTATAGTCTATATATAAACGGGTCTATAAGGATTAATACTAACTCTCTTAAGTTTTCTTCTTCTTTCGTCTATCTACCTCGATATTCCTCCTTCCTTTTCTTTATACTTTTAGAACGGAATATAATCTAAGATCTCTATAAACTAACGCTTTAAGGAATACTAGTAGGGTTCGCTAGATATAACTAGGTCTTTTAAGCTTTTAAGAGCCGCTAGTACCTTAGTACTATCTTTCCGAATATCTTAGTACTATAGCTTAGCTTTATAGGAGTAATTAAAGTTATACTTATAAATAGTAAGTAGCTCTTTAACCGCGTAGCTTAGCGAGACTACGTCGCCGCGCTTAGAGTATTTACCCCGTAGCTTCGTAAGGAAAGCGTATACTAAGGGTACGACGTATATCGGGTTATTCGTTTATAGTTAGCGTCTCTCTCTATTAATCCCGTTTCCTTTCTATTACTTCTCTAACTTATTAAGGCTCGTATTTCCTACTAGTACTATAATAGTAATACTATAAAGCTCTTACTCTAGCGGGTTTTATAAAGTATATACCGCTACTCTTATAAGCCGTAGTGGATTTAATATAGCGCCTATAAGGTATATACTCTTCGATAGTACGATAACCCGCGGGGGCTATCTCCTTTTTTAGTAGCTTATACTTCGATATATCGTATTCTTAAGAGGGATTCTCTTTTATAATTTATTATATTATAGGAGTTTTCGTTTAGATATCTCGATAGATAATAGGAATAGAAGAAGAGGTTAGATTCTTAGTTTATAGGTAGGAGATCGTATTTATATACTTCTCTCTTCCCCCCCTTATTCTCTCCCTTTTCTTTTCCTTTATTCTATTCTAGTAGCGCGTATACCTACTAGTATACGCCCGTAGCCTACTATACGCTCTCCGAGCTTTATTCTAGCTAGTCGCTATACTCCTTTCTAAGTAATTAAACTACTTAGGTATTATATAGCTATATTTTTTTTTTTTCCTTTTATTCTTTATCTCTAATAATATTATATACTCTACTAAGTATAGTTCAGACGCTTTTAGCCTAGCTATATTCTTTACCTTTATATATAGATAGCTTACTTACCTACTACTAATATAGCTATAGTACGTCTATACTACTTATTAAGCCTTCGTATCCCTATTTAGTTACTTATCCCTAGTACTTCGGTACTATCTTCCTATATATCTACTTCGTTACCATACGTAGATAGGGGTATACGGTAGTATATAGCACTCTTATATAAGCACTATCACGTACCATATCATACTCAGATCAGGTAATAAGCCTACGGTGTTTATCTAGGACTCCGCCCAGCTACACACCGCTAGTTAGATACATAGAAGAATCAACACATGATTAGATGCCACATTAACCTAGTCGGAGGACGAAGGAAGCTTATAATATTATCTGCTGGACAAGCTCCATAATGTCCAGAAACGACTCCTGTGAGCTCGCAGCCGACCGCAGGCCAAGACCAAGAACCAAAGTCCGCTGGTCATCGGGGTTTTTCATGGTGATGAAGCCGGCGACGTGGGTGGCGTACAGCTGGGCAATGCTCTCCATGTCGGTTCCGCGGCTGCCCAGTAATGTCGTCGGTTCTAGATGGGTGGGGGGGATGAATCCAAATCTTGTCGACGGCAGTTGAGTGTCGACAACTCCCATTGGAGGCGTTCGGAGAGGAATTTGCACCTGCGAAGGAGACCGCGCCGAGTCAGTAACGGGACGTGGTGTACGGGCGCAGAGAGAAGCAAGGACAAGGAGAAACACCAGAGCAGGGCGTTTGCCGCATATCTGCCCCTCACACTCTTCAGCTTACCCATTGTGCCAAACGACCATCTTGAGAGAGTGTGACAATAATCTTGTCGGAAAAGCCGATGCTTGAAGCTTCGGTCTCTATGCCGTTCACAAGCCCGGACACAGTCCGGCTCGGCGCCGGGTATGGCTCTTCTGTGACACCGGACAACTCCATTTTCAGGGATCAGTGTTGGAAGTAGCTAGAGACGGTGGTTTTGAAGTTTCCCGTTCTTCATAAATGAGATGCAACATTGAAAGAAGTCAAAGTTCAAACTTCCACAAACGTCGAGAAGAAAAATCGAACACCTTTAAGCTGGTCCCCGCGATTCCCCGCACTAACCCGATATGGTAGTTTCCTCAGGGCGGTGAAGCTTGGCACAATCTTTTTTTTTTTTTTTTTGTTAAGGGTTCAGATAAAACCACCTTTTTGTCACCTGCATTTTCCATTTGGTTTTCCACATTCCCCCAATTCAAAACCACAGCTTGCAATGGCGAAGAAGTTTGTGCCCCGACAGCGCAAGCACAAGGCTCTGGCGCGGCTCAAAGCCGATTCCATCACCACGGCCGAAGAACCCACCGACTCGAACACCTCGATCATCCTCCCTCTCGATGCGGCCAAACGGCGCGAAGTGGCCGAGGCCAAGGCGCGGCTCAAGCAGGACGGCGTGAAAGTCAGCAGCAAGAAGGCGAAGCGGTTGGAAAAGTACATTGAGAACAAGCTCAAGAAGGATGAGAACAAGATCCTGCTGCAGAAGCTATCGCAGTCGAAGCTCGACAGCAGTCTGTTTTCCAGCACCAAGTCCCTCGGCCAGGGACACGAAACGAAGCGCCAGCGACGCGAGCGCCGGGCGAAGGAGACCGGAGCTGGTCTCGGCCGGGATAGTGGCGACGACGATGACCAGAATGTCCAGTCTAGCGGGGATGAGAGCGCAGGCTCTGCTGAGAATGAACCTGCCCACAAGCTCTTGCCGAAGTCGAAGCCACAGCCAGCGAAGGCGCTCTCCTCGAACCCTGCTCCTCTTCCTTCTGCATCCGCTCCGGCCGAGCAGAGTGTTGGTCTTTCCCCAGCAGTGCCTCCGCCTATAATTGGATCTGGTCTGAAGCGGCCTTTGGAAATCGGTGCGGACGGTGTCCCTATTCTCAAGAAACGCCAGAAGCGAGGAGGCGTCCCCGGCAGCACGGCTTCCGTGATTCAGCCTACGTTCATAACGATACAGAAGCCGGCAGCTGCCAAAGATGTCGAAGATGACGACGAGGAGTGGAACGGGTTTGGGTCTGGGTCTGATGCGGAAGAGGACGATGCCGAGTCTGAAGGAGGCTCTGACGACGGCTCCGATGACGGCGAGGAAGATGAAGAAGAAGAAGAAGAAGAGGATGACGACGACGACGACGACGACGAAGAGGAGGATGAGGACAGTGGCGATGATGAAGACGAAGACGACGGATCTGACTCGGGCGGGGAATCGGCGAAGACGCGGTCATCGGCGTTCAAATCTTGGGCGCAGCAACAACGAAACGAAGTATTAGGGTTCACGCCGACCGTCGAAGGCTCGGAATCTCTCGCCCCGATTCCCCGGCCAGAAAACTACATCCCCCGTACACGTGAAGATGACGACGAACCTCTGCCTCTCGAGCTGCTTCCGACAGGCGGCGTGTCTCGACAAATATACACGGTATCAATAGCCCGAGACCCCCTCATCCAAGAAGCCCGAATGAAACTGCCGGTCGTCACTGAGGAGCAGCGGCTGATGGAAGTGATTCACAACAACGACATCGTTGTAGTCTGCGGTGCTACCGGATCGGGCAAAACTACCCAGATCCCCCAGTTCCTATTTGAATCGGGATACGGCTCCCCAGACTCGTCGACTCCCGGCATGATCGGCATTACCCAGCCCCGACGAGTGGCTGCAGTCAGTATGGCAAAGCGTGTGGGCGTTGAACTTGGAGACCACGGCTCCAAAGTTGCCTACCAGATCCGATTCGACGGCACCGTCAACCCCAAAACCGCTGTTAAGTTCATGACCGACGGTGTACTGCTACGGGAGGTCGCCCAGGACATCACGTTGAAACAGTACTCGGCCATCATTGTCGACGAGGCCCACGAGCGCAGTGTCAACACCGATATCCTTGTGGGCATGCTCAGTCGTGTTGTCAAACTCCGGAAGGAGTTGTCGGAGGAGGACCCCAACGTCAAGCCGTTGAAGCTGATCATCATGTCCGCCACGCTCCGAGTCGACGACATGACCAAGAACCCGGTGCTCTTCCCGGCCGCCCCTCCGGTGGTCGAAGTCGAGGGCCGTCAACATCCAGTTACCGTTCACTTTTCCCGGAGGACGCACTCGGACTACGTGGAAGAAGCCTACAAGAAGATCATGCGCGGTCACCGCAAGCTCCCGCCCGGTGGGTTCCTAGTGTTCCTCACTGGCCAGAACGAGATTGCCCATCTTAGTCGGAAACTCAAGTCCGCCTTCGGTGCTGGGTTCACCGCCGCGCCGGGCCGGGTCAAAATCACCGCCGAAGAGGCTCCCTTGGAGGTTGAAGATTTTGATTTGGGAGAGGCAGACGATGATTTCGTTGATGATCTCCTTCTTGACAGAGACGAAGATGACAACGGAAGCGATGCCGAGGATGAAGACGCGGAGTTCGACGTGACCGATATGGACGGCCCCGACGGAGAGTCCCCGGCCGAGCCGCCGTTCAAAATGCAGGTGTTGCCGCTCTACTCCCTTTTGCCCACTCGCGAGCAGATGCGCGTGTTTGAAGATCCCCCGCCAAATACCCGCCAAGTCATCCTGGCCACTAACGTGGCTGAGACATCGCTAACCATCCCCGGCATCCGCTACGTGTTCGACTGCGGCCGCAGCAAAGAACGCCACTTCAACAAGGCCAGCGGCGTGCAGAGCTTCGAGATTGGCTGGATCAGCAAGGCCAGCGCCAGCCAGCGGGCCGGACGTGCGGGCCGAACCGGGCCAGGCCACTGCTACCGGCTGTACTCTTCGGCGGTCTTCGAGCGGGATTTCCAGGAGTACAGCGATCCGGAGATTCTGCGCATGCCGATTGACGGGCTGGTGCTGCAGCTGAAGGCCATGAATCTGCACCACGTTGTCAATTTCCCCTTCCCCACCCCTCCAGACCGCACAATGCTGGCCAAGGCCGAGAAGGTGTTACAGTATCTGTCAGCCCTGTCGGCCGATTCGCACATCTCCAAGATCGGCACCGCAATGTCTCTGTTCCCACTGTCCCCGCGCTTTGCCCGCATTGTCCTGGTGGGCCACCTGCACGACTGTCTGCACTACACCATTGCACTAGTGGCGGGGCTCTCGGTGGGGGACATCTTCATCCCCGAGGCCCAGGCCATTCCCGAGGCTGCCGAGAACAAGGATACCGACAAAAGCCGCGACGACTCCGACGACGACACGCGAAAGCCGCGACAGCGAGTGCGCACGGCCGCCGACGTTGCGGCCGACGAGCGGCGCGCCGCCCTCCGCAAGCAGTTCCACGCCGCCCAGCGCAAGTTCCGGTTCCTCGACGACCGCGCGGACGCCATCAAGACGCTGCAGGTGGTTGGAGAATTTGCCCATGAGCCAACGGAGCAGTGGTGCACGGAGCGCTTCGTGCGCTTCAAGGCCCTAAAAGAGACCCAGCAGCTCCGCCGCCAGCTCGTCGACCTGCTCCGCAAGTTCGTGCCGGCGTTCTCCACGCTGCAGTTCGAGGACCGGCTGCCGCCGCCGTCGGAGAAGCAGGTGGCCGCGCTGAAGCAGATGGTTGCCGTCGGGTTCCTCGACCAAGTCGCCATCCGCGCCGATAAGTCGCCGTCGCCGCCAGAGCTGCGGGCCCCGCGCCGCGCGATCGATGTAGCGTACGTCCCGCTGATCCCCCTCCCCCGCTCCTCCGCCACATCCGACAGCTCCGGCCTCGTGTATATCCACCCGTCATCGTCGCTCTCGCACCTCAGCGTGCAAGAGTGCCCGGAGTTCATCGTCTTTTCGCACCTGCAACGTGCTGTCCCCTCGCGCCACACCGCCGACGGCAGCGACGTGGTCCCCAAGACGCGCATGCACGCGCTGACGGATGTCACCAGCAGCCAGCTAGCGACCCTTGCCAAGGGCACCACGCTAGTCACCTACGGGAAGCCGATCAAGGAGATCAAGCCCGATGCCGCGTCTGCGGCCCTCGCCGGGTCTGCCGCCGAAGGCCTGACCCGTGAAGTGTGGGTTGTGCCGTACCTGCGGGCGGAAGGGTCGGGGAACCAGGGCTGGCCGTTGCCGGCGCGCAAGTTGAAGCAAAAGAAGATTGCTGGGAAGGGGTGGGTGGTTGTCTGAAAAGTTTAGTGATTGTGGAGTTTCTCCATGTCCATGTTGTCGGCCGGAGATGCTGCGAGTTGCACAGACACAGCATCGTCCGAGGCATGCATCTGGGCTGTTCTAGGAACTCGTTTTTATCTTTCACATGCATAGCGGTTAGCAGTAGCAATATGTGTTCTTTGTTGTCTAGCGGCGGTATGTACATAGCATAGCATAGATCTTGACGGAGTTTGTTTCATGAATCTAAACGCCTCGTCGTTTTTATATCTTGCAGCAGTGCCCCTCTTCTTTTGCCGTTCTTCTTTCCTGTGCTTCTCTCCTGTTGTCTTCCTGGGCAATTACACATATACATCATATATATCTGCTTCAAGCTCGCTCAAGATGGTTTCGAACCTGCTCAACGTCGGCGGCTCCCAGGATTCGTCCATGTTCCTGGGAGTAGCTCTGCACTCTAGTACCGAGACGACAGTCAAGAAGGCTGGGCGCAAGCTCGGGCGGACTGACTATCCGGTCAACTGCGCTAGTGAGTTCACTCCATATCCTAGTGTCACCAACGAGAGAGGATGAAGCTCATGCTAGATGCGATACCGACGTCTAGGCATCCTCGGCCTGTTCGGCCCGTCGCACCTGATCGGCCAAGACGAGTTCGACCTCGTCACGCAGATCAACTACCGCGGGCCGTGGATGTCGATGAGAAGCGAAGTCGCCGTCATGTTGGACCAGGAGCCGCTGTCGACACACGACGGACGGCCGGGGAATCGCGGAGCAATTGTGATATCGCGAGTTGTATCGGCGTGTTTAGCCGGACTGATGCGGGTATGTTGGTCTTCATTTCCATCTACCACCGTGAGATGTACTAACTATGGCATCTAATCATGTGTTGATTCTTCTATGTATCTAACTAGCGGTGTGTAGCTGGGCGGAGTCCTAGATAAACACCGCAGGCTTATCACCTGATCTGAGTATGATATAGTACGTGATAGTGCTTATATAAGAGTGCTATATACTACCGTATACCCCTATCTACGTACGGTAACGAAGTAGATATATAGGAAGATAGTACTAAAATACTAGGGATAAGTAACTAAATAGGGATATAAAGGCTTAATAGGTAGTACGGACGTACCGCGGCTATACTAATAGTAAGTAAGTAAGCTATTTATATATAAAGGTAAAGAATATAGCTAAGCTAAAAGCGTCCGATCTATACTTAGTAGAGTATATAATATTATTAGAGATAAAGAATAAAAAAAAAAAAATATAGCTATATAATACCTAAGTAGTTTAACTACCTAGAAGGGAGTATAGCGACTAGCTAGAATAAAGCTCGGAGAGCGTATAGGAGGCTACGGGCGTATATTAGTAGGTATATACGCCGCTAAAATAGAATAAAGGAAAAGAAAAGGGAGAGAATAAGGGGGGGGGNGGGGGGGGGGGGAAGAGAAAAGTATATAAATACGATCTCCTACCTATAGACCGAGAATCTAACCTCTTCTTCTATTCCTATTATCTATCGAGATATCTAAACGAAAACTCCTATAAGATAATAAATTATAAAAGAAAATCCCTTTTAAGAATACGATATATCGAAGTATAAGCCGCTAAAAAAGGAGATAGCCCCTACGAGTTATTATACCGTTAAGGAGTATATACCTTATAGGCGCTATATCGAGTCCGCCGCTACTTATAAGAGTAGCGGCGTATACTTTATAAAACCCGCTAGAGTAAAAGCTTTACGGTACTACCGTTATAATACTAATAGGAAATACGAGCCTTAATAAGTTAGAGAGGTAGCGGAAAGGAAACGGGATCGATAGAGAGAGACGCTAACTACGAACGAGTAGCCCGATATACGTCGTACCTCTAATACGCGCCTTCCTTACGAAGCTATAAGGTAAATACTCTAAGCGCGGTAACGTAGTCTCGCTAAGCTACGCGGTTAAAGAGCTACTCGCTATTTACGAGTATAACTTTAACTACTCCCGTAAGGCTAAGCTATAGCGCTAAGATATTCGGAAGGATAGTACTAAAGTACTAGCGGCTCTTAAAAGCTTAGAGGACTTAGTTATATCTAGCGAACCCTACTAATACTCCTTAAAGCGCTAGTTCGTAGAGATCTTAGATTATATTCCGTTTTAAGAGTATAAAGAAAAGGAAAGAGGAACGTTAAAGCGGATAGATAAAGGAAGAGGAAAACTTAGGAGAGTTAGTATTAATCCTTATAGACCTATTCGTATATAGACTATAAATTTAAAAGAGTATAGAAATATTTAAACTTTTATTAATTTAAAGCCTTAATAAGCCTATCTATAAGTATCTTTAATATAGAGACGTATTTTATAAGCCCTTTACCTCTACCGTACCTCTCCTTTATCTATATATTATAAATATCTACGTACCGTAAACGAGTATTTACTTAAGAAGAGGTATCTATAACTAAGCGGATAGTCTATATATTATCGTAGCTTACTATTAATAGAGACGTTAAATAAACGCTAATAAAGTTTATTAAGTAGCGAAAAGTAATACCTTCGTAAGTTATTAAGCTTAGAGCTAGAAGCTTAGTTTCTATTATTAACGTAGTAATAGTTAGCTATTTAGTAGCCTTCTATATAATAAGGCTATTAAGTATAGTAACTAGAAAGCCGTTAGATAACTATCTAATATCCGGTATATTAGCGAATAAAGTATCGCTATATATAAGTATAGAGAGATTTATCTTATTATAGAGCTACTTAACTAAGATATCGATAGTAAGTAACTTACCCCCTATAAGGTTAGTAGTAGAGTAATAAATCGTAAGGAAACGTTTACTATATAAATATCGAATAACCTAGTTAATAATAGCTATATATTTTAGGCCTAGGTTATAAGTAAACTAAGTAAGGTTAGAAGCCGCGAATACGACGTCTAGTCGTAGAGTAATAGCTATATAGAGAATCGAGCTAACTTTTTCGAGAAAGAGCTTAGTATAAGCTTATAAAGACTTATTAGGGTATAGCGGGTAGGATATTAGATACGGGTAAGGATCCTAGCTAGTATCTAAACTAAAACGACGTCTAATTTTCTCGATATAGGTATTATAAGATAACTAGAGGCGCCGAGTCGCTTTATTATAGATTATACGAATACCTAGGAAAAACGCGGTAGACTTCTCTCTACGTATATTAAAGCGTAAGGAAAGCTATTCGAGTATAGCTTCGTATTTATCCTAAGAATTAAGAGTATAACTAATAAGGATATCGTTTACGTAGATAAGGAAATAGATAGTCTTACGCGAGTTTATTTACTAATAGGGATCCTACGTAGAGCGAATAAGGCCTAGAGACTTAAATTCCTTAGAAAGTATATTAAATTAAAGAATTAGAGACTCGCTTAGGCCGTAAAGGGCGCGTTTTAGGAGAGCGACGTAACTAGGGTAACGCTTACGGAGGGGTTCCGGTAACTAAACGTAAATCTCTAAACTAGTATCCTCTAGAGAGGTATTTAGAAAAGTATTAGAAACGTTAAACTATAGGAGCTTAAGGTTAAAAAAAGCGGCGAGCGTAAGGAATAAACGAAGTAAACGCGTAGCGAGTATCGCTATATACGTATTAAGCGTAGACGCCTCTTATTAGTTACCTTATATTATATATTAAGCTTTAAAACGTATAATCTTACTATCCTCGTTAAGCTTATATTTCTAGACTTATTTAGTTAGAATAATATACTAGTTACTTAAGTAAGGGACTACTTCTTATATACCTTTATTCTCTAGCGAGGTTATTTTAGACTAGCTAGCCTCGAGAAATTCTTTATAATATAGATAAGCTAATATTCTACGTTAGGATTTAGGCTCTAGGGCGCGAATATACGGAGGGTGAACTTTAAAAGAGGCCGCTATAGTAAAGGAAGCGTATAGCGGCTCGAAGAACTCCCGTAAGTCTAAGTAAGGTAATAAGCTATACTCCTTAAGTAGGAAAATATAAGCGCGATCCTCTATATTAAGTAGTAACCTAGTAGCTTCGATAGCTATTAGGTTAATATACTTAGTAGGGGGACGCCTATTTCGCGGTAGTAACTAACGCCGAGTAAAGAGCTTAGGCGCGTTCTCTACCGATACCGCGCGAGCTTATTTTAAAGGAACGAGTATTAGAGGCTCGGTAGATAAAGTAATAGAAAAGGTCTAACTACTTAGTAGTAACGACTAACGCTAATTAGGCTATAAGGCCTACTTATCTACGTCCGCTACCGGCGCTAAAAGAGCTTAGTCCGAAGAAACGAGTATCGGAGACTTAGTAGGCCTTTCCTCGGTAGCTAAAGAATTTACTTAAGTAGCGAGGGAATCCCTAGCGATATCTAGCGAAGTAATAATATCGTTAACGTAATTAGTATCGGTAACTAGTCTTATATCGGGAGATTCTAATAGAATATATATATAAGGGTATTCGAGCTTTAAAATAACTAAAGGTATAGATTACGTAAACTAGGGTATTATTATAGTACTTATAGAAGACGCTAGGCTAGGGGTACGTTTAATAGAGTTCTTAACTAAGGAGGCGTATACCCTTAAAGGTATAGAAAACGAGGCCGGGGGATAAACTATAACGTATAGCGTATATAACGTTAAAGGGTATTACGGGCCTTATCCTAATAAGAGGTTTACTTCTAACGTAAATAAACGCTAAGAAGTAGTAGTCTAGTTATTAACCGCCTCGGATAAAGCTAGCTAAGAAGCCGATATCTAATTAAATAATAGTATAAGAAGTCTTTTAGAGTATTAGATACCCTTATTAATATATTTAAAAAAAGGTAGGGAGTCCGCTTAAGAATAGAAGTTAGGGATCTCTAAAATTTAAGCGAGTTTAAGAACTTCGGCTAGCGAATACTCTTCTTAAGGCGTAGTCTTATCATAAAAAAGGCGCTTATTAAAGTAGACGTTACGCGTACTAATAACTTTATTAAGAACGGGGATTTAGATTTAAAAGATATTATATATAATATAGCTAATTAAATAGCTAATATACGTACGAGGGGAAGCCTTATACTAGCGGCGATCCTATCTAAGTTCCTAGCGCGCCTAAAGAGGATAGGCTCTATAGCTATACGCGTAAACGCTACGCTAATTATTAGCGAGATATACTATACGTTCTTTAAAGCGCTCTAAGGGAAAGGAAATATATAAGGTATAGTAGGTAACGAGTTAAAACGATAGTATCTAATTCGGTAAGCGCTAGGAGTAACGCTAAATCGGTATTATATTATATAGATATACGGTAGCGTAGATAGTCTCGCTAAGGAGTTTACTTAGTAGTTAAGAACCTACGAGTATTTTTATATATTTATTAAAGATAAATTAACTTACTCGCTTAGCGAGCCCGTTAGGCTCGTAAGTACGTAATAGAGAATACTCGAGGATAATACTATTATTTTTAGCGAACGTTTACTATAAAGATTAAGTAAAACCTTCCTTATTAATTATATTAACTTTATTATCTATATAAATATAGATAATAGGAATACTAAACTAACGCTTAATACGCGCTATAAACGCCTTAGTATTAGAGATAGACTTAGGTATAGTCTTCGATACCTAAAGAAATACCGCTATAAACCCCGAAAATTTATTTACTTAGATTTATACCTAATTATATCTACCGCTAGCTAGTAGGTAGAAAAGATTAACGCTTAAGCGCTTAAACGGTCTTACGGCCTTATATATAGTAAGTAAATAGTTAATTACTTATATAACGCTAGATAAAATATACGAAGTATACTCTAGAAGCTTTAGCACGTTATTAGATAGCTTAACGTTAATTTACTTAAGAATATACTTAAACGTAGTTTTACTTATATAACTAGTACGTAAATACTAAACGGTAGTAGTCGCGTTATAAGGAATTATACTCTTATATTAGCCTAAGAGATAAACTAACGAAAGCTCTAAATTATAAGTAATACTAGCGAGTAATATATAATAGATAGCGCCTACCGGTAATATATCGTCTACTCTCTTTATATAAAGTAGATTACTATTAGAAGGGAGCTCCTTAATAATAGTAGGTACCTTTAAGCGAGTAGTACGTAATATATTATCGAAGCCGTTATATTATACTCCGCTTACGTAAAGTATCTTCTAACTAACTATATTAAAATAAAAACCCTTAACGAGAGTAACCCTATTTAAATATAGGTTAGCTACCTTATTAGAGGGAAGCTTAAAATAACTAGCGAGTACGTACTTACTTTAGGCCGCGATTAAAAAAGAGCTAGGACTAATATAGATAGCCTTACTTAGCTTTATACGAACGACTTCAGTTAGGAGATTAACGTCGTTAATAATATATAGCGTAGAACTACTATTAAGGATAGTAGAGTTACGGAAACGCGATTAACCGCTCGTATAAGTAATAAATAAAACTATAGCTTACTTAGGCGTAAGCTAAAAAATAACGGCTCTAACCTAATACTTATCGTTAAGTACGGTATTAGAGGAGGGAACGGGTAGGGTAGGCGTTATGCTCGTTAAAGAAGAAGAAGTAGAAGCCCTTTACGAGGTCGAGCGGTTACCGTAACTTCGGGAATTACCTCTCTTAAAATTACTTTACTACTTAGAAGGCTTAGATAAGTACTTAGTAGGGATAAGGCGTTCTAGTTAACGACTTATAATATAGAGTATATCTAGGCCTTCCTACCGCTTAAAAGTAAGACGGACCGTAGAGGTAAGCTTATATAAAGGGGTCTTTACTACGACGTATTCGCCTATTATACGATAGAAAGTGAAGTAGTATCGGAAATTAAAGAAATAAGTCGCTCCTAGGACGTAGAAGTACTTAATTAATATAGAAGAGGTAACTAGGAATAGCTATTAACTACCTACTTAACTAGTAGTAACTATAGTAACGTTAGAGCTTATATAAGTATCTATAAGACGTATAATAAGTATATAAGAGATATCGTTAAGACTAAAATTAGGCTTAACTTAGCGGATAAGAAATTTATTAAATAAATATTTATTAAATTCCGGGTCTATATTACTATTAAGAATATTAATTAGGTCTTATAGTACGACCTAACTATCTTAAATAAGCTAAAGATATAGCGCGTAAAGACGCGCTTAGACCGCTCGCTAGGACTTAACTTAACGGACTAAATCGCTAACGGTTCTAGCTATAGTAAGGACCGTATAATAAGTATTAAAAATACTTAATACGTCCTTAGTCGCGTTTTAACTATATACTTCGTAAAGGTATAAGAGTATATATCGCGGGATATAGTCGCCTATACCCCGGGGATAGGAATCGAATACCTTAGCGTACGTAAGGTCTATTAACGAAACGCGTATTATATCTAGGAGTATAGTATACGTTAGACTAGGGCTTACTTAGGAAGACGCGAGCCTAATATCGGACTCGAGACCTTTACGGACGACCTTATAAATAAATTCGTAATATACTAGCTTAGACGTATACTCCGCTTCGACGTATAAATAATTAGTAACGGCCTAGTTATATACTTCCTTACGCGTTTAAGTAATAAGAGGGTTAATAGCTAGCGCGTACGCGTTCGGGTCCCTATCGGGGTTAACGTATTACTAGACGCTATACTAGGCTAACTAAGCTTCTATAGCATCGATCTATAAGAACTACTTATTAGAAGATAAGAGCTTCGGAAGCGTAGAGGATACGGTAGGCGTAGCTTATAGAGCGTTAGGGACGTAAGAAGATATCGCGTATAGATAAGGTAATTATTCGAGAATAGGATAACTAGATAAAATAACTTAAAAGTTAGATATTTAAGTAAAAAAAAATTAATAACTTATCGTTAACGGGAAGTTTCTAGATACTAATATAAATCTCGAAAGAGTAAAGTATTTAAATAAGAGAAAATCTATCTAGGCTTATAACTATAGTATCTAATTATATATTAATTCTTCTATATATCTAACTAGCGGTATATAGCTAGGCGGAGTCCTAGATAAATACCGCAGGCTCATCACCTGATCTAAGTATGATATGGCACGTGATAGTGCTCATGTGAGAGTGCTATATACTGCCGCACTAATAGCATATGTGCACGGACTTAATGTGCTTCCAAGGCTGGCGTTGTCAACATGACCAAGTCGTATAGCCTCGATGTATATTTTCCCCAGATATGACATACAGCATCTTCCCATACATACCTTTAAGCGGTAACTTACTCACGATAGTTCTCCTCACAGTACACAAAGCAATATAACATTCGAGTGAACTACGTAGCTCCCGGCCTAATCAAGCAAGCCTTCTCAGTTCTCCCCCAATTCACATCTTCGTTATAAGTTAGGTTCTGTTCCAACTCCAGAGCTGCAATGACCACCGAGCTCCCACCCGACGATATCGCCTTTCCCATGCAGCCGCTCAAGAGAGTGGGTTCCGCCCAGGAAGAAGCAGACGCAGTTCTGTTCTTGCGCAGCTCAAAGGCGACGTTTATTCAGGCGGCGACCATCGCAGAAGATGGCGGATACTCGGCCAACTGACCATGTATAGAACAAAAATGAATGTATTTCATTGCTGTCAGATGTATCATGAATGCCCAGTGCTTGCATAAGCTTTTGTATTCGGGGGTATATGTCCGTATGCTCCGTGTAATTTTCAAATCATAAAACGTCAGGTGTAGTCCCACCAATATGTACTTTTGGTTCCGAGAAAGAGTCGGCTCCTAGCAGAAAAGCTCTCTTTGCCCAAATCCCCATGCCCACCTACGACGCCCCGGTCTGCACGCCCATCTTGCTCTTCCGTCTCTTGGGCTTCGGCGCCGCAGGCCGCGCGGCCCCGGCCTTCGGGTCCTTCACGTCCTTCTTCGCCTCCTCCGGCTTGACCACCGGGGCCCGTGCCGGTGCCACGGCCGGCGTAGGAGCGCCACTGCCGCCAATCACACCTCTGCGGTCCTTGCGGCCGGTCGACGCCAGCTGGAACTTGCCCGGCTCGCCGATGATGGCGTTCTCGTCGATGTAGTCGCCGCCGTAGTGCATGTGCGCCGTCAGAGCCTTCTCAGACACCGTCTGCAGTTTCTTGGTCTCGGCGGCTTGTTGTGTGGTGGGTGTTGCGGTCGGGGCTGGGGTGCCGTTGGCGCTCGGGAGCGCGGAGGCTGTGGCGGTGGTGTCGGTGGTTGTTGCGGCTGGCGCGTCGATGTACCGGTCGCCGAGGGCGGGGGTCCACGTGCGGATGCTGTCGGTCGCGGACATCACTTTGCGCATAGCGGAGGTGATGGTTGCCTAGAGGGGAGAGAAACGTTGCAGAAGTTAGCCCGAGAATCAAGCAGTACAGCAGGCCGTTGGAGTGAGAGAGCCGGTGGGATGTATGATCATAGCCACCCACCAATCTCGCCGTCAGGATATCCGCCAGCACCGGCGCCTGGTAGATATTCTCGCCAACCACAAAGTACGTCGCATGCACCGCGACCTCGTCCTCCTCGCCGGGCCGTTTCCGGCGGGTCTGCTTGCAGATGACCCACACGCCAGTGCCCATCCCGACGCCCATCTCGGCCGGCTCCTGCGTGACCATGAACTCCAGGCCGTCCATCGTGCGCAGCCGGCCCTCAAACGCCTCGCGCGTCTGGATCAGCGGGAACATCGACGGGTTGTGCAGCGCCTGCGAAAACAGCACCGCGTTGTTCGACGTCTCCTCAAAGAACGGCGACCGCGCAAAGTAGTGCAGCACCGTGTTCGAGTGGATGCCCTGCATCTCCGCCACGGCCTGCGGGCTGCGCCATTGGATTTCGTCGAGCGGTGTCTCTTTTGCGACCATCGTAGCGGGTTCGGGGAGCTTGTCGAAGCGGATGTCGGTCCGGGGGGGGGTGAGAGTATCGTCGGGAAGTTGTCGCAGTCGGTTTCGCACTCGGTTTGTGTCTGGAGTGCGTAGATGGAAAATCGATGAGGGGGAACGTCATTGATGATTTTGCGAAATCAAACGCCAGATTATTATGTCAAGTGTATCGCGTTTGGTGGTAGGTTAGGGTTAGGGTTTGGCGTCTTAGGAAAGCTTCAACACACGTCTCTCCGATCACCACATCCCCCTGCCAAGTGCTTCCATTTCGTTCTTGCGTCACATTGGCGTTCAGTTACATTGTCTAAGTCCTGGAATTACATCGGGGCACAGAACGCCAATATTCACATTCCATTCGCCGACTTCCCTCGTGTCTGTGATGCTACTGTAGAAGGATGTGTCCGATGTATGCGAACAGTAGTTCCTTTCGGCGGCAACAGGCCAGAAAGGAGAGTAAACGGTGTTAATTTCGCACAAGCATGTAAGCTGTAAGTGAAATGGTAGTAACGGGCAATATCGACTTCCCCACGTGTCCCGGACAGGACGAGACGTTCATCAATCGGCCGTCGGCTCCATTCAGCGTTCCGTGATACCGGCTGGTGGGAACATCCTGCATACAAACGAATATGCGACTGCGAAATCCTACTACGACGTGGGTGAGTCTAGACGGAGAGGAGAAGTCATCGGCATGGAATTCTTGCTTGGGTCACTGCCCCGGGTGCTGCTATGCTTGGAGCTACTGCGCGGCCGGCCGACCTCAAACATGTTTGGCTTGGACTGTAGATCGGTCGAGATATCTTTCGATGCGCCGGAACGACAGGTTGAGGATAGAAAACGTCTGACGATTCTGACTCGCGATGTTTGAACGATAGATGAACATAAGGAAGTCCAGCTCACGGCTCGGATTGAAAGAGATATCAACAGTATCAGCCTCTCCATGGATATGCGCCCTGTTGTCTATACACGTGCATCAGTAAGCAAGTTTCTTGGAAGGATCTTTGGACCTTGCAGAGACAGAATTACGTCCAAGACTTGATATGATACCTATGCTTTCCATCGTAGCATTCTCCAGCCACAGCAGAGAATTCTGTCGAGTGTCCGTCCGCCCACCCATAACATTACAGCTTCTTACCTACACACCCCCAAGACAACTACACCCTGCCTTTTGAGCCTCTGTTTGGCTTGCCAATGACACCTTGATAGCCACAAAGGGATGGCTGCGTTATCAATAACAAGCTTACAGGGGCCGATTGGTTCAGTACCGACCTGTTTGCCACGACCACAGGGCCGAATTGAGAAATGACCTCCGGCATGGGGCTTCGCCGGTTCTGGATATTTTGCCACGGCATTCTGGGGAAGAAGACAAAGACACGGCGATTTGTACTGAACACTGAACTGCTAAGTCATGAGAGAGGGAGAACTAGAGAGAGACGCACGCGATATCACGCGAGATGGAGTGGCTTCGGTGCCAGAGGCACGGACTAGGGCGTTAACAAAGGACCCCATCTGAAGTTATCAGGCGGGAGGAAGAGACAGGAGGAGGAAATTAACTTCTGTAAAGGATCAAAGTCACGCGCGAGCACACAAGAAGAGCCGTTGATAACGCCGGAATTAAAAGGTCGATACGAGTAGTCCTACCTTCGCAAAGAAGCATATCGGAGATGAAATCTCATTAAAGAGGTTTCGCCCTCCCAAGAGGCACAGGGAACCCACCGAACGGTTTCCATGGTGGTCCCGCCGTTCGATGTAACGTAATTCGCAGGGGCCAAAAATGCAAAGTCGCAGCTGGCTGGTTCCCGATAGCCAGCGACGGATCATCGTCTGGAGGCAGAGAACAACGACGAAAGCAGTTGCAAGACAGCATGGGAATTGTTTTCCTTCGTTCGTGCGGCCGGACCTCTCTCCGTCAAAAGCCGACTAGAAAGAGTTTAATTTGGCTCGAAAACTATGGGCATCGAAGAAGATGTGGCGAAATCCACGGCGGGCCCTAAACTCTAGCGCTGAAAAGCTGCTTACCTCTTAAGAGCCATTGGGAGTCTCCCTTTCAACAACAAGCAAGTAGGCCGCGTGGCCCAATGGAAAGGCGCCAGACTACGAATCTGGAGATTGTGGGTTCGAGCCCCATCGTGGTCATCGTTTTTTTGCTTCTTTCTCATATTTCTTTTCTCCTGCATTCTCTAAGGGAAGGAGCGACTGAACGGGCACCTACCCTCCGAGTACTGTAGTAAAATCTCCATCGCTCCTTCTCAGTACTGAGACTCCTCGTAACTTCCCAATCTTTAAGGGTAAGGGCTCACAAAATGTCGAGTTTGGTGCACATACACCTGGATCTTTTTGCACTGACACTCAAACTCCTACCCCAAACTTCAACTTTTCACATCATGTCCTTTTTTCTTCTCAAGTTACCATCTTCCGTTCAGATACTGGGTCATGTGAAATTATTGGCCATTGGTTCAATATATTACGTATTACTTCCATAACACTCGGCAAACGCCATACGTCTTCTTCGTGATATCTCCCCTAACCTCCCTACAGAGAGCGTAATCATCTACACGCTGTCTAGTCCGGGGGCGTTGCTACCTTGGAAGAATCTGGGGACAGCTGATGTGATGATCCACAAGTTGAACAAGCTAAGTTCCCACTTCTCACGACCTAGTGTTCAGAATCCGTACAAACCTGTTTGCATGAGTGCACATGTTCTCCGTCTTAGCCGTTCAGACTCTCCCATACATGCATCGAAGGCGGTTTAGCTAGGAAACGGATCCGAGTTCCCGAGAGGACCGTAAGTTTCCTCCTTCCCTATCCAGCACGGCCGAGAAAGTGAGGGATTCCTTTACTAACTTGAAGCTTTGAACTGCATCGATTTACGGGACCGATCTAGCTGAACATGCGCGATATTGGAGTCTCCGCCTTGGACCAGGAACACCTAAAGAACTACATACACACCTCAACAGCGACGGCCAAGCTAAGAAGCTCAGATTGCCGCGGCCTGAGAAGCCCGGGGCAGATGGACCACAAGCGGATCTGAGTTTCTGGATAAGATGTGCATTCATACATACTGTACATACGACGGTACGAGCACAGCAGAAATCTGGTTCTAGATATCGAGAAAGTCACTAATAGGCACGCACCACCTAACCGCCGTCCGGCAGAGCCTAGTGTATCGTTTCTCCCGTATCAAAGGAACTTTTCGCTCTTGTGTGGTGTTGCATCCGATCTAGCAGCGGCCAGGGTCAGGGGCCAACCTGCAGACTGCAGAGTGGCACAGGGCGCCGATGACCAACTAGGAAAGTCGTTTGGTCAAATGGATCCCTTTAATTTCCTGAGGGGTTGGGTGCATGATACTTCAGTACTTGTACGGCCCCAGAAATTGCTAACCAAATGGGCTACCTATTCTTTTTTTTGCAGATCACTTGGTGCACCGTGACCGATGGCGCCAAGGTGACGAGATTTGAGCCAGATACGCGGTTGTCAGAAGTGCACCTATCTGCTGGTGTAAAACACACACAGCACACGATATCGGCCGGCAAACCCACCCGACCAAGTCCTGGCACGGTGCCCCTCGACACTGGACTGACTGTGCGTGTTATCAAGTCTCCGATCGGACGTTGCCGCTGGATGGGCCAGCGGGGAAGAACCGAGCCAGCGCCACAGTTGAGGGCAGACAGTGGAAACAGCAGGCCGACCTGGACATGAGTGGGACAGGGACCTCAGAATACGATATCTGTGAATCTCGTGCGATGTTACGCCGTCATAGTGCTTCGATACGCCGCCGCGTGAAAGCCACATGCTGGCCACCAACTCACTGGTCGTTAGTACGCCGAAAACCGAGAGAATCCAACTGTTGTGCAATAACATGCTGGAACACATCGAGCTTCCCCCATTAGTTCAGGAACTGGCTACGACTTCGGACCCTCCACAATTGTCCCGAAGCAGCTAGACAGCGCTCTATCCTGCAACTTGACATGCCTAACACGGAAACCCCCATGCCCCATGTAAGGTCCACCTCTCCTCCACCAGAAGTCTTTATTGGGCTAAGCCCTTCGTGTGAACCATCCGAATCAGCAAACACTGAAACTAAACAGCTCCTCCCTTTCAATATCTCTCGGGCGCAAACCCTAAATAAAGATCAACATTTCGATTCGAGAGCCTTTCCAAGAATGGAACGGGAAGGAGGCTGACTTCCCTAGGACCAGTCAGGTCTGCCCTGAAGCCCTGTATTGGCGGCAAAAATAGATTTTGCAGTCTTACACAGCCGCCAAGTCAGGGCTCGACGGGCAGTGTAAGAAGTTTCCCGATAAAATAAGGATTCTCACAGTTCGGGTGAGATTCAGTTCCCCCCCTTCCCACATAGCAAACGGAAGAGACAGAACTGCGATACAGCGAACGGACCCAGATTGCGGGTATACGGGAATAGTACCTGTTCGGTTTGTTCGGGGTATGTTTCTTTATCTTGAAAATCCTGGGCTTATTGTGGTTTTGGCTTTTAACCTTTTTATGCTTCGAGGTTTATAATTCCTCATGGATGGTCTCGGCCTTGTCGGACATCTCGCTAAGGCACTACAGGACTTTTGGAACCCCAAGAATGCACCTAGAGAAACGATAAAACTAACGCAAATCTCGCCAGGGCTCTCGACATCGGACTGCGAATTCTGTTACTGTTGGAGCTAGAGGAATAGCACATGCTGTTCACATTAGCTGCGCTGCAACCTCCCGCTGGTGTGGCCGGCTGTGTTTTGCCGGCTTCTTCCAAAGTGCTGACTTCATTAATGGCCGACAGGGACTTTTCACAATCTCTGCCATGTCCATCCCAGGCAACTGACGGACTTGACACCATCGGGCCTGAAGAACAAGGGGGGTCGACGGATGCCGAGAGCCCTCCTGTTTGCTTTGCTGACAGGGCCCGCCCGATTGCCCTGTTCCCTGTCGTTCTTTTGGCCGCCCACGCATTCTTATCTTTCTAATCGGCACCGAAGCTGTGACCCTGGACTGGTCTTGTGCTTTTCCTCCTTCCTTTCTGTGCCATGGCCCCAGTTTCTCGCTTCAGGAGCACAGACTGGAGCAATAAACTCCCGACCGGCCCCGTTCACAGGCTTGAAGAGGAAGAATACGATGCTCATCAGACCCCAACAAACGAGAACAACATCAGATGGCGAAATGCTATCTCTCCTTTTCGATGGTGCTTGCCCCCTCTACTCTAACATGCAGGACAGGACAGTACAGTACAGACCAACAGCACATACATCATCTCTCTCTCTCTCTCTCTCTCTCTCTCTCTCTCTCTCTCTCTCCACACATCCACGAATCCTTCGGGTGGCTCAACCCGTTTGCTGTGCGTTGCATTCCCCGCCGAAAGCTACTGCGTGGGATGGATGAGATGGTGAGCAGCATAAACCAACGACGAACTGGCCTGTGAAAGTGGGTTCTGATCAACCCCGCGCCCAAACCACCACCATCATCAACCAACCACTGTGATTGCGATCTGCCCTGGCTTGTTACGACAGGGCTGGGCTTGCTGTTTTTATTTTTCGCCTTGCTTTCCAAGCAAACGACGGCATTCGGTCGCACTCGCACCAATCCTGCGTCTGGTTTTGACACCACAGCACCACGGCTGGCTGCCGTACCATTCATCTTTCATTTCCCACCATGCCAGTATCCTTCGGCCTGGCCGCTGTTTCTCTTGCATGAATGCCAACGTGCTCGGCCAATTTGCTGGTGTCTATGCCTCTAGCCGGCTTCGGACACAGGATGATTGTCGTGTAAGTGACAAACAAACAAAAAAGGATCCCTTATCCACCCTAATGCTTTCATATTGCGACATATCCCCCGAGACTTGTATTTCGCATTTTACCAGAGCATGGGTTTTTGCCGCCAGCCTGCACCAAGCTACAGAAGTACTTTGTTCTGTTTCTCTTTGCTTCTTTGCAGCCGGAGGATCGATCGTCGGCTATCTACAGGCGAAAGAGGCTATTCTCAACCACTGTTGGTTTTCCTTTTCCCACTTTAACAGTACAGTACGCACGACTGAGAGTCCTGCAAAAAAAGCGAGGGATTTTATATTACAACAATCGACTGTCTAGCATCTTAAGAAACTGCCACACTCATTCTTGTCCCGCACCTCCGCGGTATTAGATAGACGATGTTGTAAGTCTCAAATTCACAACCCTCTTGTACGCATATATCCCACGTCTGTTTCTAACTACCGATCCCCTACCAAAGAAAAATTGCTTATCCCTCCCTCTTCTCCCCTCTCAACACTTTAGATATATGGCTTTTCCGTCTTAATCAGACTGAAATACAGCCCAGCTATAACCAGGCTATTGCCACCACCACGGTCCCTCGATCTCCTGGAAATCTCCGTCTGCTGCAATATCATGCGTGTGTGTTCATTTGACGGTTGAATTTCTCTGTGTACCTCCGTCGCCTCCCCTTCAATGAGATTGTTGTTCTGTAATAGGCCATGTTTATGTCTTACACCTTGATATCCGGCCGTATCCTTCTTGACCCACTGGCGTGCCCTCTTTACCTTGCAGGATTGAATGCCTTGGAACACCCATATCTACTCGAAAAACCCGCCCTCCAAACCGCAGTTGTATATCACACTCTACTGTACATAAGGACAGTACACACGATGCAAGATGGATAGATTATCCAAGGTATATATCACCAAATGGCCCACGCACTCTGCGCCAAGAACCTCCCTTTTCGGATCAAGCTCTTTTCTCTTGTGTCCTCGCCAGTCCTCCCCTCCAAGGAAGCTCGATCTGGATATTCGACCATTTTTTTTTGCATTCGCTCGTTTGCCTTCTTGCGTATGTATGTCCTGTCCTATACGGAACTTCGCCTGGGCCCCAGCTCCTACTGCAACCGCAACGCAACCTCGAACCAGCAAGTGCATAATGCCGCCCTGCCTTCCTCTCCATTATTCCCCGTCTCTTCTGTTACCTTGATCCATTGCCCCCCCGTCTCCCCTCTCCATTCTCTTCCGCCCACCCTCTTCTTTTCCTCTTCTTCTTTGCCTCCTCCACCCCGGACACCCTCTCCCTCTCCATATCTCTCCACTCCGCTTCAAGGATCCATTCGTTAGTCGGACCAACCTGTGCTTGCATATCCCAAGTCTGGCCTTTTTGTTGACTACTCAATCGGGAAGCTCGACAAAGGGCAAACGTGCGGCCTTCGTTCCTTTTCTTTTATATTGTGTGCTTATTTTTCGCTTTCGCTTCAGTTGCTCGCTCAGGTCAATACTGATACCTTCCCCTTCCTTTCCCCTCAGTACTGGAGAACACAACCGACCAGGGATCAAAGAGCATCATTCGACAAGGCCTTGCCTGTCCTTGATCACGACACTCTCCCGACATACCTTCGTTTGCCGGATATCACCAAGTGGGGGAACGTGGCCGGCAGATCGGTCTGCACAAAAGGTCAGTCCGTCTCGTCTAAGCTTGTGTGATTCTTTTTGTCTGTACGCGAGAAGCCACAGCACCTCTGCGGCGTCGCATTCTCCAGTGTTGATGCGGTTGGCCGACTTACACCCCCCAGATCATTCCCTCTTGTTTCCGGGCTTTTGTCTACCAAGGAACTCCAGTCCGCCACACAACAACACTGCTAAGGTATCAGCTATCCGTCGAACCATCTGCCCGTGCCTGTCCAAGGGTGCTTTGTAGCGTTGCATCGAGTGCGGGCTACCGTGAAATCCTTGTCGGGGATTGTCGTTCTTGACCCGTCTTGTCCTTTTGAAAGGTTTGCAAGAATTTCCACTTCTTTGGCCTGGTCAAGGACGCCTCTGCTGCAACCATTATCTCGTCACTTGTATTGGTTTTTATCTTATTTCATTTCTTTATTATTTCACCCGTTCGAATGCGATATCTCCCAGCAATGTTGCGTTTGTGTTTTTACTGAAGTTCCAGCATAAGCACACAGCCCAATGGCTCCCCTCAGGCCTTCTTCTTCTTCTTCTTCTCTTTCCTATTACTCCCATCCTCTGTATAAACAAACCAGTCACATGCTTCCACCACCAGTAACCCCAATGCAGTAACTCCCAAGACGTGCCTCTTCCTTTTCTCACTGTCCGTCCGGGTTGTCTTGGCCTTCCCCATTGATACTGTAATATATGCAAGCTGAACGTCTTCACTGTTACCTCTCCCCAATATTCTCTCCATCATGTCGGCTGGGCCGTAGTTGACGGCACTCCCGGTCCACTTGCTTCATCTCCCGCTTGATTACTCACGAGTACACGAGCCAGACCCGAGCCCACCCTGAAAGAACTGAAGAACAACACAATCTAAGCTCACCCATAAGCTATGTTGTTATGCTAAGGTACTTACTGTACAGTACTGTACTTATCTGGCGGCGCATAGCCTTGTCATTAGTCCTGGCTATAGGTGGCCGGGGGTGGGAGGCGCAGTTGCTTTTCCATTATTCTGTTTACACTCTAAGTCTATCACACCTCGGGCCAGCTTTGGCTGCACCCTTGAAATCAGATCGCCAGCTAGGAACCCACTGACCAATAACTAACACCATGATTGCATCTGACAGTCATCCACTACGCCTCCTCAGGGTCCGTAGCCAGGCGCAAACACCAGCAGCATTTCAAGTTTCCCTCTTCGATCTGGCTTTCTGACAAGGGTGACTTCTGGTCCACCTACCCAACCCGCTTTTGACGAATCTCACTGGGCCACATACCTACACCCCCCATTCTCCTACAGCAGGGGCCAACCTCGGAGATCGTCGTGGAGAGAGAGAGAGAGAGAAACCATAGCGAGAGGTTGAAAGAAGCAAGTCAACACCCAAAATCCTTCCTCTCCTCCACAACACCAAGCCGGACCCTGTCTGTGGGGGGGCGTGAAAAGAAGGGAAGGGCCTTCTTGTTTAGAGTAGCATCCATCCAACCCACCCACTTTTGGTGACAGGATTGCCTGTTACTCTCCTGCTCAGTTGGGGTTCTCTCATTTTCTTCCTTGGTTCTGCGTCTTCGGTCAGAGCCAGCCAGCCAGGCAAAAGGTCCCGTCCAAGTGGGTGCCTTTCCTTTCCCCATAGAGAGAGAGCTGTCGACACAGTCCCCATCCCATGAGACTATATATCATGCCATCCCGCCGCTCCTTTTTCCATCCTCATTCTTGATCTCTTGACTCTTCAGCTTGGCGCTCAAGTCCTCTCTTCACCCTACCTTTCCTCTTTCTCTTCCCGCGATAGTTGTGTGCCTTCGTTGTCGGCTCTTTGATCTTCCCGTCTCTTCTTGGTGTAACATCAAGAAGCTTCAGAAGACAGAACATCCTCCTTCCTCCTCGTTGCCTACCTTGCCTTGAACCTCTTCTTCTTTCCCTCACATATACACCTCAGTCTCATCCGTGAGCCATGCGGTTCTCCGACATTGCCGCGGCCCTGGCCCTGCCGGCCTTCGGCGCTGCCGTGGTCGTGCCCAACTCGGTCAAGCCCCGTGCTACCCCCAGCGGCGGCCGTTTCTCGCTGCCCGAGAAGACCGGCAACAAGATGACTCTTGACGCTACCATCAAGAACCAGTACATTGTTGAGTTCGCTCATGTAAGCTGAAAACCACTGTCGTTGAATTTGCGTGTTTGAGCCCTGTTACCTTAGCTCCGGCGACCGGGCTTACGGCTACTTCCGGGTGGCTCGTTCCGGAGTTTCTTCTCCGGCCTGTTTGGAATTTCCATATGTCTTACTAACGCGCTCTTCCCCTCAATCTCCAGAATGACAAGCGCGCGCGTGAGGATCTCATCGGAGCCGCCAACGTCGACGTCAAGGGAACCTTTGACCACTCGTCGCTGTTCGGTGCCGTTGTTGAGAGTGAGCTTCTCGGCATGGATGAGCTCCGTGCCATGGACGGTGTTGTGAACGTGTGGCCCAACCGCATGTACAAGCTCGCCGAGCCCACGTTCTCGGTCACCTTCCCGCAGGCCGAGGGCGCTGCCGCCGCCCAGTCGCCCTTTGAGGGCATGCTGACCGTGCACAACGCCACCGGTGTGAACAAGCTGCACGAGCGTGGAATTCTCGGAAAGGGCGTCAAGGTTGGTGTTGTTGACACTGGTATCTGGTACCCGCACGAGTTCCTCGGCGCCGGATTCGGACCTGGCTTCAAGGTTGCGGGTGGATACGATATCGTTGGTAACTTCAACTACCCGTCTTCCGGCCAGCCTGCCCCCGACCCGGACCCGCTTGACCAGCAGTCCCACGGAACCCACGTTGCCGGTATCGTTGCTGGTAAGAACGAGTTCTTCACCGGTGTCGCCCCCGAGGCCACCCTGTACGCCTACAAGGTTTTCTCTCTGGCCACCACCACCGACACCGCCAGTCTGGTCAAGTCGTTCCAGCTCGCCTTCGAGGATGGCATGGATATCATCACTGCCTCCATCGGAGGAGCCAGCGGCTGGGAGGATGATGCCTGGGCTGTTACTGCCAACCGCCTGGTCGACCAGGGTGCTCTCATCACCATTGCCGCCGGTAACGACGGAGACCTCGGCCCGTTCTGGGGAACCAGCGGTGGCTCGGCCCCTAACGTCGTCACCGTTGCCTCGGTCCTGGCTCCCGACTCGCCGTTCATGAAGCTCGGCGCCTCGATCACCGCCAACGGCGAGACTGTCGAGAGCGGCGTTGGCTACATGGCTGCCGAGGGCTTCATCAGCTCTTCGCTTGACAGCATTCCTCTAGTCATCCCCAACCTAGACTACACCGTCGCCGACGACGGCTGCAAACCGTACCCGGCCGGCACCCCCAGCTTCCGTGACAAGGTCGTCCTGATCAAGCGCGGCACCTGCACGTTCGCGCTCAAGCAGCAGTATGCCGAGGCCAACGGCGCCAACTACATCCTCCTGTACAACGACGCCCGCCCCATCACCAGCCCCGGTGGCGTCACCACCACGCGGTCGCGCGTTGGTATCATCAACATGGCCGACGGTATCAAGTTCATCCAGACGGTTGCGGCCGGTGGCTCGGTCAACATCAACTTCAACCAGGGCGGCAAGCTCGTCATCACCAAGGCTGTGCGCGGTGGCCTCGCCTCCGACTTCACCTCGTGGGCCACCACCAACCGCCACCTGACCAAGCCCGACATTGCCGCGCCCGGAGGTCTGATCTACTCGTCGGTGCCTAACCAGCAGTACGCTGTCATGTCGGGTACCTCGATGGCCACCCCCTACGTTGCCGGTGTTGCCGCCCTGTACATGTCCGTGTACGGCACCCGCGCCACCCACGGCGCCGGCTGGGGCCGCAAGGTCGCGCAGCGCATCATCTCGTCGGGTAACCCGATCGGATGGACCGACTACTCGGCCGAGCAGGCCTCGCCGTGGGATGCCCCCGTGGCGCAGGTCGGTAACGGCTTCATCGACGCCGTCAAGATCATCGACACCAAGACCGACTTCGAGTTCTCGACCATCTCGCTGAACGACACCCACTACTTCAGCCGCTACCACGACACCTACCTGACCAACAACGCCGACGTGCCCGTCACCTACGACTTCTCGCTGCGCCCCGGCATGGGCTACGATGCGCTGCTCGAGGACGGCGGCTCCAAGTACGTGCGCCTCCGCAGCGAGATCGTCAAGGCCGACTACGTGCCCGACGTCAGCCTGCCCAGCTCGCTCACCCTCAAGCCCGGCCAGACCAAGAAGGTGTCGTTCAACTTCAAGAACCCCGCCGACACCAAGGACTGGTCGCCCGACCTGATGCCCGTGTACAGCGGCAAGGTGCAGGTCAAGAGCTCGATCGGCGAGGCCTTCTCGGTCCACTACCAGGGAGTTGCTGCCAACACCCGCAAGACTGTGCCCACCTTCAACGCCCCCTTCCCGTTCACCTCTTCCGGCTGGGCTTTCGAGCCGTTTGAGGCCAAGTCTTCGTAAGTTTTCTTCTGCTGGATCTCGGTTCTCTCTTCGCATGCGCTCTGCAAAAACACAGATACTAACAGTCCCGCTCTCTCTCTTTCTCTCACACACAGTTTCTCGTTCGACCTCTGGAACCAGGACTTCCCGCAGATCGAGACCTCGCTGACCTGGGCCTCGATGGAGATCCGCTGGGACATCTTCGAGGCCGGCTGGAAGGAGCGCTCGTGGACCTACCCGCCCGAGAGCGACCCCAAGTACGTCGGCTCGGCCGGCATCTGGCCCTATGTCGTCTTCAACGCCGACTTCGACTACTGGTACCCCGACTACGACTTCGCCAAGGGCGTCTACCAGCCCATGCCGCTGACCGAGCTGTCCCGCAACGACAACGCCGGTGACAGCCCCATGACCCGCTTCTGGTGGCTGGGCAAGCTCGGCAACGGCTCCGTCATTGCCCCCGGCAAGTACTAGTAAGTGTTCTTCTGTGCCCTCTGTGTCTATCTGAATCTCCTCCTCTGTCTTCTCTCACAGGATCAACTAACACTCCCACCTCTTCTTCCAGCTCCCGCTTCGCCGTGCTCCGCCCCTTCGGTGACCCGACCCACGCCGACAACTGGGAGGTCATCAAGATGGAGGAGATGACCATCACCGGCTCGCCGTAAGAGACCAACCGCCTCGGTTATGATCTTGAAAAGCGAAAAAACAAAAGCACAACCCAAAAAGATGTATAGACAGTTGTGATTGGATTTGTGTCTCTCCTGTATTCAAGCCGATGGGAGCGATTTACTTCGTCTCTTGTTTTTTTTTCTCATCGGTCTCTCACTCCCACCCCTTCACCGATTTCTAGTTCTCCTTTTCTTTTACGTTGCCATTTTTGTCCTGATATTTGGTGTTTTTACAATGTGTAATGTGGGCATGAATTTTTTTATATAGCTGAAAAGGCATCTTTTGAAATACATAGCTATGTTTAACGCACACAACCTGGATCTTTCCGCACCGTACTCGTGCTTCCACATAGTGGTCCTAACTACCAGCTTCACAAGTCCCAGGCCGGTGGTTGATTCCGTGTCTGGCCCATCTATGTGTTCTCTTCCTTCTCCCTGCCAGTTTCAGCCCGTTGGATGCTTCTGGGTCGTGCACACCGCGGCCCACGTTGCCGGCCACCGCCGAGCTCAACGGCACCGTCGACAACGTGACTACTGTGGCCGCCGGCTCCACCTTCGGCGAGGGCGCCGCCAACCTCGGCTTCTCCAAGTCGTCCGAGGTTCTGTAGCTCATCGTGGTGTCGAGCGCGGGGCGTGGACTACATCCGCAGCTTCCTGCTGAGCGACCCCATCTAGAGCTACACCACCGACAACGGCTCGATGGTGCAGTACTTCTACGGCCAGGTGGCCGAGACCACGGGCGGCGTCGACTTGCTGCGCAGCCGGTTCCGCTTCTTCCTGGTGCCCCGCATGAGCCACTGCTACGGCACCAGCGTCAACGCCGCGCACTACTTCGCCGGCGCCAACCGGGCCTCGGACATCAGCACCAGGGCCTTCTGCGTGCCCGGTTTCCGTGATGCCAAGCACACGATGCCCTGCTGGCCCTGATGGACTGGGTCGAGAAGGACTCCGTGGTCGACTCGATCGTCGCCACCACCTGGAACACCGCCAACGACCCCATCACCGGCGTGATGCGTCAGCGCCCGCTGTGCCCGTTCCCCGAGGTCGCTGTCTCTGACGGCGTGAACGATGTGAGCGATGCTCTCAGCTGGTCGTGCCACGTGAAAGAACTAAAGAGCGAAAATGACGAGAGAGCACATGGCGATGAATGGGAACTCCTAAGGCAAAAGAGTTGACCAACAAGATGCCCAAGTTATAAAAAGAGTCAGTTGGTGCAAGCACCGACTGGAAAGATGGCAGTGGAGTGGAGCGGAGACGTGCGGCACGTGTATGGGCACGTGCTACATTGAGCACATCTCGTCATGTGATGACGTGTTTATTTCGCTTCGACTAGGCAAACGCGCTGTTTGTTTCTGATCCGAATTTGTAACCCACACTCATCACTTCTCACGACATACAAGTCTCCTCACACTTGGCCATGGCTTTTCGGTTCTTCGGAAGGCCAAAATCGCGAGATGGACACCGTCGAGAATTCTGAAAGCAGCAATGGCCCGGCCGACCATGAAAGTCTAAAGTACCAGCTGTTGGGGCCAAGTGTCACCAAGGCCGGATTGGCGACAGATCAGTCGAAGGTGAGAGACAGAAGAGAGACGCTCGGTGGTCGGCCTGTATACTGACGGCAAGCCCGGAATCTAGATCTCGGAGATCATCTACAATGCGTCAAAAGGGTCCAAGTTCTTCGTGCACGAAGAAGAGCGCGACAAGCTGCTCACCAAGACCATTGAGGCCCTGCAAGACAAGAAAGCCCGGCTCGAAGCGTCAGACCTCACGCGCCAGCTCCGCGACGCCGACGCCCTGCTCGCCCAGCTGGAGCTGTCCCGTGACCTGTCGCAGGACATCGTGCACGTGGACTGCGACGCCTTCTTCGCGGCCGTCGAAGAGCTCGACCGGCCGGAGCTGAAGGACCTGCCGTTCGCCGTCGGCAGCGGCGTGCTGACGACGGCCAACTACCACGCCCGCAAGTTCGGCTGCCGCTCGGGCATGGCCTGCTTCGTGGCCAAGAAAATCTGCCCGCAGCTGGTCCTGCTGCCGATCAGCCACGCCAAGTACAGCGCGAAAGCCGCCGAGGTGCGCGCCGTGTTCGCCGAGTTCGACCCGCGCTTCGAGAGCGCCAGCATCGACGAGGCCTTCCTCAACCTCACCGCCTACTGCACCGCCCACGCCGTCGACCGCGAGACCGCCGTTGCGGACATGCGCGCTGCGGTGCACGCCCGCACCCGCATCACCGTGTCGGCCGGCATCGCGGCCAACACCCGGCTGGCCAAAATCTGCTCCAACATGAACAAGCCGAACGGCCAGTTCGCGCTGCCAAACGACCGCGGCGAGATCCTGCGCTTCGTGCACGCGCTGTCGCCGCGCCGCATCAACGGCGTCGGCCGCGTGCTCGAGCGCAAGCTCGCCGGCATCGGCGTGCACACGTGCGCCGATCTGTACGCGCAGCGCGCGCTGCTGGTGCCGCTCTTCGGCGACAAGACCGCCGAGTTCCTGCTGCGCTGCTACCTCGGCCTCGGCCGCACCCACGTGCAGCCCGCGGAAGACTCCGAGCGCAAGAGTGTCAGCTCGGAGACCACGTTTGGCGACCTGGCCGACCCGCTCGCCCTGCGCGACAAGCTGCGCGCCATGGCCGAGAAGCTGGAGGGCGAGATGCGGAAGAACGAGGTCAAGGGCCGCACGCTGGCGCTCAAGGTCAAGCTGCACACCTTCGAGGTGCTCACCCGCCAGATCGTGCTTCCCAAGGCTGTGGTCCTGGGTGCAGAGATCTACGACTTTGCCCTCCCCTTGCTCAACCAGCTGCGCAAAGACATCCCGGACTTTCGCATCCGGTTGCTGGGGCTGCGCTGCTCACAGCTGGTCAGTACCCGGAAACCCGACACCCTAGCGTTCTTTGGCATCCGGTCACGGGACACAGCTAACGGGGATGATCCGAGTAGGTCTCCGGGCGGGAGTCGGCGGCCCAGGGTGCAAGTTGACGAAGACGGCTGGGAGCTTCTGCCCGACGAGTTACTGGCTGAGATGGGGAACCCAAGTGATATCGATGGGGGAGATTCTGACGGTCCTTTACCCGAAGACTCCACAGCCAATGACGGGGACTCCAGCATTCCACAATCTGTTGCTGAAGGTACTACCATCCCGACCGAAGCGCTTCCAGAGCCAGATCCGCTCTGGGACTGTCCGATCTGCGGCCGGCCCCAGTCTGCCGACGAGCGCCAGTTCAACGAGCACATCGACCTGTGTCTCTCGCGCCAAACAATCCGCGACGCCATCCACCAAGAGCGGGAACAAGACGCAGCCGCAGCAGCCCTTGATAGCGAGCCCGCGCGGAAGGCGTCACGGCCCCCCACGGCCGGAGGCGCACCTGTGCCGGGTGGACGGAAGCGTGGGCGACCACCTGCATCTACTACGGATCCAAAACAAAAGAAACTACATTTTGGGTAACGACGGACATTCTTGGATGGGATGGGCCGGCTTGCACGACAGTCACAGATATTCAATGAGGTCAACGATGAATGATGAATTTTTTGCTTTTTTGTTCTCCTCTCATTCAGTTCGGTTGGTTTTCCCGAACAGGGAATCTCATGGTAAACATGCTTCCCAACAGGCGTATGGAACCGTGAATAAACGCAGAAACAAAACAGGGTGGAACCTTCATGAAAGCATGGCGTCGCTAGGCGTGTGATATGCCACGACGGGTTTCACATGCCAGGCTTGATCGGGGCCGGAGGCTAGGTTTAGGGGAGCATTTACAGCTCGTCCTTAGTCACACCGGTGATGCCCATGAGCTCGGTCTCGAAGACTAGATATGCAAGAGTGGTGAGCAATGTGCAGAGGCAGAGTTGGCCGTGGCAAAGAAGCCGATGGAGGTGTGAACATACCCAGAGTCGAGCCGGCGGGGATAGGGCCCATGGCGCGCTGGCCGTAGCCCATATCGGGGCCGATGGTGAGGGTGCGCTTCTCGCCGATGCACATGTCCAGGAGACCCTCGTCCCAGCTACAGTGGCCAATGCATTTCAGTCAGTACTCAGCCTTCAAGATACGCGCGAGAGAGAGAACTGGTGAGGCCATAACGTACCCCTTGATCACCTGCCGGGAACCCAGCCTGAAGCCGAACGGGCTGCCACGGTCGTAGCCTGCAAAAGAAAAAGTCAGTCAGCCAACGTCAACGTTTGCGGTGTCCACCATCAATCACACAGCACGCTTCCCTTCCCCGCCGGGGAGGGCCGGAGCCTCGCCCGGGGCAGAGCTCAAGAAACCGGGCAGGGGGAAAGACATACTGGCATCGAACTGCTCGCCGTTCGACTGCAGAGTGCCGCGGTAGTGCACCTGGATGGTATCACCCTTCTGCGACTTGCGCGTGCACTCCACCGCCTCGGTCACCTCGATCTTGAGGCCGTCGGCAGCGAGGGCCAGCTCGGCGCCAAAGACGGCGAGGAGCGAGAGAAGAACGGAGGTCTTCATTGTTCCGGGTTTGGGGTGTGGGTGTGGGTGCGTGCTATATGTCAAGGACGTATGTGTGCGTTAGACAACCGGGGGTTGGTTCCTGAGAGGCTGAGACAAGGTCCAGCCACGGAGAGACGAGCGGCGCTTGATTGGGGACTATCGGCAACGATCCCGGCGAATACCGCAGACATGAGAAAAGAAAACGGGTGTGGAATACCTGGATTTTCGGGTGGGAAGAGGCGGGCTGACTGGATTCAGGGAAACCGGACGACTTTTTTGCTATTGACAGGAAGAAAATCCAAAACAGAAGTGCATTGTCGGTGTGCTCTGAATAACGAAATGGCTGAAGGATTGAGGGGAGGCCAAAACTCTCAAGACGGACCGGGGTGGTGATAACACGTTGCAGGGCGCTCCAGCAAAGCGGGCTAGGGTTAGGGTCCGACGTCTGGGGACTCGTACGCTACAGGATGACTTGCAGGACATCACATAGTATTGCATTGAATCGAGTTCCAATCTGTGATTGTTCATTGTCGGTAAACATAATCTGACAGGATCCTAACTATGGCGGGGTTCGTGCAAGAGCCACTTCCTTCCACCCATTGGTATCTTCACTTTTTTTTGTTGTGCTTTCTGGGTGTAAATGTCCGGCTTTTTCTCCCACCAGTTTCATTTATTTCAAGCAGGCGTCTAAGCGCCGCCCTCGCGCTTCGCATACTCGTCCTCAATGGCCTCGAGGTACTTCTCGTCGGGCGAGCGCGGGTCGTCGTGCAGCAGGCCCTCCTTGAGCAGGGCCTCGGGGGCGGGCCGGCGGGCGATCTTGTCGTTGAGCGAATTTTGCCGCATGTGCTTTTCGAGCTGTGGGAGATTTGAGATTGAGGCGTGAGACTGCCATCGATGGAAGGGCGCCGCAACCACCGGTGTGGGCGAGAGGAGGGCGGTGGGTGAGCTTACCTCTTTTTGCTGGGCTTGTAGTGCCGGGGCAGCCGTGGAGGTCGGCAGGATGTTCTCTGTGTGACAGGGTGGTTACCACAAATGCTCGGGATTGACTAAGACGCAAAAAGAAAAAGAAAAAAGAAATCCTAATCACACACTTTCGACAAGATCGGCTCGGTTGGGCCGGTTCATCAGGTGCTGCTCGAGCGAGTTGCGGCGGACCAGGTCGGCCGCGTCGATGTGGGTTCGATCAATGGGTTCGCCGGAAGACATGATGGCGACGTGTAGTACAGACAGATGAATGACGATGACGGAAGAACACTTTGATCACTTTGAGAAATACTAAAAGAACAAACGAAGTGGCATGGAAGAAGAGTTAGGGTATCTACACCAGAGACAGGAAGAAAAAAAAAGAAAACAAAAAAAGAGATGGAATCACAGGAACAGCGAGACCGGCGCTACTTAGGAGAGCGAGAGAAACCAACCCGATCTGACTGATTTGCTTCCAACGCCCAAACAATTGGTTTCACCTATTGGGCTGGCAATGTGATCCCACTCTTTGGGCCGACCTTTTGGTTTCCGGGACAATCTCCCGAGGAACAACATGTGGCACTGTTGGTGTGGGATGAGATGCACACACACACACCAAAGTCCGCAAACGGGATGATATTGGTGGTCTGCTATTTTTATTATGTTCTGGCTATTGTTTAAAACCCGGGGAGTGATTGGCTGGACGACGAACAATTGTAGGGCCATATGTCAAGGGACAATATCTCTGCGGCGACACAATAGCAACGGAAGAGTGACACCTTTCAAGCGATTGAATAAACTCGTTCGTCGTCTTGCCACTCTCTGGAAGCTTCGTCAGTGACGCTCTCATTCATACCGGTTCGTCTCTGCCGAAGCCACATGCAGCAGCTTCTGACTTTCTTTGGTTCTGGTTACCCCGCATTCCAGCTTCGCCGCGAGTAAAAAACAGGCGATTCGTCCAGCGCTGGAATTTCCTTGGACTGATTGGAGAATGGACGTTGGACTCCAAAAGATGAAGGGTGATTTGCTACGAAGAACTCTCGGTACGTACCTGTCCGGTGATCTCGGAACGCAAAGTGGAGCCGTTGGGTACCGATATGCCGCCGCTGCTGCCATGTGCGGCCAGCTGGTGCCAGACGGCATCAGCCGGCGGACTGAAAGAAAGACTCAAGCGATCGGATGCTATCTAAATTGATATAGTTTGTTATTGGTCTTCTGAGAGATAATATTACTAGAAGTGCACTTGAACTCAGAAGCAAAAGCAACAGAGCATAATTCAGGGAGAAGTGCTCCAACAGGGGCTAATTACTAGTTGCCCGAGTGACCCGGCCGTGCGCCGGAGAATGCCGACCCGCGCTTACTAGACCTGTGCCTTCTGACCCCGCCAACGGACGGGGAAGCTCCTTCTATCTGCCTTCCCGGCCCGTAAGCTCCGTGGGCGCAGAATCCTCCCACCTGGCCGGAGGCGGCGCAACACGCATGACTGCGTTCAACAGTGGCGTCGAGTCAAGGGCGTTATCAACCATGACCATTTGCGTGCACTCTTTGAGCAGGGTTGACAGGGCCCGGTTTGCTAGTATGCCGTGCGTCTCCTCTCCAGGCGTATCCATCGCTGTTGTTGCTGTCTGAGCTCTCACATTCCGTGCAACCGGCACGCAGTTCAAGACAGTTGGATGTAGGAGACATATTGCGTAGTCTGGTCTATATCAGGTGAAGTGCCAACTGATGTGGCTCCGTGGGGCGACGTGGAAGAAATCATTTCCTGCGGGGGTGCGTGTAGAGTATTCTCGGTGCCGGCTTAATCGTGAGGCGAGAATTCATGGCATAACACCTTTGAGGCCTTTATCCGGCTGGCTAACTGGCTAGACTGTGAGGGGCACGCATTGGTTTCGCAGCAGTTCAACTGGGCCACGGCACCCCGGGGCGGCAACGCGGACCCGAGAAAAGTGGACCCTCCGGGTTTAGAGGGTCGGGCCTTCCAGATGAAGATTCGGGCATTTGTGCAGAAAAGGAGGGGAGGAAAAGTGAGTGATCCCGGACCTAGCGTTCTCCGTTCTCCTGTTAGTGAACATGCCCAAAGTTTGGTTAGTGAACCGCCAGTCCGCCATAGACCACCCAGCGAGCAGCGACCCATCGAGTATCCAGCTGGCTTCGATTCGATGAACACGCTCGACACGATCTGGGAGCATCGGGGTGCGGTAGAGACGATAGTTGGTACCAAGAAAAAGAAATTGCGTCGCCTCGACGCTTTCCGCGGATCGAGTCTTGGCTACGGATATTCGGCCGTTCTGGTGGTACTGAGATGGATGGAGTTAGGGCTTAACCCTAAGGCCATGATCACATCCCGCGATACCTGATGGAGTTGAACATCAAGGGCACTTGAAGAGCTAACTAAACCCTTACTGTATGTAAGCCGTAACTGTACCTGAACAATCACGGTATCAGACATTCTGATGGTATTTCCGACGTCCAAAGTTTGGGTGGTACCTGTAATTACAGGGTCCGGGTCCCCACAGAAAACCAGAAGAGAAAGCATCCCTCCCAACGAAAGGATTTTCATCTGAGGACGATCGGAGTGTCAGACATGCCGCAGGTTTCTGTTTATTATATTCCGACCTTGCGTCGTCTCATCATCCGTTCTTATCGCTCTGGTGCGTTCTACCGAGTTTGTAAATCATCTGAAAAGAGAATAGAAATCCCCGGGTCTGCCTGAGCTATCCCCGGCTGGGGCAAGAGAAATCGCCGGAGACGAAGTGCCAAAAGAAGCCGAGGAGCCGCAGCCCATAGAACAGCCCGCTGAACGAGCATCCTGGCTGCGTGCGCCTCCCCCTCCGGACATATATAGGGCATTGGACATCTGTGAAGATAAACATCTGGACCCGAGCCTGTCTGCTCTTCTTCCCCGGGTATCACGGCGCACACCACAGCTTGGCCAGGGGGAGAAAACACGACACAGACCCTTTTGTTGTTCGGATGATCCACGAACAAGATGCCCAGGGAAAAAAAAAACCAAAGAACATAAGCCTTGGGCCCCGGGTTTTGCTTACCTGCATTGCGTTACGGAGCGTGTCAAGTCGACTGATTTTCGGTCGAACCGGATCTTCCGCGCTTCGTCCAGATCATGCCGAAACGTGATGGTGGTTGCGTTGGGTTGTATTCGCTGTTGTCCTGTGTTGTATTATAGGTTGACGTGTTCACGGGCCATATGACTTTCGTCTTTTTCCTTTTTTGTTCTCACCAGATCCCATACATAAATCTGTCCGGCCACTCTATTTCCAGTCAGGCGACACACTCACTCGTTGTCTCCAGCTTATTCTGACGTCGAATACTCTGACTTATATAGGCTTTCAGCTCGGAGAACTTTCTTGCTTCCTTCCCTCGCTCTTTCCCACTCTATACCGCCGTGGATGGCACAGATTATAATAAAGCGGCCACTTCCTTGCTAGCGACCCCCATGGCAAATCTCAGAACGAAAAAAAATAAAAAAAAACTCAACTCTCCGAAACCCTCCTCGCTCTTAAGGTTTAATTATATTAATTTCACCGTGCTTCTTTCTTTCCGCTTCTAAATTTCTTCTGCTTCCTCTTCTTCTGTGTTCTTTTCTGTTTCCTTCCGCGTGGTATTCGGAAATCATCCTACGATTCTTCTCGATTTCCACCCCCTTTTCATTTACGCCCGCTCCTTATACATTCTCGCCCGTGTTATCGCTTATCGAGCTACGCACACTACCTTTTTTGTTCTCTTCGTCCTGGGTCTTACGCTCGTTATCGCGTATTCGCTCTCCCTGCGCTCAGATCGAAGCGAAAAGAAGGAAAACCCAGCAAACTACACCACTTCTCTCTTGCTCTCTTTGTGCCTGAAACCTGTCTAACGACACGCGTCATCGAACCCTCTCCCGCGTGTTCTGCCCGCTTCGTGATATATTACACATACATACACTCTCTTCTCGTGTCTCTGCGGCCTCTTCTCCACACTTTTCCGCCTTCGCGCGTTGCTTGTACTTCCTTCTTCCCGTCCGAAGAGCCGACATCTGACGCAATCGCTGCTCGACTTCGACTTCTGCTTGCTTCTCTTGCTGCGCTTAGTACTTGGGCCTAATATCTGCACGTAACCCCTCGGCTTCGGCGTGTTTGTGCGCTTCCTCGACTCCTCCGTCGTATCCCCCGATCCCGATCCCCGAGCCTATCCTCGTTGCGCGCCGGATCCCCGCGATCTCTGCACGACACAGCTACGCTTCGCGCGCAACTACCCTCAACGAAACAGCAGCTTGCTGGTGGAGAAATCTCGAATCACCCATTACTCCCCCGGTTCCTGGCCTCAGTCTGCCCCCAGCGACATCGGTCCCGCTCTTCAAAACCCATAAAACCCGGATGATAGCGCCGACCGTCGTCGACCGACTCGTCTCAAGGCCCTTCTCTCGTGAGAACCTCTTAATACAAGAAAAACAACAAACCCCGCACACATCTCAAACATGCTGCTGTCAGATCTAAGTACTTCGCAGATCATCCTTCTGGTGACTGCATTCCTGTGTGTTATTGAGCTGGGCTTGACAGCTGGAGGTAAGTTCTCGCTCTATAACCCGGAATCGTGGTACGCCGTTGGTGTAGCGCGCCACCGGCCCGCCCCGGGCCCGTCATCGCACACCCGCTAACCTCGCATCTAAACACCCAAACAGCCGTTAGTGACCTCTACTTCACCCCCAGCTCGATAAACTTCATGCTCTTCAACTCGGTGTGGTCGCTCTTCCCCGTGCTGCCGTACATCGGCCTGGTGCCGGACTACGCCTCGCAGCTGTACAACCGCATGATCGCGCTCGCCGCGCTCGCCGTCACCACGCTGTTCTGGTTCGCCGGCTCCATCGCCGCCGCCGCCTACGTCGGCGTGCCCAACTGCGCCGGCAACGCCCGCTGCGGCACCGCCCAGGCCGCCGTCGCCTTCGGCTTCTTCATCTGGACCGCCTTCACCGGCCTCGTCGTCATGGAGGTGCTCGAGTTCCAGCGCGATCGGCGGCTGGGCGGCAGCGGCCCCAAGTCTACCACCAGCGCCTATCCCGGCGTATAAGTCGACAGGCGCGCTGCTATTAGTACTTGCTTCAGTCTTCGTTATCCATACCCCTCGACCCCCCTCTTACTCATTAATACCATGTTCGCCTTTCTTGGTTAAACCAACCCCCCCCGAGTTTTGTCATGGCTGGCTGCCTCCATGATGCACAGTGCACAGCATACAACGGCCCCTTAGATTTCTCCCCTTCCACCAGGAGCAATCTTGGTTCTCAGCCCGTCATGATCTTCTTTCCCTCCTTTCTTTTCTTTTCCTTTCATTGGCAAAACACTTTTGGTGGAATTTTGTACTCGCAAGTCTATTTTTTCGAGTTTTTCAGTTCATTTCTGAGGTCTTTTTCCTTTTCATCTATCATTGTTTTTTTCGGGTTGGCATGCGCATAAACAGTCGCAGCCGCGGCGAGTTGGATGCTCTGCCGTTTCTTCATGCAAGGGGACACGGTGGGAGGTGTATTGGGGTGGGAGGCGAGAGTCCCAACCCCGGATTTCATTTTGGCGATATCCAATAGAAATTCATGAGTTTCGATGATCTATCCTCTTTTTGATTCCTCACCTTCTCAATGCTGTGACCGTTCCTGGGCCTGCACGTAATTGTGGTGTGACGGTGTGGCTGGTGGCAAGATGTTGTCGCATGCCCAAGTCTCGTGGACGGAACCGCACACGAGAATATTTAGTGGTAAGGGATGCGTGTGTAGCAAATACATTGCGGGATCCTTGACTAAAGTCAGGTTACAACGTACGGCGGTCAAGAGTTGTCATGAGTATCCCGGGATCCCACCCGTGAAATGTGCCATCTGCCACTCCCAAATGACATGTCCGAAGTTGGAAGCGCTCGCCGAAGCATTGCGACTGTAATAGTCCATATGCGTATAGGATACCATTCTAGGGAAGTATTGGGTTGCTGCAACATGCATAGACTGCGATAATATAGAACATAGGAGGAGTTCCAAGAGTGCTTGCACTCAGGGCCGTATGCCTTGGTATCAGCAAAGAGGACAGGAAACCACTCAACAGAACGGGAATGGGCCATACCTGTGCAGCTTCGTGTATAAGTGGGTGGGAGAGCAGAAGTCACGGCTTCCAGTGCCACGGGCTGCCTCGTTTGAAAAGAGGAGTTCCTGATGTTGCACCGCAGAGAGACAGCATAAGGCATTCAGGAACAGTCGGACGGGGACAGCACAAACGACCTGGAGGACTAACACGACAGCCCGAGCTGGCCGGTATAATGAGCTAGCTACACAGTACCATGGACTTTCTCAGCCTGCCCACGTTTTCCTGGTGCCTTGTGTGCTTCGGCCCTGGGCTAACGCACGTGTCTGCTTGAGAGCTTCCCACGATCACTCTGCAGCTAGCTTCTGCACTGCCCAGAGAACACCTTCAGGGCCGGGTATTGTCGTACGATATAATGCCATTGCAGGATGTGCTCTTGACTGAGTGCGATGGGCAATTGGTGCCCACGGAAAGTGAACTGTGTGATAGGTCAGAACATCATTTATCCAGCCTGAAATGCAGGAAAGTTCGAACACGTGCGCCGGTGCTGACGCTGGCCAGGACGACTCTTCGTATAGCAAACAATTTGCTGCTGGATTCGCTTAGCTGCATACACAGCATACGGAAAGAGCCCGCAAAAGGATCATGTCACACCTCAATGGTTTTGTTGAAGCTTGAGCGAGCATGAGACCTGAAGGAACAGACAATGAGAAGATCCTGCGAGTCTAGAGACTGAGGATGTGCAAACCGCGCCGCGAAATTGTACCGGACTGTGGTGTATAGGCAATGAGGAATAGATCGCTTCGCAAAACTGAATGCAAAGGTATCCAGAATTTGCATCTAAAGCAAGCGTGGGAAACTTGCCGTGAGAGCCACCACCTTCGCACTCGGATAGACAGCAATCAACAGAGTTGCATCGGCAGTCAATGGAACGCTTCGGTATCACCGAGGGAGCCCATAGCTACGGGATGCCTGTTCGCGACCCTCCACTTTCCACACATGTGGATTGAGCAGAGAGAGGAACAAGGCAAAAAGGTCCCTTCGTCTATGGCGGGGACCAGTAGAGGGCCGGACCATATTTGCCAAGTCCCGGCCTGCAGAATACGTGGAGCCTCTGATCCGTTTGGCGCAGGGGTGTAAAGTCCCTTTAGGACTAGGCTTGTGGTGTTCAGTAATGCTCATTTCCTGCTCTTGAGAGAGAAGAAGCCCACCATTTTCTTTTTAAGCATGTTTTCTGAACGACAGCCTGATCAAGATCTGCGAAACAATTGGCTGGAGACAAGACCAGTTGGGGTGAAAAAAAGGTCGCGGACTTCGGAATTTAAGGTTGAGGGGAAGTCGAGCCCCCTAACTGGATTCGGGTAGATACGAGTTAGGTGCAAGCTTTAAACCTAAACCAAACAAGCCAAGCTCGAGAGAACAGGCACAAGGGGTGGAGGTTGTGTCCAAAGGGTGTGGTGAACTTCTGCACCTATGATGCCGAACCCTTTACCCGCACCACACTGGACGACTAAAGTGGTAGGGGACAGGGCACCCATCTTGTTTACCTGTGTTAAGTTTGCTATTGTTCCGGGGAATGTGGATTTGATCTGTTGGAGATGTTTTGCGGTTTCGTGGATGGAGCGAGAGGGGAATTCCTGATCATCCGGAGAGGATTGACGAGAGAAGATGAAATGACCTATATTTGGATCACACTATAGTTCTAACTCTCAACATGTGTGTGCTCGGGATCATTGAAAGGGAAGGAGCGAGAGGGCATTGAATTGAAGCCCTATTCATGTAACGAGGCGTCCCGTTTGATGCTTATACCGGATACACAAATCTTTGGGGGTTCCTTCCTTCTCACAACTCCGTTATACGGATAGGTTGGGTAACTCTAAAGTTTCTCATCTGAAGTTCCAACTGTCTGTCCCTCGATAAAATCTCACCCTCAAATCCAGTCAGATCTTCCTTCAGCCTACCACAGACCCCACGTGCACTCGATGCTACAAAATTCCAATGGATCTTCCAACTGATAAATCATCAATCAACAGGGCTCCAAAAATTTACGATAAACGATCGGCGTCATCCAAGACAGAACACATACCCTGCCCAGCACAGCTTCTCACATTTCTACCTCGGAATCCTTGCCTGGAGGTTCTGTTTATTCGCCTTTAGGTTTGAAACAATACAGTACTCTCCCCACAGTTTAGCGAGGTAAGTGAGAATGTTGTTGGTTGTTACTAACAGTTACATAGCGGCTTGAGTCTCTAGCCCGAAGCCTTAATTTTAGGTGATGGAGAAAGGTCCAAAATTCGTCGTCGCCGACTTTCCCCCTCACTGAAGCTTCTCACCAATACCAGGGCCCAACTTGTAATTTGACCGTGCCGTTCATGTCCCTGGAATTTCATCTGCTTCATACAAAACACGATGTTCCTCCATCCACCGACTGATCAACGACTGCCGCCAGAATCCCCAGATCACAGCCTCTCCAGAAGAAGAAGAAGAAGCATTACAAGATCAGCTATATGTACCTGAGCATGTCTTTGTTTGTCGGGCCCATCAGAGAGTCGCCATACCAACTTCCATCATCCGCTATGATACCTAACATATCCACAGCGTGCTGCTATAGCTGACCAGCCTTCTTCCTTCTGCGCCGCAGTCCGATTGCACGTGGGCTCAACTCCTCGTCCCAAGGCCTCGCAGGTTCCTGCAGACTCCGCTCTCCTTCTGTTTCCTCTCACCGAACTTCAATTCGGTTCAGCTCTGTGGGTGAGTTTATCTGGGGTCGTCCTGGGTTTCCCGCAAGGTAGTCACAGGAGTCGGCTCTTTTTGCGAAGTGGACTCACTTATTCAACTCGGAATCTCCATATTGACATCATGGGCTGTGACCGGGGACATTGATACTCTCTGCAACCTCATTTATTGTCAGCTGCTGATCACTTGACCAGTTTGGCCCTTCGAACGCCTCGTGAGGCACTGGACGTCCGGCCGCTCGTCTATCACTGCCAGACTATTGCAGCTTTCCATTGCTGTAACCTCACTTCCTACCCAGCCGCAGTCCGCTGTAACTCGACCAAAAACACAGCAGTCGTATGCAGAGGAAGGCAGCATACCTGTAATACTACTATAGCCCCGAGACATATTCCAGCGTTTTCTATACACGGAACTCTAACAGCTGCCTTTGGACAGACACCACCCCAGCACCGAACCCTTGGTTTTTGCCATTTAGACAGGGGTAGAGTGGGTTGCTGTCGTGAAGACTCCGAGAGGCGAAGAGCTTTAGCATTGGAGCGAAACCCCGAGTGGGATCCCACCAACTTTTATCGTCGTCTTGCGCGTACCTACACACCAAGAGGATTGGCACATGCGTTCATCTTTGGAACGCAAAGGGGGGGATACGACTTGTTTAAACGTCAACCCGCCCTTATTTCCATTGAACGGTGAGTACCGGAAGCTATATATATATCCCTTCCCTCCTTCTGTCCCCACGCTTCTTCCTGTGCCGCTTCACCCTCTTCTTCTCTTCTCTTCTGGACGTCCCTTCACCCCCTGTCCTCACCACCATTTGGACTTCTTGGACCCCTCAGCCCTGAAGACCTCCTCTACCATCGGTGTAATATATTTACTTATAGTATACCCAACCATCTTCCCCTTCTGCACCGCTTTCATTTGATAATCTTCATCCGATAGCCCGACATGCAGATCTCCGCCGCCATTGCCATTCTCGCCGCTGTCGGCGCCAGCGCTGCTCCCCAGAAGCGCTCGTCCTCTTGCCATGTCCAGCAGCCCATCAAGTCCATCCAGCTGGGCCCCCGCCCCTACTGGCTGATTGAGGACCTCGATGCCGGCCCGCTCAAGTCTAAGCTGCAGTCGTGCACGGCGATCGAGAACTTCAAGCCCTCGGCCTGGAGCATTGGCCATCGCGGTGGTGCCCCGATGCAGATGCCCGAGCATTCGCGCCAGTCCAACATTGCCGGTGCCCGCATGGGTGCCGGTGTCCTCGAGTGCGACGTCGCCCTGACCAGCGACCTCCAGCTCGTGTGCCGCCACTCTCACTGCGACCTGCACACCACCACCAACATTGTCGACATCCCCGAGCTCAACGCCAAGTGCACTCAGCCCTTCAAGCCCGCCGCCAACGGCTCGCCCGCCTCGGCCAAGTGCTGCACCACCGACATCACCCTCGCCGAGTTCAAGACCCTCTGCTCCAAGATGGACGCCTCCAACCCGGCTGCCACCACCCCCAAGGAGTTCCTCTCCGGCACACCCTCGTGGCGCACCGACCTGTACTCCAACTGCGCTACCGTCATGACCCACAAGGAGCACATTGAGCTTGTCGACCAGCTCGGCCTCATGTTCTCCCCCGAGCTGAAGACCCCCGAGGTGCCCATGCCCTTCAACAACTACACCCAGGAGATGTTCGCTCAGGCCATGATTGACGAGTACAAGGAGGCCGGCATTGAGCCCGAGCGCGTCTTCCCTCAGTCATTCCTGTATGACGACCTGCTGTACTGGCTGCGCGCTGAGCCCGTGTGGGCTAAGCAGGCCGTCCTGCTCGACGAGAACGGTGATACGCCCGAGACCTTCCCCGACGCTGTTGCTAAGCTTGACGAGTACAAGGCTGCCGGTGTCAAGATTGTCGCCCCTCCTCTGCCGTACCTTGTCGCTGTCAAGGACGGCGAGATTGTGCCCAGCATCTATGCCACCAAGGCCAAGGAGCTCGGTCTGGACATCATCACCTGGTCGCTCGAGCGCTCGGGCAGACTCAGCGACGGCAGCCACGGTGGATACTACTACATGTCGATTGGTGAGGTCATCAACAAGGAGTCTGACGTCCTCCGTCTGCTGCACGTTCTTGCCCAGGATGTTGGTGTCATCGGTGTTTTCTCCGATTGGTCTGCCACCGTCACCTTCTATGCCAACTGCTTTAACCTCTTCTAAATGGGTAATAGCCGGAGGCACGGGAAGATGAATGAAAAGAAGAGAGCATGATGATTATGAGGTTCAAGGGGATTGAGATTAGTTATAAGTGACAGGATTTAGTCCATGTATATATGAATGTAATCGAATGAATCATGTCTTTTGACTTTCTGCTGATGTTGATGGAAGCGCGGTATTACTTAGGGTTACGAACCTTGACATTGTCCCTGGTAACAATTCACAAGACCAGCATTCCACAACACTTAAACAGATGCACACTACCGGAGATGCACACAGGCGTTGCTTTAAATACCACCAGATAGCCTAATATTTGCCCAGCATCGGTTCATGATCGATGGGGTGTCTGAATTCAGAGCCGAGCATTTGAAAACTAATGCCTGACACTTTAGGCGCGAAAATAGCACCCACTAACCGCAAATAACGTCACAGGCAGATTCTGGTGTGCTCCTGACCCATCACGGAACTTTAAAGCTCGTCTTTACCTTTCACTCTTGATGCTTTCTTGATGCTTTTCAATTTCCAACTCGATTTCCATTCCCTAAGATCTTGCTTCATTATCATTTTTTGGTTACTCAAACACCTCCATACAAAATTACACCGTGAAAAGATCCATTTCTCTCGGACTTTTTCCACGATCCCATCGTCTGTTTCCTAAGGTTGATCCTTGGCGAACTACCCCGCAAACCCTTAAAAAAAAGTGTGTCGAACTAGGCAAAACCCCGCCATCGAAGGTGTCAGAAGAGGCCAAAACTCTCAAACCTCTTCGGTTTTTTTTCCTCACACGATCGATTTTCTGGTTGTATTGTGCACTACCCACCCCGTGAACGACCCGGATACACACACTCAACCATGGGCAAGACAAATACTGTCGGAAGCAACAACCGGAGAGAAGCCGGGCTTGCGAAAAAGGCCGACAACGCCGCCCGGAAGGCAGCCCAGGAGAACGCTGAACAGGAGTCGGAGCTGGCTGATAAGTGGGCCAAGGGATCGAAGGGTGCTGGAAAGAAGTAAGTTGCGGTTTTCGGGTCTTCATGTTTAGATGTAGCTTGTTGGAGGTTTAGGAGGCTTTCTTCGAATTCCCCCCCCCCCCCCCCCCC